>VZQC01002598.1:8797-23989 GCA_009823505.1 Rhizomys pruinosus | reverse complement strand
CCCCCGCTGGCAGGTGGGGCTGTGGGGGTTTGGGCACAACAGCCTGCAAATTGGTTTTACATGAAGCATGCTTGTACTCATGGATTATCACTTATAGCTAAAAAATGAAAAAAAAAAACTGAGAGAAAGATGCAGGACAGTTATGGCAGAATGCATGATCTGGGATGGGGTAGGGGTGGGGGGGAAGGGAAAGGGAAATGTGCCTGAACTGAGTTGGAAAATGATGTATGAAATGCCCAAAGTATCAATAAAAAAATGTTAAAAAATATTAAAAAAAAGAAATAAATAAAATTAATAAAAAAAAATTTTTTAAAGAGACTGAACTTTTGAGTCTTTGGATTTTAAAGGAGTGTTTGGATTTGAAAGGTCTGTGGCCTTTTAAGATGATACTGGCGTGTGTGTGTGTGTGTGTGTGTGTGTGTGTGTGTGTGTGTGTTGATGGAGCCTGGTTTAAATACCAACAGTCACACACTTGAAAGAAACTGACTTCCTCCCTCCCAGCAGACATCGGTTGCCAACAGTTCCCCAGATATGGTTGCAGTTTCTTTTCCACATCTATGATGAGACTGTGCCTAGTTTGAACTTGCATATGGTTTGTGTATGATGTCATTATTGTTAAGGGTTTATGAGTAACTGACCACTGCTCATCTTGTAAGCCCAGGCCCCCTCCTTCCCACACATGACGCCATCATTGGTAGTAATCCAATGGTCCTGGCATCTCCAAACCCTAGAATCTCCACTGAAACTGAGCCCACACCTTCACCAATGTTCTCTTAGGACTTCTCCTGGTGGAAACGCTCAGATTCTCATGGCAGTATGAAGGGCACTTTCCACTACTATGAAATCTAACCAGTAGAGATGATGTTTTCAAATCAGTACCAATTTGATTTCTCCTACTCATATGTGTACCATATTTAGGAATAGAGTCTTTCTGGAAGGTGACCAAGAGTGATGCCATAGCCAGTATCATTTGACAGTCTATGAAATACCTCTGGAGAAGAACTACAAAAGATTACAGTCCTAGAATCAAGCTTCTTGTTTGCTAACCTGTGGTGCTAGGTAATTTTTTGTCATCCCATTATAGGGTGGATATCCAGGTTGTTTCCATTTCCTGGTGGTTGTGAATGGGACAGAATTAACTTGAATTAGAGCAAATAACACCACTTACTATGTTTCCCTCCACTCACAGTCTCCCCAGTATCAACATCCTCCACACAGTGATGGATTTATTGGAACTGATAAATTGGCATCCACACATTACTGTACCTTTCATCCATAGTTTCCATGAGGAAACATTTTTGCACATTCTCTGTGTTTGACCAAATGTGTCTGCTATTACAGCATCACACACTTGGAATTCACTGCCTTAAAAGTCCTCTGTGTCCTGAAGTTATATCATAATGATTTGGTACTAACATCCACAAATGAGAAATAAAATATGTCACTTACTTTTCTGTGTCTGTGTTTCTTCACCTAGCAAAACATTTTCTAGTTCTGTCCACTTCCTGCATCTTTCATGATTTTGGTTTTCTCTGCCACTGAGAAATCCATTGTGTAAATGTACCACATCTTCAATATCCATTCATCAGTTGAGGGACTTTTAGGTTGTTCCAAATTCTAAACTATTGTGAAAAGAGCAGCAACGCAAATGGATGCACCAATATCACTATAGTCAAATAAGTCCTTTGGGTATACACCAAGGACTAGAATAACTAGATAATACTATACATTCACTATTTGGTTTTTTTAACATTTCTCTACAGTGTTTCCTATAGCAGATTCATGAGTTTGCAATCCCACCAGCAGAGAATGAGGTTTCCAGCATTTGGTAACTTTGTTGTCTTGATATTAGCTGGTCTAACAGGGATAAGATGAAATATTAGAGGGGCTGTTATTTGCATTTCCCCAATTACTAAGGATGTTGAACATTTTTTAAATGTTTCTCTCATATTTTTTGTTCTTTTTGAGACAGGGTCTCCCTGTAGCCCCAGCTGGCCTGGAACTCACTCTGTAGACCAGGCTGGCCTTGAATTCACAGAGATCCACCTGCCTCTGCCTCCCAAGTGCTAGGATTAAAGGCATGACCCACCATGCCTGGCTACTTTTATTTCTTCTTTTGAGACCTCTGTGTTCAGAGCCATTGCCCATCTTTTAATTGGGTCATTAACAAGGTCACAGGGTAGAAAGGAACCATGGAGGTAAATGGAAGAAAAAAACTGAGAAAGGGGGGTAATGGGAAACAGATATTACCAAGCTGGAACTGTGTAACTGGAGTATTCAACTGGGATGAGAAGAGGGAAAATATATATTAATAACCTTGAGAGGAAGAAGTGTGGGGCAGTGAGGTTCTCGGGTGTCCATTTGTGTGAGTCGCTGGTCTCTCAGCCCGCATAAAGCCCTTTTGTTTGCACACTGGGTGGAGGCAGGGTGGAAGGGAAAGGACAAAAGACTAGGAAGTAGGTAAACTTGGCAAGTCAAAAGAGACCTGAGAGTTGGCCTTGATGGACCAAAACTCACTTATTTGCAGGAGTTTAGGGTCTTATATACTGACGTTTTGCAGGCTTCTGGTTAGAATGGGGGTGGGGGGATGCACGGGAGATTCATGGTGTACTTTCTACAAAGGCTGTGTTTATGCAATCTAACATTGGATCCAGCTGGAATTCTGAAAACCAAGATGTGTTTTTTTTTTTAGAAATTGTAGGAATGTGACACCTTTTACAGAAACCTCAAAGGGGTTTGCAGGGCTGTTTATCATTTGGCGAGCAGGGACTGACTCAAATCCCTGGCCTTTGCAGGTTTATCTTTTGTAGGTTATGGGGCAAAAGCCTGCCTCCTTATCGCTTCAACAAAATGAAATATCAGGCCCCACAAAGAAAGAGTTCAAAATTATGAAGGAATAAAAGGAGACAGCTATTGTCAAAGGGAAAATGGGGGAAATAGGAGAAATGAACCTGAATGAATGAAAGAATTTAGAAAAGGGCAGAGGAGCAATGAATAAAGCTTAGGTGGTATCAAAAACAGAAGGTAATGTGTTAGTTCCAAAACATGATGAAAAATACACATACAATATCTGAACCTCATTACATGTGTATACTATATAACACAGTTCCAGACAGAACTCTCACTTCAAATAATTAATCAGGATAGTCCAAAGGACTTCTGAAATGACACAGGTTATTTTCAGATCCCTTGACTACCTCCCAGAACATGAAGGTAAGACCCTATTGCTGAAGACAGGACATAATTCTGACACAGAATTTGGAGCAATGGAGCCAGAACTGACCTGGAAGACTCCTCCCTGAGGGCCACCTCTTATATTTCTGGAGGATACTATGCAAGCTGGGGTGGGCTGCCCCCCAAGGTGCAACAACTTAATTCTTTACCTTAGAAGGATGTCTAGTTTGATGCTCCACACCACTGAACCCTAGAAACTTCACTCGAGGAGGTGGCCCTTGAATTTTAGTTGGATTTATTTCCTATCTCTCATGGCACTATCTTTAACCAACAAGTCTAGACTAGCTGCTACCTTCCTGTTTACTGGGTCCAATCAGCATAAAAATCATCAATATAGTGGACCAAGTGTGATATTTTGTGGAAAGTCAGGTGATCAGATCCCTTCTAACTAAGTTATGGCACAGGCGGAGAAGTTAACATTACCCCTGAGGTAAGACAGTAAGGTATACTGTTTGGCCTTGAAGCTGAAAGCAAGTTGCTTCTGGTGGTCTATATGAACCGGTATTGAGTAGGAAAGCATTGGCCAGATATATGCTGCTATACCAGGTACCAGGAGACTATTAATCTGCTCAAGTAAGGACACCATCTGGTACAGTGGCTGCAATTGTGTCACTCTTGGTTGAGTTTTTCGATAGTCAACTGTCATTCCCCATGATCCACTGTCTTTTGCACAGTGCCAAATTGAAGAGTTAATGGAGATGATGGGGTAGGAATCACAGCACCCCCTGGCATCTTTCAAAGTCCTTGATGGGTGACACTAATCTCTGCAATCCCTCAGGGATAACAATACTGTTTTTTGTTCACATTTTCCCTGTAGAGGCAATACCATTGGTTTCCATTTGGCCATTTACCACCATAATAGCACTCACCCACAGGTCAGGGAACCATTGTGGGGATTCTGCCAATTTCTATTAGTATCTATCCCAATTATACATTCGTGGGACTGGGGAAAAAAACCACAGGATGAGTTCTGGACGGAACTCATTTCTGGGACCCACTGTGGTCATGGACTTCGAATAAACTCCATTTTCACCTGACCTCCATAGCCTTCTACTTTAACTGGAGGGCCACATGCTTTTTAGGGTCTCTCTGGGATCATGTCAACTCAAGAACAAGTATTCAATAGGCCTCGAAAAGTCTGATTAATTTCTTTTCCCCCAGTGTTACAGTTACCCTAGTAAAAGGCCTCAGTCCCTCGGGGAAGGACAGGAGGAAGGCAAACAGCATAACTCTTTGGTATTGTGACAAGGTCCTCCTCCATTGGAACCCAGCCACCCCTTCATTCAATGGGTTCTGGGTCTGTGAACTGTCTCAAGTCATGGAAAACTGGTTAAACTGGTGGATTCGCTACTCTGAAATCCATGTTGACTTCCTGTCATTATATTCTAGAGCTTTTCTGCTATATCAGATCAAAAAAAAACTTAGTTAGTGGCCTTCTTATGTATTTGTTCCGTGGGAACAGCCATGATTAGATTATAGCCAGTTCCAACAGATCATTTCATGGTCATCCAATTATAGCATTATTTTGCCTTTGCTGCCACCATTATGATAACTATATGGAACTATGCTCATCTGGTCTTCGGTGATTCAGTGCTGCCATCTGACTCTACTTCTGAGGTCCTGTATAAACCTAATTATGTGACCTTTAATTTGATGCAAGTCGAGACAACTTCTCTAACTGAAGATCGTGGCATAATAAGCAAAATAGAGCAAAAACAAGCTCTTCAAATGTTCTGTGTCTCTCTCAGTACCATTCCACCTTATAAATTCAGGAAAGACATGGTCCTCTGTCATCCTCACATTGTGGAGAATGTGGTTTTATCACTCGTAGCATACCACTTTTCAGATGCCCACTGCTGACCCAATCCCTTCATCAGGATACTAAGCCAAGGAACATCAGGAATCTCTAACTCGCTGTAGTAGGCCATGTTTTAATAAAAACATTTCAGCCAACCATTCAAATAACTTTTAACACCTTTTTTTAACATGTCTCGAGCTTCCCTGTTAACCTAACAGTCGTCTACTCAGTGGGCTCATAATCGATAAACTCAGTATGATCCAATTTATATTCCCCTCCCCATTTATCCCCACACTCCTAAACTCCATTCCCACACATATTCCTTAGGCTTCTGCCGGAATGATCATGAAAATCAGTCATTAATTCCTTTAGTGGTGTAGTGCACTCCTGCTGGACCACACTTCCTTTCTCACCTTGAGGGGCTTGCTTAGCACTCCAATCTGGTTATAGGTCTAGAAGGCACAATTGTTGGGCCCTGAGGGACTATTAGCTCCCAATTGGGAGGAGTGGATTAGTTTCCTCAGGCAAGGGTGGAGGAGAGGGATCTGCAGGGTTGGATTCTCTCTGCTTAGGGGGGAGATTAATTCCTACAGATAAGAAAATCCCGTCAGAAACCGAGGGTTCAAAATCCTCACATCCTGGTTCTCTCAACACATCTCCATCCCAATTTCAGCTGTTCCACCCTTTCCCACCATTGCTCTCAATTTACGCTGACACTCCTTTGTGGCTGGGAATTAAATTTGCATTGTAAATCAGCCAAATGTAATAAGGGCTCCAGCTTGATTTTCTGCACGCTTTAAGCTCTTTGGCTGCTGGAGAGAAGATTCCTTCTAGAACACTTGGAAACCATTTAAATGTTGTATGAATCTGGACTGGTCATTTTTTTTTTTTATTTTTCACTGAGCTCTTTTAATTTTCTTCAGCTCTTTTCCTCTTGTGAATGCTGTAGCAAAAGTCACATCTTAATTTTCCTTATTTTTCCAGCAATTTCTTGAAACTTTTAATAATATAGGTCGCTAAATTCCTTGCTTTCACAAGAGGTGAGTTAGGTGAGTCAAATGGATCTATCTTCCATAATTACATAAATAGTAGTCCCCTGCACCAAGGATTATCAGTTCCTCTTTCAATAATCGCCACCAGGAAAGCCTTACAGTAATCTACTAGGCTTCATTGGGTTTGGAGAGCCTGACTCCAGAGACATACCAGCCCACTAAAGAAATTCATCCTTTACAATGTCTGTTTCTCTAGAACCACTCCTGGTACCAAAACCTGTATTAGTGTCACAGGGTTGCCTAAAGAACAGAAGCAACAGGATTATATATAGCTATATACATTATTGATTTGCTCACTGACTGAGTTCGAGGAGTCCAACAGTAGTGCTGCACCACACTGGGAAAGGCCGAGAATTCCAGGGAACTGCTCAGTCCGCAAGGCTGGATTCCCAAGTATCCCAATCAAGATTGCTGAAGGCCCGAATGGATATCCAGGAGATCTGCTCGGTCTCCAGTACATCCTGGGATCCGAAAGGTTGATCAATACAAACTCACCAGATGAGAGAGGCAAGCTGCTAGGAGAAAAGAAGGGACCAGCTCCTTCTGCCATGCCTATATGCCTGCCGGCAGAATTAACCTGCCCACATTTGGGGTGGGCCAATCCCGCGTGAGGTGGTCCAATCAGAGACCCCTTTTCTCTTATTTGTTTCTAGTCCAGTCAAGTTGACCCCAGTGATTAACCATCACACCCAACCTACCAGGTTTTCATGCATTCTTATCATATAATTAAGGCCTCATCCTAGTTCCAGAGAGCTGTACCTTGATATCTTCATGACAAGTTTATTGGCTGGAGTCTATTCAGCCTATTTAGAATCACTACCTCAAAGAAGATCAACTCTTCTTCAGCCAGCTGATATCAGCTGTCAGTAGCTCTTCTGTTAAAGTTGGAGTCTTCTACCAATTCCCTTGGTACTCTTCTGGATTTATGTATGACTGAGTTTGCATGGATCTTGTGCTTGCTGAAATCATTGATGTCAGCACATATGAGCAATTTCCTGGAGGCCTGGAAGACTATTTCCTTATGCTTTTATACTCTTTCAGCTTTCTATTTCTTATTGGTCTCTGAGCCCTATGTGGTTGTGGTTTAATGTAGAAGTCTTAGCTAGGGGCATACCCTCGGCAGCTTCTTATCTACTCACACTTTAGCAGGTTTTGTGTCATGCCCTCTGGTGCATGAGGAAGCTTTGCTGGTCAGAGATGGGAGGTGTTCCATGAAACTTACGTGTAGAGTTTTCCATTTTAAGAGTGTAACTTAGAGGCTGGGCATGTCCCGACACTTGTTTCTCTGTGTGTGACCATTTGTGAGAGATCTGTAGTTATTTCCATTAGTGAGATGGTGAGTGGGGATCTTGTGTCTGATACAATATACGGCCTCCCTCTTTTACATACAATAAAGCAAATTCCCATAGGCCTTATTTTAAGGGATGGAAAAAGAATGGGTTTCTCTCTTAAGGCATCCATGACCTCCCGTCCTACTGTATGTTGGCATATATTTAGTGTCACTGGTGAACGCCCTCTGACTGAGGATTGTCGTCCTCATTAGGTTACGCTGTTGCTTCCACCCCTAAGATAAAAAGTGCCACAACTATACGGCTGCTCTACTTTGCTGTGTTTTCCATTTATAGCTATTCAACGCTGTGGTTGGCTCATTGATTGAATTTTTCTCATTAGCACNTTGTATGTGACTTGTTTTTCTTTTGTTGGCCTTGCGAATTTATCTTTGTTTTGGGGCATTCTATTCATTTTGACTTATTGATATGGTGTGTGTGTATTCCTTTTTGGATCTTGTCTTTTTGTAGTTCTATGTGCTCTTGTATTGTAGGGTTTGTCTATATTTTAGTTGGGAAGTTTTCCTCTATATTTCTGCTGAAGATCTGATCAATACTATTGTCTCTGGGATTCTTCTCCTTCCTCTATCCTATTGATGGAGTGGAATGATTCTTTCACACGTGTCCCATATTTCTGGTGTTCCACTTTGAGCATTTTTAATATTTTCATAATCTTTATTGTGAGCTTTTTTAGTTGCTCTGTGTATCTTCCAGATCTGATATTCTTTCATCTGCTTCTTTTCCATTCTAGTTCTGGGGCTTTTATTTCTCTTTCTTCTTGATGGATTGGTGCTTCTATTTCTTTCCATTTCATCCTGATATTTCTTATAATATATCATTTCCTTTTTGAGTTTCTCAATCTCTTCTTTGGTTCTCCTTATTTATTGGTTGCTTCATTTTTCAGTATTTTCTACACTTCCTTAAGTAAGTTTTGTTTTTTTCTCTCTTGGTTACTTTCTTCGGAGTTTGTCAATCCCTTCTTTAGTCAGTTTTTTGAAGTTTTGTATTGTATCCCTCTGGGTCCTTTTGAAGTTTTGATTGTTCTCTTCTCTCTCTCTTGACGTTCTCTGAATTCTCTTATTTTTCTTTAATTCTTCTTGCAGAGGTCTGCAATTATTCCTGCTAAGTCTGTTCTCTCTGGGGTCACTGTCCAGGGGGATCCCACATTGTAGCTATCTCCTACAGGGTTGGGAGAGCTTAGTGTGGAATTATCAAAACGGTACCTTTCCATGTTGTGTCCCTTGTGTGTGTTCCTGAGCATGTGGTTTCCCTGTTGTGATTCAAATACTCAAATGCCTTTTTCAGTGGGTGTTGAAGGTGAAAGTCTGTTTGTTATTTTGCTTGCCTCTCTCTGATGCTTTTTTTTTCTCCCCTCTCCTTGTTTTATGGAGTGTTGACTTGGTCTAGGCTTCACGTTTTCACTTTTGTTTTATTAATGTTATTGGAAGTCTGAGTCATTCTTCCTTTCCTGTTCTGGAAGGTTTCTCTTTAATTCCCTGGATAACCTTGCTCCTGGAATGTCCCAGTTGTGGGCTCGTGCGGGACTTCACATTGGGGAGTGGGCGCATTCCTGTACCTGCCCTGGAGAAGTGGCGTGTGCTGCCCTGACCTGGACACAGGACCTAACCTATGCACCCGAGCAAGACCCAAACCCAGGACCCCATCCACCTACTAGCAGAAGGGGCCACCTGGCCAGGCAAGCCACACATCGAGCCTGGGCTTAGGGGCTCCAATCTAACCCGCCAGCCACAGTACCCTTGCCACAAACCAGCAAATCAGTAGCCCGTGAGTCAATGTCCTAAGTTTTTACCCACCTGGAGCAGTGGCGGGCTGCTCCTGAGCCCAGACACGGGACCTAACTCTCAGCCTGAGATCTTTTCAGTGTTTCCACTTCCTTCCAGAGTTTGCCATTCTCTCCCTCTAGTTCTTTTTGGAATTTGTATTCCTCCTCCTCTAGTTCTTTCTGGAGTTTATCATTCTGTGACTTTAGTTCTTTCTGGAGTTCATCATTCTTTCCTTCTAGTTCGTTCATGAGTTTTTCATTCTCTCCCTTTAGTTCCCTGATATGACATGTCTACAGTTGTTCTTCAAAGGTCCATGTCTGGGTTTTCTTCCAGGGAGATCTCATTGTTGGTATCTTCTACAGGACTGGTTAAGTTCTGTGGGGATTTATTATGAGCTTTTCCCATACTGTTTTTCTGTTCTGTCTTTGGCATGCAGATTTCTTTTCTTTGCTTGTTTGGCTTCTGTTGCTAATCTCAAATGTTCAAATGGAGGACTAGTTGGTCACTCAGTTTGCTTCCTGCTGGTTTCATCCTCAGTTTTGGCTGTGCAGCCTTGAATCACTGACACTGCTGGGTCATCCCAATCACAGCAAACCACGGCACCAGCAGCTTACCCTCTCTACCACAGTACCAGCAGCTTGAGCTGGGGGAGGGGGGATATTCCTTTGGGCCACACACCGGACCCCACCTGGCCACCTGTGTGTGCCACTGTCTTTCCCTCTATCTCTGCACACAGTTGTTCTCTATGGTTTTAGCAGTGGGCAGCAAGGCTGCACACCAGACACCCCCCCCCCGGTCTCCCAGTGTGTGTGCCACTGCCTGTCCCTCTATCTATCAACACACAGTTCTTCTCTATGGTTCTAGCAGTGGGCCACAGATGCCCTGGGTGGACAGCAAGGCTGCATGCCAGACACCTACCTGGTCACCGAGTGTGTGTGCCACTGTCTGTCCCTCTATCCACACACACACACAGTTCTTCTCTATGGTTCTAGTGCTTAGCAGCAGATACCCTGGGTGAGCAGCAAGGCAGCATGCTAGACAGCCACCTGGTCGCGAAGTGTGTGCTTTGCTGCCTGTCCCTCTATCCATGCACAAAGTTCTTCTCTATGGTTCTAGCAGTGGGAAGCAGATGCCCTGGGTGGGCAGCAAGGCTGTCTGCCAGATACCTACCTGGTTGCTGACTTGGGACTTAAATTCTAAGAGAACAGTTACTTTTAGATAAAGAGAAAAATAACATTTCCCATTATTCAGTTTGCCTTACAAGTAGGTACTTGCTGCTAGCATCCACAAAGTAGGGATACCTTTCCTCCTTTGCTTTTCTGGGACTGTGTTACTTCAAATAGCATAGTATCTTCTAGTTCCATCCATTTACCTACAAAGTTCATGACGTTATATTTCTTTTTTTATTTTATCTATTTATTATTTTTTATGTGTATGAGTGTGCTGTCTGCACCCATGTCGTGAAATGCTTCAGAGATCATAAGAGGGTGTCAGATTCCCTGGAACTGGAATTAAAGATGGTTCTTAGTCATCACGTGGGTGTTGGGAATCGAACCTGGGTCCTCTGCAAGAGCAGTCGGTGCTCTTAATGGCTGAGCCATCTCTCCAGCCCTGACATTATATTTCTTTACCCTTGCGTAGAACTCCATTGTGTAGATGTACCACATTTTCTCCATCCACTCGTTGGATGAGGGGCATTTGGATTGGTTCTGGCTCTTCTCTATTGTGAAGAGAGCTGCAATAAACATGGCTGTGCATGTATCTCTGTGGTAGGATGAGGAGTGTTATGGCTGGGTCAGGGGGTAGGCTCATTTTAAGTCTTTTAAGGGTTCTGCACACTGTTTTCCATAGCGGTTGTAGGAGTTTACATTCCCGCCAGCAGTGGATAAGTATTCTCCTTTCCTAACAACCTCTCCAGCATTTGGTATCCTTTGTTTTCTTGATCCTAGCCAGTCTTATTGGAGTGATATGAAAACTTAATTTGCATTTCCTTAATTATTAATGATGATCACTTTTGAAGATGTTTCTCAGCCATCTTTATATTTTTTAATTTTATTTATTTCTGTATGTGTATGAATGTACTGTCTGCATGCAAGTTTATACACCCATGTTGGGCAGTGCCACGGAGGTCAGAAGAGGGTCTCGGATTCCCCTGGAACTGGAGTTCTCCTGGAATTGGAGTTTCAGACGGTTCTTGGCCGCCATGTGGGTGCTGGGGATCGAACCCGGGTCCTCTGTAAGAGCGGTCGGTGCTCTCAACCGCTAGGCCATCTCTCCAGCACTCAGCCATCTTTATTAACTCACTGGTGAAGACTCTTTACCTCTTTACTCCATCTTTTGTGTGAGTCATTTGTTTTCTTCTTTGTTTTTTTAGAAGTTTATATATTCTGATGTTAATGCTCTGTCAGATGTATCACTGGTGAAGTTTTCCTCCCACTCCGTGGGTTTTCTCTTCATTTCTTTGACAATTTCTTTTGCTGTACAGAAGCTTTTGAGTTTAATAGGGTCCCCATTGTCTATTGCTGACCTTAGTTCCTGTGCAGCTGCTGTCTGATTTAGAAAGTATTTTCTTAAGCCTATGTCTTTTAGATTACTGCCAACTTTCTATCACTTTCAGAGTTTCAAGTTTCACACTGAGGTCTTTGATCTATTTGGAGTTGATTTTTGTACAGGGCAAGAGGTACGGATTTAATTTTATTCTTCTACAAGTGGTGATCCAGTTTTGCCAACACCATTTGCTGAAGATGTTGTCTTTTCTTCATTGAGTCTTCTTGGCCCCTTTGTCAAATATGAGGTGGCTGAAATTGTATGTGCTCAAGTTTGGATCTTCAATTTTGTTCCATTAGTTTATAGGTCTGTTTTGTGCCCATATTAGGCTATTTTTATGACTATAGCCCTGTAATATAGTTTGAAGACTGGTATAGTGATTCCCCTGTATTGCTTTTTTCACTCTTGGTTGCTTTTGCTATTCAGGATTTTTTGTTTTTCCATATAAATACAAGGATTTTTTTCTAAGTCTGTGAAGAAACACATGGGCATTTTAATTGGGATTGCATTGAATCTGTATATTAATTTGTGTAGAAGGGACACCTCACCTGTCTTGAACTTTTTATCTTCAGTGTTTGTATCAAACTACTCAGCTATGCAAGGGGCTAGAGAAGGCAGAGCCATGTTGTGCCCTGATGAGCCCATTTTTCAAGCTGGCTTTGGGTGCAGCTGGAATTACTTTCTCTCTCACTTACAGTATCAGGTGCTAGGAAGGCCTTGGGCTCAGCAACAGCATTTACTGGTTAATTTGCTGATGTTAAAATTACATACACTTATCTCTGGGAAGGGGAACAACATCAGCCAACAGGATTCCAGGTTCCAGAAGTCAGGGGCTCTCCCAACCAGTGGCAACTCAGGGAGCGTGCTTCATCTAGTTCGGGGCCAGAATGAGGAGATGGTGCTGAGTGACCTTCAGGACGCCTTTCTCATCCAGTGTTTCAAAGGTAATGGTCACCTGGGAGGGACACCAGCCCTCAGGCCATGCTCTGCCAGGACAAGGCCAGATTAGAGATTTGTTCAGAGTCCTGTGTATCTGCTCCATCCCTTTGCAGCTGTGCCTGCATGAAATGCTGTCTATTGAGACCTGGCCTCGACCTGCAGATAAACTGAGAGCAACAGAAGAGTATCTAGACACAACCTGGAATTAAAGATTCATTTGTCCCATAACAGACATTCCACCAGTACCAAGATGAATAGGGAATACTTTGCTGTGTATATTCCTTGCTCAGTGCATGGACAAGGATATGGGCTATTAGCAAGCAAGAGAACACCAAGTAGAACACAGTTTGCAGAATATATACATTTCTGGTAAATAGATATACACAATTCTATTCACAGGTACATAGAGCATTAAATGTACATTATCTAACCACAGAGTGGAGGATCAGGACTCATTAAAACAGTCAGTCCCTCTTCAGCTACTCATACCTACTCATACACTCAGCTGTTCACCTCGTTCTTGAAGTCAGTAAGGAGTTGGCTTTCATTACTTGAGCAAGAAATTTTAGTGATTATATTTATTTCTCCTTTTCCAAGAATTACTGTCAAATTTCATATATTTAGCTTGCACATTACAAGAAGATCAGATGTATGGGCAAGCCATGGATGACAAGGTTTTTATTTTGGTTAGAGGAAGGAAAATGAGATAATGAGTCCTTTATACAACCATCCATAGTTCCTTGTTTGAAACAGTAAATCAAACTGTCGGGATTGGACACATGAAGAATCTCCTATTGTTCTGACTGAGCAAATGACATTTGTAACCAATATTACACCTGGCAAAGCCTGGAGTCAAAATATGACCTGAAATGACCTATGGAGAGCTAATGGTTTGAGCTTCAGAGGTTTAACTCACGGCTTTCCTTCTCAAATGCTTATCCACCAAGACCATTAAGAAAGGACAATACATTTCTGTGCTATTATCTAGGAAGAAGAAGCAGTCTCCTGGCCTTCTACTTGCTATTCTCTTGCTTGATAATAGCCCATGTCCTTGTCCATGCACTGAGCCAGGAATATACACAGCAAAGTATCCCCCATTCATCTTGGCACTGGTGGAGTGTCTGTTATGGGACAAATGAATCTTTAATCCCATGTTGTGTCTAGATACTGTTCTGTTGCTCTCAGTTTATCTGCAGATCGAGGCCAGGTCACAACAGACAGCATTTCATGTAGGAATAGCTGAAAAGGGATGGAGCAGATAGATGCTAAGGAGTCTGAACAAATCTCCAATCTGGCCTTGTCCTGGCAGAACATGACTTGAGGGTGTCCCTCTAAGGTGACCATCACCTTTGAAATATTGGATGAGAAAGAGATCCTGACAGTCACTCAGCACCATGTCCTCATTCCAGCCCTGAACTATATGAAGCACACTCCCTGAGTTGCCACTGGTTGGGAGAGTCCCTGACTTCTGGCACCTGGAACCCTGTTGGCTGATGTTGTTCCCCTGGCTTGTTTCCTTCCATACACCTGGTGGTAGGACTTATCCTCTATACAGTCATTTGTTGGGGGTCTCTGTTAACCACCAGACATAAGGCAGTGTCTCTGGAGAGAACTTGAGAGATAAATTAATCTAAGGGTATAACAATAAATCATTGGTAGTCATCTTAATCTTGCATTTACAGGAGAATAATCATAGGTTCTCACCTACAGCTTTTTATCTCTCTAACCACAGGTTCTTGGCCCAGCTAACAGTACTAGTTATGGATTCCATCTTTTGAAGAAGGCCTTTTGTCAAATCAGAAAGTGATTGTTTATTCCTATAAAATTTTTGTGCCACTGTTGCACTAAAGAGTATATCTTGCCAGACAATGGACAGAGCTTGTAGGGTTCACAGATGGGCAGATTTGATAATTGGTTTTCTTCTTCAGGCAGTATGAAGACCACTTTCCACTACTATGAAATCTAGCCAGTAGAGATGACATTTTGAAATGAGTATCAATTTGATTTCTCCTATTCATACATGTACCATATTCAGCAATACAGTCTTGCTGACAAGTTCTGGAAGGTGTCCAAGAGTGAGGCCTGGCCAGTATCATTTGATGATCTGTGAGAAACCTCTGAAGAAGAACTGCAAATGATTACACTCCTAGAATCAGGCCTCTTGTTTGCTAGCCTGTGGTTCCGGGTATTATTTGTTGTCCCCATTATAGAGAAACTCCATTACCACAACAATACTTATGTGTGTGCATGTGTGTACATGTGTGTATGTATGTGTGTACATATATATGTGGACACTGTTAAATTAGGTTCCAATTTCATTTTTCAATAGGTCTTTGGTATTAGTAATCCCTCTCCAACTTCTCCTCTTTCCTGGCCCCTCATTCTCTAGTCATTCCTCTATCATTATTCTCCCATTTATATCACTGCCATCTATCTCATCTCTCAGGAACTTTCCCTTTCATGGCCTTCTCTGGTTTATTTTCCTTCCCCCTCTGGTTTTTTTTTTTTTT
>VZQC01002595.1:1871402-1884193 GCA_009823505.1 Rhizomys pruinosus | reverse complement strand
CAACTTTATTATTATATTTCTTTGTATCCTAAAGCAACTGTACTATTCCAATGTGAATTGGTTAATGGGCTCTAGAATTGTCCTACCACTTTTATTCACACATTGTAATTATCATATGTGGATGGAAGATATGTATTCGTATTCTAAAAAAAAAGAATGTAAAGTTACAGATCTTTTTACCTGCATGTAACTTTACTGTTAAAATGTGAATCTCTAAATATGAAAAAAAAAATAAAAGAAAGTTTCATGGGCTGCTAAAAAAAAGAAAATGTAATTCCCATTTATGATATTATTGCAATGTGATGGCTTGTCTATATTGTGGTCTTTGTTTGTTGTGATATATCTGTGATGTGATCGGTCCTTTCTGTTTCAATATCTCTTTTTGTCTGTCTAAAATGGAAACCCCCCTGTGTTTGATAAATGTCTTAAGTAGGATGGCCTTTTTCTTTCTAAGGAGACTGAGTCAAGAGTGTGATTGGCTGGAACCCAGGATGAAGTTGCCTTGTGGTAGGGGTAGGGCTGTGGGTAAAGGGTTCACTCACAGTGTGAGATATCATGCTCTTGGATTCTGCATAGGATTCTCAGTAAAATAACATTTTCAATAATGCTTTGTGCAGTCAATTTTCTTTTGGAGACCTATAAACATCAAGGATAACTCTGTGACCCCAGATGACTCACGGGACTATAGCAGTGTCTGCTTCATGAATAAGTAGTTGGTTCCAGGAGCCTTCCCAGTGTAAGACTGTGGGGTCAGTGACTCTGACCCAGTGGAAGCTCTGCACTGGGGTCTTCATTGTCATGACAGATCTCCCAATGTGGCCTTCCCACTGCTCCATATTTAAAATCCACTCAACAGACCTCTACAGAGTCCTCACTATGCACTGGGTGCTGAAGGGGTGCAGATAAAGGTAGTTGATGTTTGTATTCTTTTTTCTTTTTTTTAAATTTTATTTATTTCTGTATGTGTACAAATGTACTGTCTGCATGCAGGTTTGTGCACCCGTGTTGTGCAATGCCTCAGAAGTCAGAAGAGGATGTTGGATTCCCCTGGAACTGGAGTTCTGGAATTGGAGTTTCAGATGGCTCTCAGCCACCATGTGGGTGTTGGGGATCGAACCCGGTTCCTCTGTAAGAGTGGTTGGCGCTCTTAACTGCTAGGCCATCTCTCCAGTCCTGATGTTTGTATTCTTAAGAACTTAAAAATGCTATTGCACGCATTTATCATTCTCTTGGATATGATATGAGTTCTGTTCTCAAATCAATTACAGTGACATCATACTAATGCTTCACTTGACTAAATGAAGGAATTTGAGCAAAACGAAGCAGTGTTAAAGAAATAGAGGTGTTGGAGGCTGGGCGTGGTGCCGCACGCCTTTAATCCTAGCACCCGGGAGGCAGAAGCAGGCGGATCTTTGTGAGTTCAAGGCCAGCCTGGTCTACAGAGTGAGTTCCAGGACAGCTGGGGCTACAGGGAGACCCTGTCTCGAAAAGACAAAAGAAAAAAAAAGAAGTAGAGGTGTTAACTTAGAGAGAGTAGGACTCTAGAGGAAGATAATTCTGAAAAGTGGCAAAATGGATTAGGTTCAGGGTTTCACACTAGCACAGGGTTCCAGATGAGCAATTATGTGTTTTTTTCTTGGTAAAATCAAGAAAAAATTCTATTCAGCAAAAATGAAGAATTGAATGATTGACAGCTTCACTTCCTATTTTTGTTCTTAGACAATTTGCATCTTTGTGGAGAGAAGCGGTGGCAGCACCCTACAAGCGTGGAGGGCACTCGGGGTCAACAGCACTTGCTATGGGCTGCTGGGAAGCTTTGTTTGCATTTGGTACCATGGCCTGTGGCAAAGCTGCTCTGTAATTTTAGCTCTAGAAATAGTATTCAGTTCAAGAGAAGTTAGAAAAATAGAATTATGCATCTGTCTCATCTGAATACATGTTGCTTTTGACAAACTCTTCTGGATGTTGCTGTTCAGATGTGCTTAGGGTTGTCTTGGCCTTAGCTCTTCAATTAAGCCTCCCTGGAAAAATAATGAGGGCAGTCAGGGTAGTAGGGTGTTTGCTGGGTGGAACACAGGGTAGAAATCTGTTTCACTAATGTGAATGAGACCCAGTCTTCCATGACCATACAGCAGAGTGACTTGTCTTGTAATTACAATAGTGGCATGCTTCAGTTTTTACATAACTGGGTTCCAGTTGCCGGATCCTGGAAGTGTATGTTTCTAGAAGGTTTCAGAACTGCCTGAGTGCGTTGTAGTCAGAGCAAAATCTTTATCAGCCTCAACTCCAACAACACACACAAGACTCCTCACTGGCAGCAAACTTTATCTATTGAATATAAAAAAGGAGGCTCAAACTCAGATTCTCTGTGGAGGGAAAAATTCTTGTCATTACAGTATAAAGAAACTGCCCTTTATGCATTTCCTGTTAACCTTTAGTGTTCTTGTAGCCGCAGTGTAGCAGCAAGAGACAGATAACTGGTTTGTTAGCAGTTGTCCAAACATCTGTAGGGCTGATTTTGCTTCCCTTTTATCAGCTTATGAATAGTTACGTCAAGATGGCAGATGCCTGGTTTCTCCATAGCCCTTGACACACAATCACTGAGAACCCATGAGCTGGTGCAGGGGTCTCCTGGTGCCCAGGATGGTGGATCCTGCTTTAACAGACTCAGCAGTCTCACACTGCTGTTCTTACTAGATCTGGGGTGACCTGGGGGTAGAATCTGATCCTCTGTAGCCAAGGAAGCCCCCAGTGGCTCTGTTCCTCTTAACCCACTCATTACTCAGCATTGTTCAAAAACTATGATGTCTCTGTTCTTGTGTGACACAGCTGAAGATGAGGGGCATGGGAATGACTTTTATAAGTGGACATAATCTGGACTAATGACTTTGATTAACGCCAGAAAATCCATGTGCTCTTGTGTCTTGTGACCTGGAAACCTATCCTGTTTCCTTGGCAACCTCAGCTTGGTACTCCACCCCAAAAGATAATGAATGACTATGGGAATGCTGGAGAAGTAACATACTGAAGCTCTGAAAGGGGGTGCACTTACCTCCTTTTCCCACAGTGGAGACTGGGAAGGACATAGGACCTCGGGTGAATGAGATGTTCTAGAAATAGGCATGAGAAGGCAGAGGGGTCTGTTAAGATTAGGGTGGAGCCAAACTTGTACTTTTCCAATTGAAGTTGGGAAGCCATTTTGAATACAATTATGAGGTTGGGCCAGGATTGAGGACACAGTTCCAGACCATAGACAATGACTGAAGGACTGGAAACAGGGTAGCTGTTCAGTGGGACTGGACATCTGTAGGCCAAGAGTGGGTCAGCTGGTAAACTAAGTGAAGAGCTTGAATGTTTTGCTGATTGTGGTCTCAGTCCAGGCAATGACAAGTGTTTTAAAGTCCCAAATGCCAATTTTATTTATTTATTTATTTATTTATTTATTTATTTATTTATTTATTTTCTATGTGTATGAATGTACTGTCTGCATGTAGGTTCATGCACCCCGTGGAGGTCAGAAGAGGGTGTCGGATTCCCCTGGAATTGGAGTTACAGACGGTTCTCAGCCGCCATGTGGGTGCTGGGGATTGAACCCGGGTCCTCTGCAAGAGCAGTCGGTGCTCTTAACCACTAGGCTATCTCTCCAGCCCCCAAGTGCCAATTTTAAAGTACATCAGAGCATACCATGTGTATGAATGGACAAGGAGTTCT
Organism: Rhizomys pruinosus; assembly: GCA_009823505.1. Classification (NCBI taxonomy): domain Eukaryota; kingdom Metazoa; phylum Chordata; class Mammalia; order Rodentia; family Spalacidae; genus Rhizomys; species Rhizomys pruinosus. The sequence continues at coordinate 1,880,482 of VZQC01002595.1, read as the reverse complement.
ATAAATCCTTGCTAGAATAATTGAACTATTTTTTAATTTAAAGGTGCAAAGAAATCATTAGATGAATTTATAAGATTTAAGGTCAAACTTTAAAAAAACATTAAACTGTTTTAATTAATTATTTAAAATGTTCATATATTCTATTTTAATCATGTTCACCCTCTCCATTCCTCCCAGATCCTCCCCATTTCTCTACCTACCTAACTTAACATAATCACAATTTATTTTTTTTAATTTTATTTATTTCTGTATGTGTATGAATGTACTGTCTGCATGCAGGTGTGTGCACCCGTGTCGTGCAATGCTGCGGAGGTCAGAAGAGGGTGTCGGATTCCCCTGGAACTGGAGTTCTCCTGGAATTGGAGTTTCAGACGGTTCTCAGCCGCCATGTGGGTGCTGGGGATCGAACCCGGGTCCTCTGTAAGAGCGGTTGGTGCTCTTAACCACTAGGCCGTCTCTCCAGCCCCAACATAATCACAATTTAAAAGCCCATAGAATCCAATTTGTGCTGCTTTCAGACACTTGGCTGTGGGGCCATGCATAGGACCATGGTCATCCTACAGGGACCATACTCTTAAAGAAAACTACTGTCCCTATTCAGCAGCTATCGGTTTCCAATAGCTCCTCAGCTAAGGGTGGAACTCCATGCCACCCATTCCCATTCTGGGATTTTTTTTTTCTAGCTCGAGTTTGGGCAGGTCTTGTGACAACCATGGGTAAAATTCACTTGAATGGAGCTGGAAACAGCCATCCTGAGCCAGGTCACCCAGAGGCAGAAATACAAATTCTGTGAGTTTCTTCTCATTTGTGGAGGTTAGCTTTGAATATTTTGATATGTGTGTTTCATTTGGTATACCCACAGAGGTCAGGATGTTAGTAAGGGGCCATGGGAGTGGCTTTCAAGAGAGGAGAGTGAGAACACCATGACGTAAGGGTGGGGGTAAAGAGAGGAAAGAAGGGCTAAATAGGGTGGGGGACAGAAAGGCAGGGTGGTGGAAGGAGTATGGGGAGGGACAACTAACCCTAAAGACCTGTTGAAAAGGACTTAAAACTTTAATTGGTTCTTTGAGCCTTTTATATAATGTATTTTGATGATATTCATACCCCCTCCCCATCTTCATTCCCATCTTCTAAGCACCCCAGACTTCACCCCCTCTATTATTAATTTAAAAGACCCAGTAACTAAATTTTGTTTCCCAAATGATCTTGGGTGTGTGATCATCCTCTGGAGCCTGGCCAACTTACCTGATGTCAAATCTTAAAACTTACTCTTCCTCTACCAGAAGCTATCAATTGCCAAGATCTCAGCTAGGGCTGGGGCTTCATCCCTCCACGCTGGGTTTTTGCATGACTTGAGTGTGTACAGGTTTTGTGCATGCAAGTGCTATGGGTTCATGTGTATGGCTTCCCTGTTGTGTTTATTTTAAAAAATGGTTTCCTTGTATTTATCCACCATTTCCAGTTCTGACCAGTATTTCTGCTCCCTCTTCTGTAATAATCCCAGAGCCTTGGGAGGAGAGGGTGTTATAGAGGCCTCCCATTTCAGGATGAGGACTCTGCAGTCTCTTATTCTCAGTATGAATGACCAGTTGCAGGTCTCTGTGTTAATCATCATCTGATGCAAGAAGATGTTTCTTAGTGAGAGTTGAGAGATGAACTAAATTATTGGTATAACAGTACATCATTAGGAGTCAGTTTAATACTGCATTCAGTTAGCAGAATAATAGTAGTAGGTTCTCCCCTGTGGTCTATGACCTGTCTGGTCTCAGGTTTCTAGGCCTGATACCAATTTCAGGCATGGGCTCCATCATGTGAAACAGAACTTAAATCCAATCAGAAAGTAGTTGGTCACTTCCATAACATTCGTGCCACTATTTCAGTTGTCAAGCCAGTTGTTACTGTAGCTCACAGGGAACTCAACTGGGCAAGGGTGATGATTACTTTTCTTTCCTGATGGCATGAATAGCACCTTCCTACACTATGATGATTAGCCAGTAGAGAGAAGGCTTTGAGGCATGTCAAAAGAGAATGCTTCCTTAGACCACCTGGAAATGTCTCACACACTCATCATCAGAAGTGGTTAGAACAGTCAAGCAAGAAGGTCTTAAAAAAGAAGAGGTCTTCTGACCCAGACGGGGTAAGGCCTCATCCCTCTGCACATCCCAGCTGTCATCCCATCTGGACCAGGGACTGTGCTCAAGTCTCTGGAGCTACTCTGAAGTCCAGACCAGATCTGGTAAGACCCTCCCTACAGGCACCTTGGAGATGACAGGATTGGCCAGGCAAAAACCAGTGCTGCCCACCCTCCTTGTGGTTATCTTGGTGGGAAAAGAGAAGGTGACTTGGACCACAAAGTAACAGAAGAGACAGAAAATCTTCTCAACCTAGAGGAACAGGCCTTCAACCAAATAAAGAAGCACTTGAATTTTGCATCAGATTATATAAAAATAATCAAATCCACATGCCAAGACCACAAAGGAAAATCAACAACATGGCAAAAGCAAATAATAAATCCCCACCAAAATCTATCAGTCTTATAGAAGACTCCAACAATGAGTTCTTCCTGGAGATAACCCAGGACACAGATCTTAAAAGAACAATAATAGACATACTCAAAGAAATGAAGGGAGAGATCAACAAACTCAGGAATGAAGTGGAAACACTGAAAAGATCCAACACTGAAGTGAAACAGGAAATTGACCAGTGAATCAAGATCTAGAAGGAGAGAATGACAAACTCCAAAGGGAACTGGAAATACTAAAGAAATCACAGGATGAAGTGAAAAAGGAAATTTCACACTCATCCAATCAGCAGGAAAAGATGGAAGAAAGCCTCAGTAACAGAGTGGATAAAACAGAAAGTAGAATATCAACACTAGAAGACAAGGTGGAAGAACTGCAATGCTCAAACAAAGAGTGTGAAAAATTAAAAGAATCACAAGAATGGAACAATCAGGAAATATGGGTCACTATGAAAAGAGCAAACCTCTGCATCATACGGATAGAGGAAGGAGAAGAATCCCAGGAGAAAGTTATCGATCAGATCTTCAACAGAATAATAGAAGAAAATTTCCTCAAACTGAAAACTGACAAACCCATATGAATACAAGAAGCACATAGAACACCAAATAGACAATGTCAGAAGAGGAATACCCCACCCCATATCATAGTTAAAACACCAGAAACCCCAAACAAACAAAAATTACTGAAGGCCACAAGAGAAAAACAATAAGTTACATATAAAGGGAAAACCATCAGAATTACAGCTGATTTTTCAGTGCAAACGATGAAAGCCAGAAAGAACTTGGACCAAAGTACTCCCAGTACTAAAAAACTGTAGATGCCAACCCAGATTACTATACCTAGCAAAAATGTCGATTGTAGTTGAAGGAGAGAGAAAAATCTTCCATGACATAAACAAGATGATAGAATACATGCCCAGAAAACCAACCCTTCAGAGAATACTTGAAGCAATTCAAAGGACAGAAGAGAGGAGCAACTATCCCCAAGCAGCTAGAGAGAGTAATGAATATAAGCATAACTGCAGAAATACAAGCCTAGACCAAGAATGCAAACAGAAAATAAGGCAAAAAGAAGCAGCACACATCTCTCAATAATAGCCTTAAATATTAATGGGCTGAACTCCCCAATCAAAAGACATAGACTGGGAGAATGGATTAGGAAACAGAACCCATTTATATAATGTCTACAAGAAACCCATGTCACCCTCAAGGATAGGCACCAAATTAAAGTGAAAGAATGGAAAAAAATATTCCAAGCAAATGGTATCAAAAAGCAAGCAGGAATTACTATTCTAATATCAGACAAAATAGACTTCAAAGTAAAACTAATCAGAAGAGACAAAGAGGGCCATTGCATCCTTATCAGAGGAACAATTAACCATAAACATTTCACAATCATGAATATATATGCACCAAACTCTAGTGCACCAAAAATTATAAATACAATTCTACAGGACCTCAAGGCACAGATTCATCCCAGCACACTAATAGTAGGGGACTTTAATACCCCACTGAGCCCATTAGATCAACTGGACAAAGAATAAGCAAAGAGGCATCTGAACTGAACAATATAATACACCAAATGGAGCTCACAGACATCTACCAAATATTCTGCCCAAACACCAGAGAATATACTTTCTACTCAGCACCCCATAGAACATTCTCTAAAATTGACCACATACTGGGACACAGAAAAAACCTCTACAAATACAAAAGGACTGAAATAATTTCATGCATTCTCTCAGACCACAGTGCAATAAAGTTCAATATCAACACCAGGATAAGCACTACTAGCTACAAGAACACATAGAGACTAAACAACACACTCCTGAATAATGACTAGGTCAAGGAAGAAATAAAGAAAAATAAAAAATAAAAAATAGTCCTGGAACTAAATGAAAAAGACAATACAAGACATCAAAACATATGGGATACTTAAAAAAAGCCATCCTAAGAGGGAATTTTGTAGCCCTCAGTACCTACATTAAAAAAGCAGAAAGAGGACAAATAAATGATCTAATATTGCAGCTAAAAACACTTGAGAGACAACAACAAATGAACCCTAAATCCAACAGAGAGGAAGAAATCACAAAAATCAGAGCAGAAATCAATGAAATAGAAACAAAGAAAACAATAAAAAGAATCAATGAATCCAAAAGCTGGTTCTTTGAAAGGATAAACAAGATAGACCTCTAGCCCAATTAACCAAAAGAAGTAAAGGGCAACTCCAAATTAATAGAAATTGTGATGAAAAGGGAAACATCACAGCAGACAACAAAAAGATAGAGGCAATCATACTTAAAAAACATATTCTCTACTAAATTTGAAAACCTAAGAGAAATGGATGAATATCTGAAATCCTGGGAACCAACAAAGCTTAACCAAGAAGAGATTGACAACTTAAACCGACCAATAATATATGAGGAAATTGAAAATGTAATAANTATAGAAGACTCCAACAATGAGTTCTTCCTGGAGATAACCCAGGACACAGATCTTAAAAGATCAATAATAGACATACTCAAAGAAATGAAGGGAGAGATCAACAAACTCAGGAATGAAGTGGAAACACTGAAAAGATCCAACACTGAAGTGAAACAGGAAATTGACCAGTGAATCAAGATCTAGAAGGAGAGAATGACAAACTCCAAAGGGAACTGGAAATACTAAAGAAATCACAGGATGAAGTGAAAAAGGAAATTTCACACTCATCCAATCAGCAGGAAAAGATGGAAGAAAGCCTCAGTAACAGAGTGGATAAAACAGAAAGTAGAATATCAACACTAGAAGACAAGGTGGAAGAACTGCAATGCTCAAACAAAGAGTGTGAAAAATTAAAAGAATCACAAGAATGGAACAATCAGGAAATATGGGTCACTATGAAAAGAGCAAACCTCTGCATCATACGGATAGAGGAAGGAGAAGAATCCCAGGAGAAAGTTATCGATCAGATCTTCAACAGAATAATAGAAGAAAATTTCCTCAAACTGAAAACTGACAAACCCATATGAATACAAGAAGCACATAGAACACCAAATAGACAATGTCAGAAGAGGAATACCCCACCCCATATCATAGTTAAAACACCAGAAACCCCAAACAAACAAAAATTACTGAAGGCCACAAGAGAAAAACAATAAGTTACATATAAAGGGAAAACCATCAGAATTACAGCTGATTTTTCAGTGCAAACGATGAAAGCCAGAAAGAACTTGGACCAAAGTACTCCCAGTACTAAAAAACTGTAGATGCCAACCCAGATTACTATACCTAGCAAAAATGTCGATTGTAGTTGAAGGAGAGAGAAAAATCTTCCATGACATAAACAAGATGATAGAATACATGCCCAGAAAACCAACCCTTCAGAGAATACTTGAAGCAATTCAAAGGACAGAAGAGAGGAGCAACTATCCCCAAGCAGCTAGAGAGAGTAATGAATATAAGCATAACTGCAGAAATACAAGCCTAGACCAAGAATGCAAACAGAAAATAAGGCAAAAAGAAGCAGCACACATCTCTCAATAATAGCCTTAAATATTAATGGGCTGAACTCCCCAATCAAAAGACATAGACTGGGAGAATGGATTAGGAAACAGAACCCATTTATATAATGTCTACAAGAAACCCATGTCACCCTCAAGGATAGGCACCAAATTAAAGTGAAAGAATGGAAAAAAATATTCCAAGCAAATGGTATCAAAAAGCAAGCAGGAATTACTATTCTAATATCAGACAAAATAGACTTCAAAGTAAAACTAATCAGAAGAGACAAAGAGGGCCATTGCATCCTTATCAGAGGAACAATTAACCATAAACATTTCACAATCATGAATATATATGCACCAAACTCTAGTGCACCAAAAATTATAAATACAATTCTACAGGACCTCAAGGCACAGATTCATCCCAGCACACTAATAGTAGGGGACTTTAATACCCCACTGAGCCCATTAGATCAACTGGACAAAGAATAAGCAAAGAGGCATCTGAACTGAACAATATAATACACCAAATGGAGCTCACAGACATCTACCAAATATTCTGCCCAAACACCAGAGAATATACTTTCTACTCAGCACCCCATAGAACATTCTCTAAAATTGACCACATACTGGGACACAGAAAAAACCTCTACAAATACAAAAGGACTGAAATAATTTCATGCATTCTCTCAGACCACAGTGCAATAAAGTTCAATATCAACACCAGGATAAGCACTACTAGCTACAAGAACACATAGAGACTAAACAACACACTCCTGAATAATGACTAGGTCAAGGAAGAAATAAAGAAAAATAAAAAATAAAAAATAGTCCTGGAACTAAATGAAAAAGACAATACAAGACATCAAAACATATGGGATACTTAAAAAAAGCCATCCTAAGAGGGAATTTTGTAGCCCTCAGTACCTACATTAAAAAAGCAGAAAGAGGACAAATAAATGATCTAATATTGCAGCTAAAAACACTTGAGAGACAACAACAAATGAACCCTAAATCCAACAGAGAGGAAGAAATCACAAAAATCAGAGCAGAAATCAATGAAATAGAAACAAAGAAAACAATAAAAAGAATCAATGAATCCAAAAGCTGGTTCTTTGAAAGGATAAACAAGATAGACCTCTAGCCCAATTAACCAAAAGAAGTAAAGGGCAACTCCAAATTAATAGAAATTGTAATGAAAAGGGAAACATCACAGCAGACAACAAAAAGATCGAGGCAATCATACTTAAAAAACATATTCTCTACTAAATTTGAAAACCTAAGAGAAATGGATGAATATCTGAAATCCTGGGAACCAACAAAGCTTAACCAAGAAGAGATTGACAACTTAAACCGACCAATAATATATGAGGAAATTGAAAATGTAATAAACTTCCCAACTACAAAAAGCCCAAGTCTAGATGGTTTCATGGCAGAATTCTATAAAACATTTAAAGAGGACTTACAACAATTATTACTAAAACTTTTCAGAAGGATACAAGCAGAGGGAAATCTCCCAAATTCTTTCTACAAAGCCAGCATCACTCTAGTACCAAAACCAGGCAAAGATACAATGAAAAAAAGAAAATTATAGAACCTCTCATTAATAAACATAGATGCAAAAATTCTAAACGAAATAATTAGAAACCACATACCGACCCACATCGAAAAGATCATCAATCATGACCAAGTTAGATTCATACCAGAGATGCAGAGATGGTTCAACATGCGTAATCAATAACTATCATAAAACACATAAATGGACTGAAAAACAAAAAAAAACACATAATCATCTCAATAGATGCAGAAAAAGCCTTCAACAAGATCCAGCATCCCTTCATGCTTAAAGTCCTAGAGGGAATTAGACTGGAGGGAACATTCCTCAACATAATCAAAGTCATATACAATGAACCCACAGCCAACATCATCCTAAATGGAGAAAAGTTAGAAGCATTCCCCTTAAAGGCAGGAAACTGGCAAGGCTGCCCCCTGTCACTACTCCTCTTCAATATAGTGCTTGAAACTCTTGCTAGGGCAATAAGGAAAGAAAGGGAAATTAAAGGAGTACTAATTGGAAAAGAGGAAATCAGACTATCCCTCTTTGAAGATAATATGATAGTTTACCTAAAGTGTGCTAAAAACTCCACCAGAAACCTGCTATAAATGATTGTGTTTCAGTAAAGTGGCAGGATACAAAATTAACTTATAAAAATCAGTAGCCTTTCTTTACTGACACAGTGTCCCTCAACCAATGATTGGATAGAGAAAATGTGGTACATCTACACAGTGGAGTTCTATGCAGCAGTAAAGATGACATCATGAACTTTGCAGGTAAATGGATGGAACTAGAAGACATTATGCTAAGTGAAGTAACACAGTCCCAGAAAAAAAAAATGGCAAATTGTATCCCTCATTTGTGGATGCTAGTACCAAATACTTAGTAGTAAGGCAAACTGTGCAACATATAAAGCAACTGTGGCATTATAATGTGAATCCCTTAACAGGAACTGGAACTAACCTACCACTTATTTTCAGACTTTGTAATTGTGGTATATGGAGGGAGGGTATGTTTGCATACTTTAAAGTAATAATGTAATAACTTTAAAGGGGAAAATGTGAATTCCTAAACATGTTTTGGAATTAACATACAGTTTACTTTCAGATGTCATAATTTTAGTATACATGTGAAGAACATATATGCATATTTTGGAGCCATACAAATTGGAGGGAACAACAACAAAAGGACTGGGTCAAAGAACTGAAACAGTAAACTTCAGCCCAAAACAATAAACCTCTGCATAGAAAAACTTTAAAAAGACTGAAAAAAGTTGTAAGACATGTATGGCAAAATGCATGAACTTGGGTGGGGTGGGGGGCATGGAAAGGGAAAGGAGTCTAAATTGGACTGAGAAATGTTGTATGAACTGCACAAAACTTCAATAAAAAACATAGACATCTTTACAGTTAGGCACTGTATCTAGTGAGCTACACACACACACACACATAGCAAGGGGGGATAAGTACATAGATAGTAGAATAAGCTCTGAATTATATATATATATATATTATATATATAT
>VZQC01002595.1:1759258-1871101 GCA_009823505.1 Rhizomys pruinosus | reverse complement strand
AAAAAAGAGTTGTATTGTGTTTTCTGAGCCAGCTAGCCTAGAACTCTATGTAGACCAGGCTGGCCTCCATCTCACAAAGATCTGCTTGCCTCTGCCTCCCAAGTGCTGGGATTAAAGGCATGTGCCACCATCCTGCTAGGGCAGTTGTTTTGCTCTGCTTTTTGATATAGGGTCTCATGTAGTCCAGGCTAGCCTCCTACCCCGTAAGCATCAGAGATTGGCCTTGAAGTGCTTGAGCTTCCAGTTTCTACTTCATAAAATGCCAGGATGGTTTTGATACTGTGCCTTAACAGGCAAGCTGGGTTTTAAAATTATTTTATTTATTATTTTTACTTGATGTGTATGAATATATTCCCTGCATGTAGGTAGGTGGACCCATACCATGCAATGACTGTGGAAGTAAAGAGAGCATCAGATCACTTGGAACTAGAGTTTCAGACAATTGGTAGCTCCCATGTGGATTCCTCTGGAAGAACAGAAAATGTTCTTAACTGCTGAACCATCTCCAGCCCTGGAAGGCAAGCTGCTTTTAGGGATAAGCAGATGAAGAGGTACCAGAATTCTGGTATTCTTTTGTAGCTCCTAATGCCTCTATAATGATCACAAAATAAAGTTAAATAAAGAGTATGTGGCATTTGAAATATTTGTTTCTGTAAAACTGCAAGAAAGACAAAAAGAAAGAGAAAGAAAGAAAAAGAAAAGAAGAAATAAAGAAATAAAGAAAGACAGAAAGAAAGAGAAAGAAAGGGAAGAAGAGGTCATCTCTCAGCTGTTTCTGTCTTGGGGCTTTTACTCCTAAAGCGTGTCAGCCAATCCTCTACCTAGGGACTTAGGAACCAGGAAGCAGACTCCCTGCTACGCTCCACTAATTGTTTGATCATCAGTGATACTGATATGATGGATTTACATTTATGTACATCCACTGAAGCTCTGGGCTCTGCTGATGGGGGATGTATGTAATGGTGCTACTTTCCAAACTGTGCTGGAACTTGTGGGCACACTTTGGTGTATCTGATTCTGAGCCCTATTGCAGTGGGATTTACCCAGTCTTGATGGATGGCTTTAATACACAGGAGTCAGTGCTCCTGGTCTGGTAATATTGAAGGTTTCTTGAGTGTGACCATCTATGGAGCCTACACTGAAGAGCTACACAACAGAAAGTTTCTGGGCTGGAGTTGATGTAAACAATACTGTCATAATTATGAGACAAAATTTTTTTTTGGGGGGGCAGGATGTTCTTTCCTGCAAGTCCTTAAGTACAACAGTTCTGTAAATGAAATGCTAAAAGAGTTTCATTTGAAGAAAAGGAGGTGGACCTTGTGCCATCTTCGGTATTTTTCAGCCCACTTATTTTATCTTTATGAACCTTTTGTTCACCCTAACATAGCATCTTGGCTTTTTTTTTATGATAGTATAAAGAAATGTGGTTTGTTCCCTTACAATTCTGGAGGTTCAAGAGCATCTGGTTAACTCTGGTAAGGATCTTGTGTCGTGTGTGAGTGGTGCTGTAAATCACAGACTAGGAGTGTTAGGAGGTCCCTGTTATAATCCATCCATGGGGGAACTCATTACGTCCTAGGAGACCTGCAGAAATTCCTTTCAAGGGTGGTATCCCAACAATCTAATTATCTTTTATTAGTCATCACCTTCCAAAGGTTCCTCCAGCTCTCAACCACACGAAGACACCCCCACCCCCACCTCAAGCATGGAGAGTTGTAGGGAGGCTTCCTGCAGTCCCATCCAGGCCCTAGCAATCTCCAACAGCATAAGCTTTTTGAGAATAAGGTCATGAAATTATGATGTTGGAATACTGATAGGATCTCTTTGAGTGGTGAATTTTAACTATGAGAGACAGAAGTGAGACACTTCCAGGTGGAGCCATACATAGCTCTGCTTCAGCACTCTTTCAGTAGGTTGAAGGCAGTTTTAATTACCAACAAATTGGGGGGGGGGGTGGAAGTGGAGTTGTCATTTCATTATCTTCCTGTTACATATTGCTCACAAATTTTGACTTTTTTTATTTTTGCTTAGTAATAAAAGACACCTCAGTCATGGCTTTTATTATTTATTTATTTATTTATTTATTTATTTATTTTTAAAGAGTTTGCCTTTATTTGTACAATAAGAAACCAGGGAGGAATTTTTTTAAATTTTATTCATTTCTGTATGTGTATGAATGTACTGTCTGCATGCAAGTCTGTGCACCCATGTCGTGCAATGCCGCGGAGGTCAGAAGAGGGTGTCGGATTCCCCCGGAACTGGAGTTCTCCTGGAATTGGAGTTTCAGACGGTTCTCGGCCGCCATGTGGGTGCTGGGGATCGAACCCGGGTCCTCTGTAAGAGCGGTTGGCGCTTTTAACCGCTAGGCCATCTCTCCAGCCCCCAAAAGTGGTATTTTTTTTGTCTTTTCGAAACAGGGTCTCCCTGTAGCCCCAGCTGTCCTGGAACTCACTCTGTAGACCAGGCTGGCCTTGAACTCACAAAGATCCACCTGCCTCTGCCTCTCAAGTGCTAGGATTAAAGGCGTGAGCCACCACACCCGGCTTTCAGTCATGGTTTTTAAAGAGGAAGACATACCTTAGAGATAGATTACATCCAGGTTTTGGTTCTTCATCTTCACTGAGTGAGGACCCTGGCCAGCTTGTGGGGTGGGGGTGTTGCTCATGATCATCTCTAGATCAAGAGATAAGAACCCAGTCCAGTATTAAGTCAATGCTGAGCAAGTCTTCCTATGAACTCTGAAGAAGGACGGAATAGGCTGAGGCAGGATCTGGGAGGGAGAATTTAAGACTGAGGGGCAGAGAAGGCGTCAGTGCAGGAGGCTGATTCTTTCACTTTTGCTCCTTCTACAAATTTGAATTATGGACAACAGCATGCAGGACATCATTCAAGCTTTAGGCACATGAGCCAATCAATGTGTAAGTTTATATTTTCTCAAAAGCCCCGTTCAAGTGGAAATATTCTGACAGTATTAAGTGACAATCACGCTGGCACTGAGCAGGTGGGTTGTGTCACACAGCCCAAAGGCCGTGGTGGCGCACGCCTTTAATCCTAGCACTTGGGAGGCAGAGGCAGGCGGATCTTTGTGAGTTCAAGGCCAGCCTGGTCTACAGAGTGAGTTCCAGGACAGCTGGGGCTACAAGGAGACCCTGTCTCAAAAAGACCAAAAAAAAAAAGGCTATCATATGTTGGATCTAGTCTTCTATCTGTGGGGTCACAGGTGGGCCCCTTTTCTAACTGGCTGTTTGGCCCAGACTTTGAGCTGCTAAAAGTTTGTGAGACTTAAATCTCTAACATGTCCCATTACTTCCGGGACCAAGCCCCCTGAAAAGCTTCTCCCATGCCTCGGCTTTCAGATCTTGTCAAGATGGAATCATGGAACAGGGTAGTGGTGCCAGCAGGGGAACTCAGAACCTTCCGGAAGTTTCTTTCATGGGGCAGGAGAACAGGGCTGGCTGACTTCACTGCAGAGGTGGATTCTGCTGCAGAAATCCTAGCTTCACGCCCAGAGTATTTGGACACTTCCAGAACGGTCCAAGTCTCCCCCAGGGGCTTTTTCCTGGCCTACTGCAGAGGTCCGAAGTGCTGAGGGTGATGCCCCAAGCAGCTTTCAGCTGGCAGCGGGCGGGCGTGGGGGATGAGTGTCTCATCCTCGCCACTGAGGAGCTCACTCTGTGACTCCTAGCTGCTCTGACCACCCTGGATGTGACCCTTGCTCTGCCCAACCTGCACTCCCCTCTGTAGTGCTCCACGAAGAACACGGGAACACTGAAGAGTTTTGATTGTTTAATTATCCAGCCACTTCAGGTATTTCAATATTTCTGGTATCAGCAATCCTGAGTGCATTCTGCTTTTCTCACCAGAAGCTACTTTTAATTAAGTTACAGTTGTCTGCTCCCTCACTGTTGATTTTCATTTTTTTAATCATGCAAGACCTTCCTGTAAGCAACTTTAGAATACCCTCTTTTCACATTTAAGGCAGCAGTAATTAGACTCAGATTTGCTGAGCCTGTGGGAATCCCATAACCAAAGTGATCTTAATGGTGTTTTAATGTCTGAACTTTTCTGTTCTTGTCGGTGAGGTCACCAAATGGATAAAGGAAATGGATTTGACATCCTGGTGCTTATCGAAGTTTGGAAAATGCCCTGAAGGGTGGAAGGTTTGTGAGTTTCTCTTTACTGAAAGAGAAACAGTTAAGCCATTAATACCCACAATGCATTTGGCTTTTTGCTCTCTTCATGCTTTAGGTTGCATGAGATTTTTGACTTATGTCAGAGGAAGTGAAGGGGAGGCACTGGCTTTACAAAAGACGGTTATGGGGAGCAATGGGGTATCTGCTGTTCTCAGCCTTCGTCAGAGAAGCTTCTTTTTGCTGTGGGCAGCAGTCAATGCAGACTCATAAGTGCTCACAGTGGAGAGAATAAGTAACTGTTGAGTGCTCAGCTCTAAGCTGAACACCTGTATCACCCCTACAAACTCTATGGTTTAGGGACCATCACAGAAGAGGGGGTGGAAAGATATAAGACCCAGAGAGTACTGGGAAGTGCTGTCTTTTGGACATGACATAGACACACTCATGAACAGCTTAAGCTGCTGGCATAAGACCTACATAAGATGGACCTGCAAACATTTCGTCAAGGGTGGGGCAGCTCATGAGGTTCCATTCCTCTCTTAAGGGTTATTGGCAGGTAAAGGGTCCTGGGGAAGGGCATCGATTTTCTTCAGTGATGTAGCCACTGATAACTTGCCTATGTTCCAGTAAATACCCACCTCCTGTGCTCATGCAAGCAAGCTTAATGAAATTTAGTTGTTTGTGAAACAACAAATAAAATCCAAAAGAATAGCAACAAAACAAACAGTAAGTTAAGAAAGGGACTCATTGGGAAGAAGGGATTTAGCTGGTGGTAGGGGACAAGAGAGGCTAACGGGGTGAAAATAATGAAACTCTATCATCTATCTATCACCTATCTATCTTCTATCTATCATCTATCAATCTATCTAAAATTGTCAAAGAATAAAAAGTAAAAATTTTAACATGAAAGAGGGTTATATTTTAGAAATGCAGACATGGTAGCATTTTAAGTTTATTTTAGAAGACTTTTCATGGTTTAGTTTATAGTTCTATAAAACATTCATTTCATAGAATAGAAGCCATTTTGTTCTTATAATCTCCTGATTTCTGATAGGTGGTCTGAGTAAAATGTAAAATAACTGAAACAAAGCATAAGTCATCATTGTTTGAGGTCATTGGCTTACTCAAAATTTCTCCTCTTTTAGAGACTTCCCCCAAACCATCACTGGCCTCATCCTGGAGGAGTTTTCCTGTAAAAAATCATTTGTAGGTCCCCAAATTGCACAAACTTTATTTCCAATTCAATAATATCATTCTTTATCAGTTACTTTCCATGACATGCTCTTCTCTTACCAATGTAAGATACTGTCTTAACAGATACTAGTCTCAGTATTCTTTTGTAAATTTTAATTTTAGATGTATGAATGTTTTGCCCCCATATATTTAAGTGTGCCACATTGTGCAATACCTATGGAGGCCAGAAGAGGGAAGCCAGATTCCCTCTGGAGTTACACATTGTTGTTAGCTGCCGCATGGGTACTAAGAACTGAGCCTGGGTCCTCTGCAAGAGCAACTACTGCTCTTAACCACTGACCCCTTTGTAGCCTTGAGTATTCTTATAACAAGTTTCTTATCTCAACAACTTTTCCTTTGACAGGAATATAGCACATCTTTATGCCACCATGTTTATTGACCATTAGCCCAATTGTGCCAGGATGTCAAAACTTCAAGATGGCCATAATGATCTTCCAATTGCTGTTCACTTATAGAAAACCTGCCAAGAAAATGCAAAAATAACTACAGCACAGTGTACTGGAGATATAATGGAAGTGTGCAGTGAGGATGAGGAGAGTGTCTAAATCAGATCACAGTATCAGAGAACCCTGCTTAGGAAGACATGACATTTAATCTAACCTATGAGAGATAAGTAGGCATCAAATGGCAGCAGTATACATACCAGGTAGAGAGCCATTAAGGCTGTGGAGTGGCCAAAAGTTAGGGGTGGGGAGGATAAGAAGCTGAAGGGGCTGCCATGGAGGTAATTTCTGATTTGGAAGGCTTTTGAATTCTGACTGTATCCTGAAAAATTAGGAAAGGAATGGAAGCATTTAGTAATGGGGCTGGATTTATGTTCAAAAGGTAAATCTAGCATAAATGTAGATGATAGCCTTCAGCAGGTCATTCTACAGAATAGAACCTATTGAAAACACTGTTCCCGGTGAGAAGAAATAAAAACACAGAGACAGTGGGAAGAGAAAATGTGGAACTGAAGAACACTGGGCATTTAAGATGGTTACCGACATAGGCAGACAAGTGTGGAAGAAGAGTTTAGAATGATTCCTGTAGCTGCATGGGGGGGAGGGGTTAGGAGTATAAAGCGGTAGGTCTGCAGGGGGCACTGAACACATGCATTAGGAAATCCAGCAGAGAGGTTAACAAGGCAGTGGTGTTCTAGGGTCTCTAATTCTTCCCCTACTCCCATTAAAAATTCTTTACAGTTTTGTATATAATGAATTTCTGTCACTTTCCCACTCCACATTTCTCTCTCTCATTCTCCTCCGTCTCCCACCGTAATCCTGTGTTTAATCACAATTGCTTATAAGAGCATGGGTGTGAGGTTATTTATGGAGTCTACAACTGGAACTGAAGACAAGAACTTGTGTTGACTCAGGCAAGAGTACATGTCTTCATCTCCGCAGAGCAGGAAGGGGAGAAACTGGAGGAAGTCCACTGTTTAGGGACTCTATAAAGGAAGAATAATTCAGGGAAACACCAAGAAAGGAGAAGTAAGGAGCTGAGGGAAGACCAAAATTGTTCCAGAATGTTCCAGGATCCTCGGGTCCAGCCCAGGTTACTCCACGTGATGCGGGCATTCCTACCTTTTCTGCTGTGTTACTCAAAAGCAATGAAAACATCTCCTTTCATTGTATAAGTCTGTAGATCTGGTGACCTTCTCTGTCATGATAGACCCTGTCCCCAGTGGCTGAAAGAAGACAGACCACTATCCATCAATGTCTTTAGTTCTATATCTTAGAGAAAGGCTATTTCTTCTTAGTCTTGGATACCATTACATGTGTTTTCTATGAGGTATGTAAAGTTCTGACCACCAGTAAATATGTTTAGAGAAAACTTGAGCAACTAAAATACTTAAGAATAGATTTTTCTTCCTTTATACCTTGTGACTTTTTTCAATCATTGGGTAAGATGATAGTCATTTTCTCACAGTCTGTGGAGAATTAACTCACTATGATATGATTTTATTCCTCAGCATTTGTTTTTTATTGAGCATTCCTAGACTATCTAGCATCAATGCTCTTATAAACTTTCTTTGCTTTCATTTGTCCCAATTTTCACTGTATTGAGGAGCTCTGACTACATCATTTTATGATTTTTGTTTTAGAACAAGCGTCTTTCTTTTTTTTTTTTCTAGTAATATCATCCTTTCTGTGGAAAATAACCAATGTAGATCTAGTGAGTAATAAATTGATTGCTCCTAGTTTCTCACAAAACTGACCAGTAGTCACTTCAAATTGTCCAATTCTGTGGGAAATCCAGCTTGAATTGCGGGCTGGATTTCCAACTTGCACCACATGGCCAAGAGTCTGGCTCCACCCCAGGGAGGAGCAAGCAGCATGGCCTAGGTGTGCGATGCTGGATGGAGCAAGGTGTGCAGTGGTGCGGAGTTGGGGGGCTCATGACTGGTCCTGGGAACTGACGTCATTTGGTTTATAAAAGCAAGCTGTGGCAACCAGTAAATCGAATTCCATATTAACATCATCATGGAGTTCCCGGCAGATATTTTTTATTAATTATTGCGCGCACAGGCTAAGGTAAGCCTGTATTTCATTCGGGTGGCCAGTGTGGTTGGAAAGGGGGTCCCTCTGTGGACCACCAACCTGGGTATCTGGTGTTGTGAGTGAAATTCCTGCCCCGGCTCTGGGCAGGTGGGAAGTCATGGCCAAGAGTGGAACACGTGTCTCGTGGGTCCAGGCTAAGAGCCTAAGTTGGAGTTACCACTTAGGTTGGGCTGCGGGAAGTAGCAGGCTGGTGTCTGCACCGAGGGGCCAGCTCCCCACAGTGTCCACAAAGCGGGGGGTGTGTCCTCATTCCCCTTAGCAGGGCCGCGTGCTCCCTGCTCGGCATAAAAAGGGAGGCAGAGGCGGGCAGATCTTTGTGAGTTCAAAGCGAGCCTGATCTACAGAGTGAGCTCCAGGCTAGCTGGTACTTAAAGGGAGACCCTGTCTCCAAAATACCAAAAAGAAAAAGTATTAGGGAAACAAATGTTGTTTCAGTAATTTCCTCTGGATTAGGATTTCTGAGGGGTTGTTTAGAATGTCCAGGAGCAAGAGTATATGTATATACTCAGCATTTAAATAGACAGTGGTAGTTCAAGTTTGGATTATTTGAAACAGTAGATATATTTCCCAAGGAAAGGAGGCAGAACTTGGAACAAGATATGCCCAAGCTGCTTTCTGGATTGCTTCCCCTGGCTTGCTCAGCCACCTTTTATAGACATCTCTTTTGTGGATGTTTATACAAACAAACACATCTTACATGTTTTTGTCATTTTATTACAGACTCAAAAAAAGGAAACAGCAAATAGTAAAAGAATTGTGTAGGAAGTCTTCTCTCTTTTTTTTTTTTTTTTTTTTTTTTTTTTTGGTATGTGGATGAACAGGGTCCCCTTTAAGTACCAGCTAGCCTGGAGCTCACTCTGTAGATCAGGCTCGCTTTGAACTCACAAAGATCTGCCCGCCTCTGCTCCCTTTTTATGCCGAGCAGGGACACGCGGCCCTGCTAAGGGAATGAGGACACACCCCTGTTTGTGGACACTGTGGGGATGCTGGCCCTCGTGCAGAACCAGCCTGCTACTTCCCGCAGCCCAACCTAAGTGGTAACTCAAACTTAGGCTCTTAGCCTGGACCCAACGAGACACGTGTTCCACTTTGGCCTGACTTCCCACCTTCCCAGAGCCGGGCAGGAATTTCACTCACAACCCAAGTACCCAGGTTGGTGGTCCCAGAGGGACCCCCTCTTTCAACCACACTGGCCACCCGAATGAAATACAGGCTTACCTTAGCCTGGAGCGCGCAATAATTAATAAAAATATCTGCCGGGAACTCCATGATGATGTTAATGGAATTCGATTTACTGGTTGCCACAGCTTCGCTTTTTATAAACCAAATGACGTCAGTTCCCAGGACCAGATCATGAGCCCCCAACCGCCCCACTGCACACCTTGCTCCATCCAGCATCGCAAACCTAGGCCATGCTGCTTGCTCCTCCTGGGGTGGAGCCAGACTCTTGGCCATGTGGTGCAAGTTGGAAATCCAGCCCGCAATTCATGCTGGATTTCCCACAAGAATTGGACAATTTGAAGTGACTACTGGTCAGTTTTGTGAGAAACTAGGAGCAATCAATTTATTACTCACTAGATCTACATTGGTATTTTTCCACAGAAAGGATGATATTACTAGAAAAAAAAAAAAGAAAGACGCTGTTCTAAAACAAAAATATAAATGATGTAGTCAGAGCTCCTCAATACAGTGAAAATTGGGACAAATGAAAGCAAAGAAAGTTTGTAAGAGCATTGATGCTAGATAGTCTAGGAATGCTCAATAAAAACAAATGACTGAGGAATAAAATCATATCATAGTGAGTTAATTCTCCACAGACTGTGAGAAAATGACTATCATCTTACCCAATGATTGAAAAAATCACAAGCTATAAAGGAAGAAAAATCTATTCTAAGTATTTTAGTTGCTCAAGTTTTCTCTAAACATATTTACTGGTGGTCAGAACTTTACATACCTCATAGAAAACACATGTAATGGTATGCAAGACTAAGAAGAAATAGCCTTTCTCTAAGATANGCTGGGCTTCTGCTTCAGAGTCCTGCTTCCAGGTTCCTGCCTTGGCTTCTCTTGATGAGGAGCCAAATAAACCCTCTCTCCTCTAAGTTGCTTCTCCGCCACACCAACACAAAGGTAACTGAGCAGCACTCCTGTGGAAGGAAGTGTCCTGGGTCCGGGGATCTGTGCCAGGGGTGTCTGCCTTTGCTCGTCTGTGCTCCATGCTTCTTCTTCGCTCTCCTTTCTTGCCTTTCAGTTTGCACACTTAGTCATTGTTTTTATGGATTTTGAAATGCCCAAAGCAGGAGAAAGGATCACATTCCTCTAATTTATCAAAGTAATATACGGCCTGTACCTGATAACGTGAGATCTCAGTGGATGGGTTATGAGTGAGGATAGGGGCGGATACAAGCGATTGCAGTGGCGAGAAAAATGCCCCCGTGCTCTCGCCAGCAGGCATGGTAAGTCGCTCAGCACATGGCTCATCATGCGCCCAGAGCAAATGTGCTTTATTGATTTTTATGTTTAAAAGTCTCTTCTGCTTAAGTGAGTATTCAGTTTTTCAAGTACAATGGAAATAAGCTAAAATGTCAGCAGGCAAAACTAGTCTTACAATGTTCAGAAATGGTTGTGGCCAATTTTGTGGGAATCTGCAGGTTTATTTAAACTTTTGTTGACTTCTCAGCCATCCTTTTTGTTTCTCCTGGCTTTTTGTAAACAGTGTGAGTGCTCTTGTTCATTGTAAGGTTGTTGACTTTCCAAAATCATACAAAGGCTTGGTACTGGAGGAATTTCTTCCCACAGTGATTCTATCAAAAAGAGAAAAGATATTAACAGGTGGTTTAAAAAAATCATTTAGCTGCAATCTGAGCGATACTTAGCCCGTTCTCATGGTTTTTAAATAAGTAACCCTCATTCATGTATCATCCCAAAGCCTTTTCTCAGTTATGAGTGTTCCTGGCCACGGCCTTCCCACTTCACTACATACCCAACGCTATTGTGCAGTTTCCAAGCTCTCCACGGCCACTTAGTGTGAAGCCTCATCTGGGTATATCCTCCATCCACTTCCATTTCTTTCTAGTCTTCAGTGGAGCTTGAAGGGAGATCTTTTCTTGAGAGCAATCCCACCAGATTCCTCACAGTTACTTCTCATCTGGTAACCTGACTCTCGGCTGGGCTCCTTGGTCCGTTTTCCTCCCTGGGATAGTTGGAAATGCAATGCATTAACTGGAATTTTCAAATTCCCTGGAACACAAGTGTCCTAGCATATTAATAGTTCCCACATGAAAGTTATGTTTAGTTGTCTAATAAATCCTGAAAATTCATAATGTACATTGGTGTGTATGAAAAAATATAACCCAATGGCATGTCTAATGTCGTTTGACAGTATTTCCTATCATATAGTCTGGAGAACCAGGCCACATTTAGAACGAGGCCACATTTGGAAGAAAGGATTCTTATAGATAAGCTCTCTGCCTCAGCAATAAGTAGTAAAGTATTTCTACGCTGAGTGAAATAGAGAAGTCATTGATATACGAGTTCTCTTTGGACTTCTGTTTGGGCACTAATCCCATCATGAAGGCTGTGTCCTTGTGACCTAATCACCTCCCACAGGCCCCACCTCCAAATACTAATACTAATATCAGCATCAGCTTCCCTCTCTCCTAGATTTTCCCTCTACATCTGTCACACCATTTCAGGGTTCCTTGCCTTCCCCACTCAGTCAACCCTGTGTGGGGTTTCTGTGCTGCTCACAGACAGTGCACCCTGTGTGGGGTTTCTGTGCTGCTCACAGACAGTGCTCCCTGTGTGGGGTTTCTGTGCTGCTCACAGACAGTGCACCCTGTCTGGGGTGTCTGTGCTGCTCACAGACAGTGCACCCTGTCTGGGGTGTCTGTGCTGCTCACAGAAAGTGCACTGTTGACATCGCTGACCTCACACTGCACTTCCTCCTCTGAGGGACCAGGATCCTGCGCAGACTTTCGTCCTTACCTTTTGCATTTATTCTAATTTTCTAACCGTTGAAGATGGGAGGGTAAAACCGGCTCCAGGCACTCTGCTTTGGTCCTTCCTAAATTCAATGGGCTTGGCTTGGGGTGAGGGCTTGGTGATGGAGGTGGGCAGAGAGCTAGGTGTCTTTTCATAGCTTGCCTGCTTCCTGATGGAAGATGTGAGTGAGTTTGATCTCCTCTGCAGTCCATGGTGGCTCCTAGTTTGGGCAGCTCTGTGCTTGGGTTTCAGCCGCTGCACTGAACCACCTCCTTCTGTTTCATCAGCCCTTCCAACATCCTGTGCACCCCTTTTCTCATTGTCACTCAGTCAGACATTGTTAGTTGAAAGTCCCATTGTCTTGGTTGAGATCTTATTTGACTCAAAAGTAAATTGTCACCAAAGATGTGTCTTGAAGATAGGACATTGTTTAATCAAATAAAGAAAAGCTGAATTTAAACAACTGCTCCCAAGGAGATTGAAGTCCTCACTCATACACCATCTGTGTATGTGTCACAGATTGATGCTGAAGACCAAAGTTAAGCATCAGTTACTTAGGTCTTATCTCTTCCTATTGCCAACTGTAATAATTTTTCTACTGGAAATAAAATCTTCTCTTAAACTAGTGATTGTTATTGGGTATTTTAATAACCTGTGCTGGCACTATACAAATCATATTTTTGAATAAGTTCCTCAGTTTTGTCAATGTTTCCATAGGTGGACATTTGTATCAACGAATAGGATATGTTAAATTGACAAATGGCTTTCTTTGGCAGGAGATTTGGAATTGGCACCTTCTCATTCTTTTACATTCATAAGCTGAACATGTAGCACTACACTTGTAATTTATTTTTTTTTGAAAGATGAACATGTCTGATGTAGTTCAGACCAGGGTTATTCGCACAGATAAATGTGCATCATCTGAAGCATGCTGGTTGGAAAAGGAAGTGCTGATAGACTCTAAGGTGTCAAGCGAGGCAGCTGAGAGAGAGAGGCCACTCCCAGGAGTCAACTAGGAAATGCTGTTTTATTCCCGTGTGTGTGTGTGTGTGTGTGTGTGTGTGTGTGTGTGTACATGCTTCTGTGTGTTCTGTGTGGATGCACACATGTGTGGGTATGTGTTAGCATGTACAACTGGAGGTCAAAGGTAAACCTTGAGTTTCTTCCTCTGTCACTCCTCTCCTTGGTTTTGACACAGCGTCTCTCACTTTTACCTGTTCCTCACAGATGTAGCTTGCCTGGTTCACTGGGATTGCAGCATGAGAGACCATGGCTGGACTGTTTTCCCTCTGGGGATTGAACTCTGGTCCCTATGTTGTGCAGAAAGCACTTTACACCTTGATCCATCTCCCCAGCTCCACTGGTGTTTTATTTATTTATTTATTTATTTATTTATTTATTTATTTATTTATTTTTCTTGTGAAAGAAAAAAATTAATATTTTCAATCCCTGATTTCATGGGAACCCACACTGACACCTTCTCTCTCTGTCTCTCTTTCTCTCTCTCTCTCTCTCTCTCTCTCTCTCTCTCTCTCTCTTCCAGAACTTAGGGATTCACATTTTAGCAGTAATTGGATTTAGGTAATAAGAAATAAAACTTTACATTCCTAGATTACATAGCAAAATTGATGTATGTTTTAATGTATTTTCAAAAAAGAGAATTATTCTTTCTCATAAATCTTAGAACTGAGGAAATTAGAAACATGAACCTCAAACTATATCTATGGCACTACTGGTTGATGTGGTATTATCTTTGTTAAAAAATTTCCCAGCATGACTTACTTATAAGGATTTGGTGCTAGGATCCATAAATGAGGGAGAACATATGTCTTTGTTTTTCTGAGACTGTGTTACTTCACTTAGCATAATATCTTCTAATTCCATCCATTTACCTGCAAATTTCATGTTGTCATCTTTCTTTACCACTGTATAGAACTTCATTGTGTAAATGTACCACATTTCATTATCCACTCATCAGTTGAGGGACACTTGGGTTGCTTCCAGCTCTTCCCTATTGTGAAAAGAGCAACAATAAAAATGGTTGTGCACGTATCTCTGCTGTAGGATGAATCCTTTGGGTATAGACCCAGGAGTGGTATGACTGTGTCAAGTGATAGGTTTCATTTTTCGTCTTTCAAGAGTTCTCCACACTACTTTCCATAGGGGTTGCACAAGTTTGCATTCCTACCAGCAGTGGATGAGTGTTCCCTTTCCCCACAACCTCTCCAGCATTTGTTGTCATTTGTTTTCTTGACCATGGCCAGTCTTACCGGGGTGAGGGGTGAGATGAAACCTTAAAGTGGTTTTAATTTGCATTTCCTCAATTACTAATGATGTTGACCACTTTTTAAGATGTTTCTTTCCCATCTTTATTTCTTCTCTTGAGAAGTCTCTATTCAGGTCTTTAGCCCATCTTTTAATTGGGTCATTTGTTTTCTTGGTCCTTTGTTTTTTGAGTAATTTGTATTCTCTGGATGTAAAACCTCTGTCAGATGCATCACTGGTGAAGATTTCCTCCCACAGGTTTTCTGTCCCCTTCTTTGATCATTTATTTTGCTGTACAGAAGCTTTTTAGTTTAATGATGTCCCACTTGCTGATTGTTGACCTTATTTCCTGGAGAACTCCTGTCTGATTTAGAAAGTCCTTTCCTACACCTATATCTCGTAGGTTGCTACCGATGTTTTCTTCTAACATTTTCAGAGTTTCAGCTTTCCCATTGAGGTCTTTGATCCATTTAGAGTTGACTTTTGCACAAGGTGAAAGATAGGGGTTTAGTTTCATTCTTCTACAAGTGGTTACTATTGTCTTTTTTAACAGAAGATGATCTATGCCTGACTTGGAGTGGAAAACATATCAATCCGAGTTTTCCAGAGGGAGTTCTGCAAAGTAGAAGTGTATTCAGGAACCTGAATGGAGTACTTTTCCCATCACCAAGAAGCACTTGGGAGATTTTTATGGACAGACAAGAAACTACTTCATTGTGAACACCTTCAAGAACAGTGAAAGAGAATGAAAAAAAAAACCCAGTAAGTAAATGAATGGATGCCTATGAACATGATGCGACGTACTGCATAAGGTCTTGCTTACTTTCGCATGAAATTTTGAGAGTGCTTTCAAAACAGTGTCTAAATTCAAAACCACATTAGCAAGAAGTGAGAGCTTCAACCAAACAAAACAGCAGATATCAGAGAGGAAATTTCTACTTCAACTCTCTTATTCTGGTATTGGGGAAAATTGAGGCACAAGCAAGACAGTGACTTACTTTCTTGTCTAGGGGATGGCTCAGTGGGTGAAGTGCTTTCCACAGAAGGCTGAAGACTGGGTACTAATCCCCAGGACACAAATAAGAGGCAGACATGGTAGATCATGCCTGTAATCCCAGCTCCAGTGGTGGGATGAGGTGGAGACAGGGAAGTCCCTGAAAGCTTACGAGCCAGCCAACTGGGGCTGTAGAGTGAACAAGAGACCCAGCTTCAAAGAACGTGAAAGGCGAGGACTGACTCATAAGGCTGTCTTTAACCTCTACATGTGAACTGTGGCATGTGCAGCCCGAACTCTTAACCAGGAGTCAGACTCCAAATTTACTGATGCCTCCATCTGAAGCTTCCAACTCCCAGAACTTTGAAAAATAAGTGTTTGATCTTTAAGTCAACTGGTCTCTAGTGTTTTTGTTATAGCAGCCTACACAGACCAAGACAGTTTCAGTTTAAGAGTACAATTAAAACTTCGAAGCAATGTGGCAACTTTAAGACCTACATAAGGTGACCACTGTGACTGGTAACCTTTCAGGGATATTCATAAGATAAGGGGCGCTTGGCCCCTTCCATGCTCTTCATTGCAAGTTGAACAATGCACTTCACTGACAGCCAGCTCTGAAAGGTCACCTGGCTTCACAGTCCCTAGATGGGGCATTTCCTCTCAAACATGAGGTCTATTTGAAACTCTAGGACAGGATTCTAAGACTGTGCCACCTCCATGCCGAACTGAGGTGCAAAAGGCAGAGAGGGAGCAAGAGAAACTCCATTGGTGACTGAGAAGCTCAAGTGCAGAGGCGTAAGAAGGGAAGGGCCTGGTACCCTAGTTCACGTCTGAAAAACAAAAACAAAGTGAACCCAAACAAAAAGAGACTTAGAGTTTTAACTAATTCATGCTCATGAGGTATCAAGATGGTCGAATAAACTAAAAGAAAACTTGGGCTGAATTAATTGAACAAACAAAAAGAGACTTAGAGTTTTAACTAATTCATGCTCATGAGGTATCAAGATGGTCGAATAAACTAAAAGAAAACTTGGGCTGAATTAATCAGAGTGTGTCCAGCAGGCCTAAAAAAGTCACTGACATCAAGTATAGAGCAGGTGGACAGTAGAGGATTACTTCAGTGATTGGCTGACAAGTTGGTGTGCATCTTTGACAGGCCGTAAACAGCTGGGTGCGCTCCCATCAAAGATATTGTGGATGTGATTCTCCTTGGGCTAGGTGGCCTTAAGCACAATTCTGATCTAAGCTTAAGTATCTGAATTCCAGCACTACCCTCTAAACCATTCACTTACTCTGTGACCCTGGATAAGTTATTATTATTATTATTATTATTATTATTATTGTGTGTGAATGTATGTAGACGCATGTGTGTATGCATTTGGCATGTATGTATGCACATGTGTGTGGAGACCTGAAGTTGACATTTGCTGTCTTCCTTGATTACTCTCCTCTTTAATTCTTTTTTCGAAAAATATTTTCTTATTTTTATTCTGTGTGTATGAGTGTATTGCCTGCATGTGTGTAACTGTGCCTGTGTCGTGCAGTGCTCACAGAGGTCAGAAGAGGACCTCAGATTCCTTGGAACTGGATTTATAGACAGTTGTTAGCCACCCTGTGGATGCTGGGAACTGCATCCGGGCCCTCTGTGGAGCAGCCAGATGTGCTGAGCCATCTCTGCAGCCCTATTCAGTTCATTTCCTGTGCTCAGCCTGGACCTTGCAGTTCTGGCTGCTGGGCCTAGCCACTTTGTCCCAGGCATCTCCGTTTCTGCCCGTTGAGCACTGGACTCCATGTAGGCACTGTGCTTGCCCAGCCTATCTGTGAGTTCTGGAGATCCAAACTCTGCCTCCCATTGCACAGCGAGTGAGTGCTTTATCCACTGATCCATTGCCCCAGGCCCTGGACAAGCTACTTAACTTCCCCAAGCCTCTCTTTCTGGGCTAGAATGTCAGAAAGATCAAAGACATTTCTTAGGAATTGTTTTACAACTTGATTTAAGAAATGCGTAGCCAAGCCTCCAGTAGTACTTGGCACCTGGTGATGCTCTTAGAAACACTGTGCTGGAGAGCTTCCATTCTCCTGTAAGGACTCACTCAGCAATGAGCATGTGACCCCACAGCTAATGAGACACCTCAAGTCTTTTTGATGAGGCTTCTTGAGTTATTCTTGCTTAATATATTTGCGAGCAAGACAACAAACTTCCCAGAGATCTTATTACCTCTGAACTTGGAGATTAAAACCTAGATGGCTGGAGACAGAGTTGAGAGCTAGAGAGGAAAACACCCAAGGCGACTCTCGTCCCTGCATCCAGCCTTGCTCAGAGCTTAATGATTTCTAGACTTTTCATTTACATGTGTCAATTAATTTCATTTTGTTTTCTATAATCTGGGCCACAGTCTCAGTCACAAGCAACAGAAGAACTGTGCCAGCTGCATTGTGCCAGAGAGACAGGGTCACAGTCTTACAGCTTTAATGTTGTTGTTTCATGTGAATTCCCAACCTGGCCACTCCTTTTACCTCCTTCCACGAGGGAACAGGAAGGAGCACAGCTTTCTTTAACTCTCTGCCTCTTCTTGGCACTCACGGAAGCTCTGTTTTCAAATTTCAAAGACTCCTTGACCTGATCTGCTCTCAGCTGCATCTTATTCAGCACCCCCTTTGGGCACCAAGAGCTTGATCAATAATGAATAACTACTCTGTCTTCAGATTGACTCTAACATCTGGCCTGAAGGTGGGCATGCCAAGCCCAGGCCTCATGGACAGCAAAAGTCAGAATAGATACAGCAACGTCAACATGTGCTCATTCCCAACATAAGATCCTGAGAGGTTCTCCTTCTGTTGCTACTGTTATCTTATGTCATTGCCTGCCTGCTAAATAACCTCATCGAAACTTGCTAAAAATTGGGGTAGGACTGAGAAAAATAACATCCATGCTGAGGTACCAATGGTGATCCAGGTTATTTCAATCCCTCATCTGGCTGTTTGTGACACCAGATTGCTTTAATGAAATCTAGAGAGTCTTCTGATGACCTCAGAGGAAGTGGGTGGGTCTATTGCTGGATGTGAGCCTGCAGGTTGGAGGCCAAGGTGCTGGAGGAAGAGCTCCAAGGTCCTATTGACAGTCACTCAGCAGTGTTCTTTCAGGAGGACCTTCTCACAATAATGCAAGAGCCAGATGGGGTCCATAGGCCTCTTGCTTGGGTACTGAGAGTAAACGACTTTCCATTATGAAGAGTATCAAAATTAAGATGGATTCATTTGTGTTAAAGCCTAACAAAGTAAATAAATGAATGAGAAAAAAAGAAGGAAAGGAGAGAGGGGGTAGAGAGAAAGAGAGAGAATGTACAGAGTGTCTAAGGAAGCTACCTCAGATATAAAGGACTCTGCCAGAGCTTAGATGAGAAGCATCACAACTGTTCCCAAGATACACTTCTGCAGACAGATGCCCAGAAACTCCCTTCCAGCCTTGGTCTTTGCTTTTGATCTATGTAGCAAAGGATAATTGTTTCAAAACAACAATTATAACCTTTTTTTTTAACCTATAAAACTCCTCTTTCCTTGCTTCTTTGAATAGCCAATGTGAAAAGCGCAATGCTTTTCACGTACCCACACAATGATAATAATTAATTTAAAATTAATATCTACATATATATGTAGAAAAGGATGAGGCCAGACCTTTGCTGGAGTTAGATATAATCTAATTTAAACAAGTACATTAGATTCTGAAGGCTGCCACAAGACATTTCCACAGTTGTGGGGACTTAGCAGACATGAATTCTCACAGTTCTGGAGGTCAGATGTCAGAAACAAAGGCACTGATAGGGAAGATCTGAGGGGACTCCTGTCTAAGTTCTCCCCGTGCACTGATGGTTGGCTTGTAGCTGCATCTCTCAAGCTCTGGCCTTTGTCTTCACGTGCCCATGATTTACGGTCACGCCTTAACTGGGAGGAAGGGTCATCAACTCAGTGTGCAGAGTGAAAGCCTTTTATCACCACACCTAAAATTCATATTCTTCATCATACCACATGTGGAGTTTTTGATTACCCCAAATGGTACTAGAAAGAACCTTCCCAAGAATGTCAGGTCCTTAGGAAATGTGCCACTCTTGAAAGACATGGAGACCTAACAGAGGCTATGCCCAAAAATGGAGCTGTATGAAAGGTCAGTAGGATTCCCCCCAGGTGGTAGAGTCTCAGCGACCTACACTGGCCTGTGCTCTTGGTACATAAGGGCTCATTCAGGAACGTTGTGCCATTGGTGAAGCATTCTGACCTCAGGGCGAGCATGGTCACCTGTGCTCTAAATACAATCGTATCCTGGCACTCCATCGAGAGTAAGGTCTTGATGGTACACTCAACTTTGACACTCTCCAGGTGTGGGTGGATTCTGGGGTGCCCTGCCTCTATCCTCATGTTAACTGGCCTGGATTTCTGTCACGGCACGCCACAGACTGGGAGGAGGGTCAGCAAAAATGTATTGTCTCATGTTCCGGGGCCTGGAAGTCCACGATGTGGTTAGACGGTTTTAGCTGGGCGTTCTCCAGCTGGCCGTGTCCTGTCCTCACACAGATGTCCCTCTGACCCTGTGCCCAAATCTCCTCTTCTCATATGGATGCCCTTTCTGATGAATTCAAGGCTCCACCTCCAGATTCAGTGTAACTTCTCTCCTTAGAAGGAATTCAGTAGGATCACATTCTGAAGGACTGGGGTTAGTATTTCAACTTTAACATGTGGGTTGAGGCGGTACAATTCAGCCCATGATGATGTGTTTCACATTTTGGCATTTTTGGTCTCCCTGTAGTCTATGCTGGCTTGAACTCACTATGCAGACCAGACTGGACTTGATTTCAGAGAGATCTGCCAGCCTCTGCCTGGGATTAAAGGCATGCACTGCCACACCTGGAATGTTTCACATTTCTACCCTGAGTAAGTCAAGTATCTTCCATTACACATTTCATTCCTGTCTCTCCGAGATTGACATTTGCCATTCAAGCACATTTCGGACTTTAGGTAACAGAGCCATGACACAAACCTAGGCTGAATCCTTGAAATCTGCTCCTCAACACTGCCCCTAACAGGGGGCAACCTCCTTAGTGGGTCCTGGTTGTCACACCTTGGACATGGATTTCTGGAGCCTCTATTTAGCACGTAAGAAGTAGCAATGCTGCCGGAGAGACCTTGGAGGAGACCGGCGGGTGCCTGAGGACTCACGGCTGTTCCTGCCCCAGCAATTTCATCTTCCCAGATAACTTTTACGTGGCAGAGACTTCCCATGGAGCCTGGCTTTCATCTACAGAGCCTCCGTAGCTGCATTTATGGAATCCAGTCCAGATTGCAAATTGAATGAGTTCATCCATTAGTTAATTATTTGTGTGTGATGTATGAGCATTATTGTGTGCAGGTGCATGTGTCTACACACAAGCATGTGGAGGTCAGGGGAGAATGTCAGGGGGTCCTGCCCTCCCCCTCTCTCTTTTTGTCATATTCCTTTGAGAGAGGGTCTCTAACCAAACCTGGTGCTAGTTGGTGGCTAGCAATTGTCAGTGATGGTCCTGTGTCTGTGTTTCCGTAGCACTGGGGTTATAAACACACACACAGACACACCTGGCTTTTTATGTGGGCATTGGGGCCTGAATACAGGTCATTATGCTGGTGCCACAAGGCCTCTTACACAATGAACCATAACTTCAGGACCTGAACTGAAAACTTCTGAACAATGCTTGGAGAAGTTTGTTACACAGCAGCAGATAATTGAAATAAGTCTAGTTCAAATTGCATGTGTGTATGTGTGATTTTCAACTCAATGTTTGATAACTGAGTAAGTTGCAAATGTAGTCAACGGTATTGTAGCAGTTCTTCCACCAGTGACAGGCTACTCAGGTAGTTTACACATAGCTTTACCAAGGCCAGTGATTCACCTATCATTCACTTGAAGGTTCATTTGCTTTCTTCTGCTCTGACTGAGCTGCGTAATTATCTGAAAGACATTTGTCCTTAACTGTGAGCAGCACACAGACTCTTTATGGCCATTAGGAGCGGACACTAAATTCTCTACTGAGTACATGGCTAAAGGAAGCTGTGGTGATGAAGGTGAGAAATGTGGACATCCATGGCAATAAGCTCTGACATGGTGGGTGCTGTTACACAAGTCCTCAAGGAAGCCTGTGGACACACCCCCAAACTTACTGAGCTAAGGACTGAACTGGACCCCTGGTGCTTGTATGGAGGTCATGGTGCTGGGGAAGGGTGGATGCTATGCTGGCTGTACCTTTGTCTCTGTTAGAATCCCTTCCTTGGGGAGACACAGGCAATGTCTACTCCCTCATCATAAGGTCCCAGCCACAAACTGAAGATGGATTCCACTAAAATTCATCCTGGGGAACCCATGAATGTGTTGGGCTTACTTAGAGAGCGTGGGTGAGGGGTTATTGACAGGCACGTGGGTCACCCCAAAGCAGCCACACTGAAAGGTCTTCACCCATTCTTTCCAAGTGTGTATACTAAAGGGCTTATCCTAGACTCTGAGCTATGTGTACTTAGGACAGAATTGTATGCAGCTGCTGGGAGGAATGGCTGGAACAGCA
This sequence comes from Rhizomys pruinosus, assembly GCA_009823505.1. Classification (NCBI taxonomy): domain Eukaryota; kingdom Metazoa; phylum Chordata; class Mammalia; order Rodentia; family Spalacidae; genus Rhizomys; species Rhizomys pruinosus. Next base: position 1,849,344 of record VZQC01002595.1, on the reverse strand, counting down.
TTTGTGGGTCTGATGACCTTCCCCACCCCTCCCTCTCTTCGAATGTCCACAGGCCCACTCTGATGGACTCTTGAAAGCAAGAACAGCTGATTTGATGAAGACAGCTGTTCTTTTGCTCAGGGGACATTACTATAAAACAGTCTCCATATGACTTTTTCCCTTGGAAGAATCCTAATCCTATCTCAAGCTGAAAAACCTCAATTTTATGTCAAGTGACATAATTTTCCAGCTATGTGATATCAGTAAAGGTTATGTGATATTACTAAACTTATTTCTCTGTCAAAAGCAAGGCTGGCTCTAATAGGAGCCTGATAGTAAGCAGAACTAGAAGAGTAAGTGCTAAAAGTCTGTACAACTTTGAGGGTTTGTCTTTAGGATGGTCACAGGAGGATGGGCCTTACTTCCTAGTTTCCAGGTTTCCTCCACTGTCTCCAAAAGGGTCCTCAGTCCACATGTGATTGTCTCAGGCTTGAGTCTCATCTGAATCAATGGTTCAGTCAGCACCCAGCCTCTTATTCATTTGCTTCATCTGCTGCTGCACCAACTTTCCAAGGTTTTACAGACACCAGTCCCCAGCACACTCCACCCCTGTCCCCGCCTCAATAAAGATGCTGCAAAATATCAGTGTTCTAGGATATGGCTTTCAGAGCTATTGAACTGCCCCATCTGACTCCTTATTCTCTTCCTAACTTTAAAGTGAAAATTACTGCATGTTGCTCCACGTCCATTCTGCTTCTTCGCCATGCTCTTCCCCGTGTGTGCCTGCTGGGAGCATTGGCCACAGTCCTCTTGTGGACTCTCCCGCCCTGATTTGACAGCTCTATGCTTTTCTATTCTTTCTTTCTTTTCAGCCTCACAGTGCTTCCCTGAGGTACATCACCATCTTGAAACCCTCTTTTCTTCTTATGCTTTTAAAATATATTCCCTGCCCCTGCCACTTTCTCAATTCTCAACTCCAGAGAGATGATGCCCAACTCTGTGCCTCGGTTAAGAAAATCACTTCTCAACTGTGGAACAGCCATCTTGCATTCAGGCTGCATTGAGCACATGAGCTTGCCGCTGTGAGCTGACTTGTTCACCTGCAGTCCCTTTCTCGTCCTGCCTCAGGAGATGGGGCAATGGGTAATGATGTAGAGGTCTGGCACTGGCGACTGGGAGGTGATACAAAGTGGGGGCCGCCTGTCCAACCCCAAATAGCTGCTTGCCTTGCATGAATAAAGGGAATCCCTACAAACTTTGCCACCTGACTGAGAACTCCAGGTTGCTTTTGTGTGCATAATTTCCTTAACTAGATAGATCATGAAATCATTACTATTTCAGCCAGCTTTTCATCTTGTCCGGTCATGGGGCTGGATCCCACGACCAGCTGGGTGCTTGAAAAGGTCACAGCCTCCAGCCATGGAAGCTAACGGCTCTCTGGCCAGGTGTGGCTGCAGAGTTACTAACTCTCCAGTCATGGGTTTGCCCATGAGGCCATCAGCTTCGTGGATGTGTGTTGTAGGGCCCATCAGCCTATACACAGGTCTGGCAATGGGGTCATCGGCCTCACAGGGATTCTAGAAGGCCAGCAGCCTCCTGGACAGCAGGGACTCATGATATTTTACCATACCCGATTGCCTGGTGCAATATTTTCCCTGGATTTACCGACAACGCTGGTACCCTCAAGACCCTAAATGTGGTGAATTTTCTTTGATGGAAATGTTTTTCCTTTCTAAGGATGGGCGCTCCATTTCTGGGCTTCCGACAGCCCAGACTGACCTCTCAGAGGAACTTTAGGTGCCTGTGTCAGTCAAATGGCAGCAATCGCTACTGATTTACATGAACAATGTTTCATATTTGATAGTAAGTGCTATAGCACTCAGCAAAATCCGGGCACATTTTTTTTTTAATCTTGAGACAGGGTCTCACTAGTTTGTCCAGGCTAGCCTTGAACTTGTGATTCTCCTCTGTCAGCTTCCTGAGCAATTGGGATTACTCCACCAGGCCTAATTGGTTGTATCTGTTTTACCTGCCTGCCCCCAGCTCACAAGGTTCTGGAAGTGTGGTCCCTAGAATGCAGCATGAACATCCCTTGGGGACTTGTTAGATGTGTATGTTCTTGGGGACTTGTTAGATGTGTATGTTCTTGGGGACTTGTTAGATGTGCATGTTCTTGGGGGCTTGTTAGATATGCATGTTCTTGGGGACTTGTTAGATGTGCATGTTCTTGGGGACTTGTCAGATGTGCATGTTCTTGGGGACTCGTCAGATGTGCATGTTCTTGGCCAGTTCCAGCTCCACTCCATTGGAACCTCTCTGAGTGACTTGTGTCAGTGTGATGCATGCTGGAGTTTGAGACCCACCCATCTACACCTTATGGCTTTCAAGGGTGTCGATCGGCCCCATCTGACTACCTTTTCTTTGCCCTTATTCTCGTCCTAAATTTAAAATGAAAATGATTGTATGTGGTTCCCTGTCCATTCTGCTTCCTACATCTTTCCCTTAATTCTCAATTACATTTCGTGAAATGCCCCCATCACTGTTCAGTGAAAGCCCACCCATTCTTTAAGTTCCAGCCAAATGCTGTCCCTGGGCTGTGTTCTTCAGGTCACCTGGCTGGGAAGTCATCTTTTCCCTTCCTTATGCCCAGTCATGTTGCCCACGACACTATTCTAAAGCAGCAGTTTTCAACGGGATTGACTTCCACCCCATCCGGAGAACACTGGAATGTGGAGATAGTGCTGATTGTCACAGCTGCATGTGATGGCTCCATAGGCAGGAAGTGGCTAAGGCCAGCAATGCTGAGAGGCACCCTGCAATGCACAGACCACCCCTGCTCCCAAATAAATGTTACCCAGCCTCCAAAGTCAATAGTTGGGTGGTAAATGAGGCTTTTATTTTCTTGCCAAGATTGCTGTTTGTATGGCACTGAGGTTCTATGGATTTTACTCAGGAGCAGAGCACAGGGTTTCTTATATACAGATTGTGTTTTCATCATACTGAGGAGCTGAGCAACCAGATATTGTGCACTTTTTGAATATGGAATATGGATCTAATATGCTCTTTCATGTTTGCCTTAGCAGTTTGGAACTGGGTGCTTGTGTTAGACACAGGAACAGGAAGCTTCTGTGTGGAATGAAGCACACACAAAAGCGTATAGCCTGTGGTGCCCCAACTGCAGTTTGTGAGCTAGCAAAGGTCCTGGTCTCTCTATGATGTAAGGCCAAGAACAGTCCAGTACATCCAATGTTCTCCATTTAGCTTTGAAGGCCGAGGATACTTTGCATGGAGACTGCACACAGAGCCTTCTCTGAGGCACTGTAGTGAGGTCCTACCCCGAGGCATATACCACAGGAGGAAGCTGGTCTTTAAGAGCTAAGTGAAGATCCAGAACCTGAAGTCCAGTTCTCCTATTAAGGACTCACACATTAGTTTTATTTCTATGAAAGCTTTGGGGTAAATCGACCTCAGAAGTATTACAGTTTTTGGAGGTAATCAGGCACGCACCATGAACTCCTTAACACTAGCACAGTCTGAGCAGCACTTGGTGTCCAAAGCCGTGTGGAAGGAGAGTCAGCTGAAGGGTCACTGGAAGTCTGCAAGCAGCAGAGGAGGAACTGGAGTTCAGGAGGAACTGGAGCCTGCACAAGTCCAGGTTTGCCCCTATGCGAGCTGTGAAATAGCTGCTGGGTTTAGAAATGAGAGCTTTTAGAGAGCAGAGTCATGGGGGTACGTTTCTCCAGAATATCTTGTGGGTGTGGGTGGGCTCTACCAGCTACATGGCAGACCTCTAAAACCCATCGTGCACTTCTGATAGCTTGACTGACTTTGCTTTGCTTCCAGCGTGGCTTTTAGTTCTGTGGTGACAGCTGGTGGTCTGTTAATTGACTGGACTGGCCAGGGCCTCCTCTGCATCACAGGAAGCTAGGAGCAGTGTGGAGCCCCTCTGTCAGCCTGGAGGGACACTTCTGCAAGCCTGAGCTTCTAGGAGCTACGCTATTTTCCCACACTCACCTGAGAGTACTTAGTGTCTTCACACAGCCAAACCTCAGGAGGCTCAGCTCCTAGGAACAAGGAGAGAGCATCACCCTGCAAGGGAGAGCTGGAGTAAGAGAATGAGACAGACCAAACACGGTACTTTTTTATATATATATTTGTTTGTCTTGCTACTGACTTTGAACACGCCTTTTTTAAAGAAGACAGCAGTTTTCCAAACTCTTTTGCTGAAAGGAATGGGTTATGGTCAAACTTCACCTAGATTAGGTGTGATGTGCAATACTAATGCTTACAAATGTGATTTTATCTAAAATAGGATTGTTAATTAGGATCAAAATGTTAATGAGTTGTAGCTCAATGAATCAGTATTAAAAAATCTTATTTTTTACAGTTTAATACTAATCACCATGGCATGGTTTAAGTGGTCTTGGTTTCAGGTGCTAGAAAACATTCATGTAAAAAACTATCTATTTTTCATACACAATGTCTGAATTTTATCTCCAATTAAGTACATTAGATATAGTTATTTTCTAATATAAGGCTCTAATGGGGAAATTTTAAAAATTAGGGGTCTTTTCCCTTTTCCCTGAAAATACCATTTTCACGTCAGTAGGATAACCCAGGTTTTGGAGGCTTTTGAAGACCCAAAGGTAGCCACATAGGGCGGGAGTGTCTTACTTTGTCATAAACAGGAAGCGAAGCCAAAGCAGGGCTGCCTTGCCACCCTGGCATTTGAGCCAATGCATCCCATGTTACAAATCATGAACCACTTGCTGACCAACCTTCTTAGCCAAAGGGGCTTTTGGCCACTTCAACATTCTGGTGAAGCCTCTCTCTCTACTTACCTGTCTCTCTGTCCATACATCTCCCTCCTTCCCTGTGGGGCCAAATGGATCCACTATGGCTGAGTATAAGAAAGCTGGCTTCTCACCCCCTCCCCATAACCTAGAAGGTTGGTTTCACCCCGAATACCTAGAAGGCCAGCAGGAGATGGGAGCCACTCCCACTTGGACATCGGGCATCTGCAGCCCAACCCCCAGGGGATTGTAGCTTGAAGAGTAGCATTCCTAAACTTATCCCTCCTGAGGCAAGTCCACTCTGTCCTCTGGAGGCAAATGGAGCAAGCCATAAACTTATCTGGGAGGGAGGGTATGGTTTTCCTGCTATAAATCTTAGTCATTGCAGAATGGCTTCTCCTCTGTCCTACCCACCTTCTGGTCAAAGAGCCCAACAAAAGTATAAGTGCTTAAGCCCCCGAAATAAATGAGTTTTGCTTGCTGACACAACTCCCAGTTCTTTCTTCAGATCTGTTCAGCCCTTTGCCATCTTGGGGAGCGCTCTGCTCCCTCCCACTTCTCTCCTTGTGGCCCTTGGCAGTTGAGCCTCGACCAGGCACAACTGCCATACCTAGGGCCGTGAGGTTGGTGACCTGGGAGGCTGGAACCTCACTACACAGAGAAAGCCAACACTCCCCCCTCCCTTCCTTCATTTATTTCCCATTGTCGTTCTCTCACAGTCTACATCTGTCTTCTATCTCTTAGATACAAAGAGGACAACTCTAAGGCTTCTAAATTTTCTTTTCTTCCTACCTCTACCTCTGATGGCAGGGGCTCCTAGATGAATTAGTTAGTCACAGCCTGGTATGATGCGATTTTAGGGAATCATAAGTAGCAAAGACTTCCTTGGTCTCCAAGAGTTGCTAACATGAGCCATGCAGTGAGACTCAAAATTCATAAAGAAAATGCAAGTTTTTTTCTGGGAAAAAGATGTTCTTAACAGGTGTATTGATTTCCCTCTGCATAGCTCTGAGCAAAAAAAAAATGCATCCTTTTGTTTACTTTTGGAAAGGTTAAGTGAGCTATTAGGTAATTAAGTTTACCACAGTCTCTGCCCTGATGAATATTATTATCTCATTCTATGACACAGGAAGTGTAAACATTGTCCTCCATTTTATGACACAGGAAGTATAAATAGTGTCTTCCATTTTATGACACAGGAAATACAAACACTACCCTTTATGCTACACAGTAATCTCTCTGGAGGGTTGGGGACATTTCTTTGAGGGAGATTGGAAACTGGGAGTTCTTAAGAAACAAAGCAACAAAGTCAAATTTGTATGTAATTTGTAGGAAAATTCACAAGAGTTTCTGTCTCTGCTATTCTATTCTAGAAATTCCCTTTTCATTTTTAAAGCTATGCACAAATAAAGTACATTTGGATTACTGTTAAATTCGAAGACAGAACAAGTGCCTTTAGTGTTTGAGCTGAATTAATCTATGTAGAGAAAAGGGGAACAAATTTTAAAGGACGATGGCAGCCAATTTCTTTCGTTATTTATTTTTTTTATTTTTTCCAAGAACAGTTAACATTTACTAGGCACCTATTGGCCTTAGTCACTTGCATCTAAAGAGCAAAGCTAATTTACCCACAGCCCATGTTCTTTGAAATGGTTAGCCTTATTTCTCAGCTTTGTTAACCACTAGTCTAACATTAGCTTCAAGTTAAGTTTTAATTACCTAGTCCATAACTGTCTACTGCTCCCTGCCACATAAACCGAAGTTTGAGGGGGAATAAGGCGAGCAGTTTACATTTTCTATGCATACTTCAAGTAATTGGCCCCAAACTGAAACTAATCAAGTTGGCCATGGTTTAGCATGTTTGGAAGGGCAGAAAATGTGGAAGGAAATTGACCTATAGAAACAGTTGGTATCCAAGAATGTGTGAACATGTGAAAATCCTATAACTTCACCTCAGCTGGCCTAATATCCTGAGTCACTAGATGGTCAGAAGAATAGATACATTACAAAAAGAACAAACCAATGCACATTGATACTAAAAACCAAAAAGTTTGTACAAGATGAACAGCAGATGAAATTGCTTCTACCAAAATAAAATCGCACACAGGCTACTTTTATACATACGGGGACATACACACACTCACACACACACACACAGACACCCAGGCAAGAATGTGTATTTTGTAAGATAGGTCCTTGGAAATAGACATTCTTAGCAAATATGGATGACAGATCAATTGTAATTTATTTTCTTTTAACACTGTATCATCATAAAGAAAACTGGTATAAATGAAAAAATCTATTTCAAATATCTACATCTAAAATTTTAGGCAGTGAAAAAGCACTTTGTTGACAAGGAGTGTGGAATGATGTATGTTAATTGTCAGAAACTGCTGAATGCCTTGTTTAGTTGCCACAAACAAATTCACATATCAGAACGAACAATACTGCTAAATATTCCTTTTTTTTTTTCCCTTTTTTTGTTGTTAAAACATACTGGGAGAAAGAAAAGAAAAGAAAACTGGAAATCCATACATCTTTCAAAAGTTTGAAATCGAAGCAATATTTAGAACCATAGATGAGGAAACACCTGGCATTGGTGTAATATACACAATGCGTTCTTCTTCTTTAATCTGTAATGTACATCAAATACTTTACAACAATGCATTAACAAAAGGCAAGAAACATCTTGCTGTACAGAGGAACCCCAATGCAACTTGAAGCCTAGAGTCACACGGATGAAGAGAGTAAACAAAGCGTGTGAAGCCGTCCCCCATAGCGTGTAAATCATTCCATCTTGTGCTTAGCGATAACCTCCACGCCTGCTACCCTGACCTTCTCTCTCCTTCCTTCTCCCACATTCAGTATAAAGCACTTTAAAAACTACAGATCAAACTAGAAAGGTGTTGTACACTGTCATATTTAGGATTGCTTTTAGCTTTCTATTGATTTCTGAGTTAACTTTCGATTCTTTTAGCTTTCTAAAATAGCTCTGAGTATTTCCTTACTGGTTATCACAGCCTTCCTATGGAACAGGCTTTAACAAACTAAATTTGCGGGGGATAAAAAGAAAAGAAACAGAATGTCTTGTGGTATGCATGCACATGCACTGATCCCGGGTGCCTGGTCCTGGCTCCTCACACCCAGGAGTCAGGGGACGCCGGGTAGTGGCTCGTTTCATAGTTCAGTTCACTGTAGGGACGGGCGGCAGAGTAGAAGTCGACGTAGTTGCCAGTGGACTTGAGGCCCAGGTGCATGGTGTACTCGCTGGCCGGAGGGCGGTGATGGACCTGGTCCTCGAAGAAGGACTCGTCATAATTTCGTGTGGAATTTTGAAATGGCTGGTAGGTCTCATAATCTTTCCTGCTGGGCTCCTGGGGGACTGGTTGTGCTGAAACCTGCCAGGGAAAGAGCCATGCAGATTAGCTGCATCCCTGCCATTCTGCCAACCTATGCAGGGAGGACTGGAGCCCGCCTTGGGGTTAACTGCTCTGGTCTGTCCTCTTTATGTGACTTAAAATTTTTATAGCTATGGGATGCAGAGTGGTGATTTGATATCTGTATTCAATGGGTCATGATCAAGTCAGGGTAAGCAGCATTTCCATCTCATTAAACATGTATTATTTCTAGAGCTGGAGAGAAGGGTTGGCAGTTAAGAGCACTGGCTACTCTTGCAGAAGACCCAGGTTCAAATCCCAGCATCCATATGGCAATTAACAATTGTCCCTAATTCCAGTTCCAGGGGATCTGACCCTCTCTTTTGACCTCCATGGGCATTGTACAACATAGGTACACTTCCACACATGCAGGCAATATATTCATACAGATAAAATAAAAATAATTTTTAATTAAAAAAGAAATAAACCCATATATTATTTCCTTGTGTCATGAATCTTCAAACTCCTCTCCTCTAGATCTTTACAAAGTACATAAAAATCACTGTGAACGTCTTCCTCGGGTGCTCTGGAACATATGTGTGTAGTCCAGCTGGGTTTGGTTCTTCCTTCTTTCCTTCTCATCCTGTCTATCCTCTACTCTCTGCTTCTGTGAACACAACTTGGTTTTTAACAGCCATATGTGGGAACATGAAGTGCATGTCTCCCTATATCTGGTATGACACTGAATACACTGCTCTATCCATGTTGCCACAAGTGACAGGTTTCATTCGTTTTAAGGCTGAATAGTATTTTCCCTATTGTAGTGTGTGTGTGTGTGTGTGTGTGTGTGTGTGTGTATGACTTTTCTCTTAAAAACTGGTTCCTGGGTCTAGTCTATTATTTTATATCATCTTTTCATTATTGCGATTATACATACAGTATATACATCTTTATATAAGGCATATGCATAACCATTTTGAAGTGTACAATTCGGTGGCTCAGACCACTTTCACAGTGTCATCCATTTCTACAATTTTTCATCATCCTAAACAGGAATTCTTTACTCACTAAACCCGGCACCACGTTGCCCCCTGCTATCCTCTGGAAACTCCCACAGTGGTTTCTGTTTCTATGAATTGGCTCCGGTGGAAGGCTTATGTAAATAGACACACAGAATCTGTGCTTTGTGTCTCAGTAGAGTTTTTCATGGTTATTCCATATGGCTGTATGCAACAGAATTTCTTTTTGAACAATGAATGATATTCCATGGAGTAGACAAACCACATTTTGTGTATCATCCACGTACCTGCTGTCGGATACTTAGATAATATCCACCTCTATTGGCTGCTGTGAATTGTGCTGCCAAAGACTGGGATGTCTGAGTCCCTGCTTTTGGTTTTTGTGTGTGTGTGTGTGAATCACCTTTTTGGGAATGCCCCCGTTTTACCTGATGTTATAACCCAAAGTAGTCACATGTTTTGCAATCATTTAACATCCTCTATTCAATCTGTCTTCCCACTGTGTAATCAGCTTATTTAAATTTAATTAGCCTTTAGGAAAAAAATGTAAGTCATCTTCCTAGGCCTTGGGCTCCTTTGTAATCAACTTTTACAGGTAAACAAAACACATAACCCAGAGAGAGAGAGAGAGAGAGAGAGAGAGAGAGAGAGAGAGAGAGAGAGATGAAATTATCATCACTGAAAGCAGAGACCTTGGAAGCATGTTGAAGGTAATGAATTATCCACAGTATATGTTGTAAAGGATATGTGGGCTTCAGTTGAGAACATGTTTGTGGTTTTATATGCTGTTCTGGGTCAGTAGGGGTTCAGAAAAGGCAGATTCTTCCCTGATAAGACAAAGTTCCTCATTCCTTTCTCATATCATGCTTGAGTTCAATAAAGAGAGTATACCCTTCAAGGAACAGTGAAATGAGAAAAGAGTAGTTTGGAGAACAGATTGGCTCACTCTTGGTTTACCACAAGTCAGACTTTCTTTGTTCAGGGACCGCCACACTGGCATCTATCACAGCCATGTGCCTTGAATCAGATGGAATTCTGTATCTTAACCTTTTGAGGAGCTGCTGAACTATGTGCCATCTTACTAGGTCGCCTGTGTAATTAAAGAGGTGCAGAAAAATTCTATACTCTTTTCTGCATTATTTTGGTATCACACTTAGGTGCTGCACACAGGAAACTGAGATTCCTCCCATGGCTGCTGCATTCCATCACATCTTCCTCAGTGACTGTGGCCTTGGGCAGACTCACACTACAAATATTCTCGTTTCTGGAAGAGCAGATGTTTCCTTACCTGGCACAATTAAAAACTGACCCAAGGCAAGAATGCTGTGGGAACGCAGCACAATGGTGCACACCTGTTTGCTCCCTTAAATGGGGGACTGAGGCAGCAGGATGAAAAGTTCAAGGCCAGTTTGTGCTGCCTAGGGGTTTCAAGGCCAGCCTTAGCAACTTTGAGACACTGCCTCAAGATACTTACATGCTTACAAAAGGCCACAGGTGCAGCTCAGTAGAGGTGTGCCTGCCTGCCTGCCTGGCCTGCACAAGGCCCTGAGTTTGGTCTCTAGTACCACATGGAAAAGAAAAACAAACCCCAGAGATTCTGAAGCCTTTGATTAGGAGCAGGTGTCTTCAACTCTCTGGTGCCCCAGTGTACCTCAAGCCTAACCTGCACTTGCCCTTGGTGGGTTAGTGTCTGATACTGAATCTAGTAGCATGCAAGGGATCACAAGAGCCTTCAAGATGTGCATAGGCTAAGAACCGGCTCCTTCTGCTTGGCTTTAGTGAGAGTAAGATGGAGAGTCTTCTTGGGCTGATAATGCCTTTGTGTTGGGGGACCAGGTAAGCCCTATCTATTCTGGCTGACTCTGGGGATCCTTCTCAAGTACCTGACCCCTCAATGTAAGACGCTGCAGCAGTGTAGGATGAGGGGGAATCCACAGCCTGTGCACACAGAGATGTGCAAAGCTCTGTAGCAGGCAGCAACCAGGAGGTCTGGCATGGATGATAAAGCACTCTGGGAAAAATACGGTTTGATCATTTTCCAGAAGATTCAGTAATTCCCTATTAATTTTACTAAAGTTCAGCATGGAAGCCTTTTTTAGAAATGGGTTTTAGCTAATAGGTAATGATTTCTAATTAGCACGTTGTGTGTAAATGAATGCCTCTAATGGCCTGCACATAATTCTTTTCTCTAGTAAGTGAAACTCCCTCTTTTATATATAATTGATTTATACTAGAAATCAATCTGTTTCCCAAGGAAGTGGTGAACTTCATCACAGAGGCTGTCCACACTTACAGTCAATGTGGTCGAATGCACAAGATATCAGTCTACCTGTGAAAACGTAGGCCTTCACAGAGTATTAACCTTTGCTAGCCCCAGAGACTAGGCCTGAAAGGAATATTCAGAATTAGTCTGCAGTGTCTTCTAAGGTCAGGTCTAGCAGATTGTGTGCACAGGCAGGATATCCTTCCTGTTTCTAGAAGAGCCGTGTGCTCTGAGAGATTTACTTTCTAGCACTATATGCGACCAGGCACAGAGCACCCAGGGGCCAGTCAGGAGGTGTGGGTAACTCGAACAGCAAGCGTGCCAGAACTCCCTGTTTCTATTTCTGTAGGTCCTATATTCAATGCTTAGTAAATTCTTCTTTTGTTGTCTATTCTTCAAAGCGTCATAGGTGTGCTTTGCATGTTCTGTCTGTCTCTCTGCCCGTCTCATCTGGCCTTTCATCTGATTCCTAATTTATAGGTGAAAAACCTGAAGCTCAGAACAGTTAAGTAGCTTCATCATGGTGAGTGGTGGTGTGCAGCTGGGGTCTGATCACACATGTGCCTGACCCAAAGCCCCCGTCTCTTCACCAGGCCAGCCCACTGCCCAGAGTCACTGTGATCAAACCACTGAAGCAGTCCTCACTGGGTTGACTCCTGGCTCCAAGGTAAGAAGAGAGGTCAGTAGCTGAGGAGGGGACGAGAGGCGTGTCTCCTTTGTTCCGGTCCTGGTGTCCAGAGGAGTCCGAGCTAGAGCCTGATGTCCTCAGGCAAAGTCACTCCCAAGGCTCATGACTGTCATCCAAAGTGGCTACTGCTTTAACTTTATGGATAACTTGTTTATGTTTAATTGTGGAGATCTTGGAATTGAGTCTAAGCTCATTCTTTGCACACTGTTATGAAATCCACACATCCAACCTTTTCTAAGGCTTAGTGTCTCAATTTTGGGTGCACCTGCAAACAAACTACCTAGGGCAGGTGGTAGGTGGTAGGTGGCAATGCCTGGTTTGGAAGGACTGAATTGGGTCACCTTTCAGGTGGTGTAACTGTGGGCTGGTGACACGTACAGTGGAGGGATGTCAGCTGCATTTTGTGACTTATTCTGAGGGAACATCTGAAAGTGTTCAAAATCTGGGAGAGGAACGGTCCCTAAATATAAGCCTTCACGTGGAAGAGAGGGAATAAACATGTCTTTAAGGTAGTGCACACATTGTGTAAACTGGAAAAAAGATGGGGTCGTCTTCCTACTGGAAAGATTTCTAAGCATGCCTACACTGTCTGGAGAAGCTTTGGAACATCCAAGGAGCCTGAGGCTGAGCCTGGTGGTGACGCTGAGGCTGAAGCTGACTTTGCAGCCTCTCTGGGAAGGAGGCAGGACCTACTTCCTCATGTTTGGGTTTCTAGGGCTCACACTGTGCTCATCCTCTGACTCTTTGTTCTCATAAATCTTTGTTTAGCTTTTCTTTTAATACTACAGTGTTTAAATCATGAAAAATATTTCCAAAATTTCTGTTAGCATGCCAAAGACTTCTCCATGTTTCTTATTCATGGAGGTCTGTCCTTGGGAAGTTTGGTTCCCAGGATGGTGGTATTCAGATGGTGGGGTCTATGTCAGCCACGATGGCTCACAGTGGAGTTGCAGCATTTAAGAGGCTTGGGTAGGAGGATCAATGCAAGTTCAAGGGCAGTTTCGGCTACATAGTGAGTTACAGGAGAGCCTGGGATCTATGAGGAAGACCTTCTGAAAGATAACAAAGAATAGCATAAAAAGAGTTGGAGCCTAGTGGGAGATGAGGGGGTCTGGGAGCCACAACCTTAATGTTGAACTCACAGAGCAAGTTCACTGCCTTGAGAACCAGTCTTTATAAAGTGGGGCCCCTCAAGTGCTTAGTCCCTCTGGCTCAGTCATTTCCTTTCCCCTTCTCAGTCCTCTTACGGTGCATCCGGGGGTTTCCACAGGAGACAGATCAGGGGCCTTTGTCTTAGACCTTCAGTTTCCCCAACTAGGAGTTAAACAAATGTCTTTCCTGTACATATTACACAGCCTTGGGCATTTTGTTACAGCATTAGAGAACATCTAAGAGAAGTAGAAAACTGGATTTATTTTGAAAGCAAAGGAAAAATAGGTGCTGATTATAGTGTTTTCAAACCTTTTCTGTATCTGGAAAGCTGGAGATTCAGAGTGCTAATGAAGGGGTGAAGTGTTAAGGGCTGGCGGTTCTCAAGGTGGTAACAGCAGCCACAATATCAAGTGGTCGGAAACACAAACTACCAGGCTCCGGTGCAGACCTACCCAATCAGAAAGTCTGGGCTGGGGACCAGTTGGGAGTTGGCTCACACTCTTAAATTTCAGAGGCACTGGTAGGGAGGGCAGACTTGGGCCGAGGAGCTAGAAGACCCAGGTTGAATCTTTGCCTCTTCCAAGCCGTGGGACTGAAGGTAAAGCCTGTGTTTGGATAACAACTTCCTTATCTCTAGTGAGTTACATCTGTCTCCTTCCCTGTGAGTGGGACTGAGCAGAAATCGAACTCAGCCAAAAAAAGTCCTGATTTATTTCAAGATAAATCTGAGAGCATGTCATTATGTTTCTCATTGGTTTCATAGAGTATTTGAGGATGGGTAGCTGTAGAAAGGTTTATTTATCTCACATGAAGGTTCCAGGCCATGGCGTCAGTGTTGGCTTACCCTGGTGAGGACCCCCATAGTAAACGGCATGACACTGGCTTATGAAAAGACCTCCTGGAGAGAGAGGTGGGGCTCTGTTTAAAACAACTTATTCCCAAGAAAGCTGACTGTGGGTCTCATAATCACCTTAGTCACTTCCAAGAGCAGTGGCTTTCCTTCCATCAGACCCCACTTCCTTAAACAGACCACAGTGAAGGCCTGTGGGGGGCACAGCACATCCAAATCACAGCAGCACCACAGGGGACAGTGATGCTTCCTATGCCCGGCCAGGCAGGAGGTGACAGTGAAACAAAAGGTTGTTTGAGGTTTGAAGTTATTTTGAAGACTGCCATGGTGCTAGGCATGTTCACGCCATACAGGCATGGGGAGATACTACCAGGAACTTTCTTTTTGATGAATGTGAGACAGAAGTTAATTTACTCATAAAAAAATTCTAGGCCACATGCGTCAAACGGGAACAAGAACATGGTTTACCTGGTTATGTTTGATGTCTTCAGTGGGCGCACCATATGAATTCCTATACAAAGTTGAAATTCCAGTATTCTGAGCTAAACACAAAAGGAAAACAAAATTATTAGCAAAGGAAGCCAGGTTCCAAGAGAGGAATGATGGTTACTAAGGCAAGTCCTTGCCCTGGCTCAGCCCAGGCTGTCACAACCCATTCCAAGTGGAAGAAATTCTTTAGCCCTAAATTCCCTTTTACATATTCAGGAAGGAGAATGGCCGCTCTGTAAACTCCCATAGCCTGTCAGCTTCCTCCAGTAATGTTCACATCCCAGACAGGGTCAGGGCAGGTGCGATAAACAGATGGTCATCTTGCAAGTTTTATTGCCTTCTTTTCTGGTGAAAACCAGGGGATAATAAAAGCTTGTCACCTGCGTTGAAGCATGCTGAGGCTGTATCAGCAGCTTAGCTTTTAGCCGGGGATGACAAGAATAAAATTTCTAATTTGAGTTCACACAAGTGCCTGATCATCTTTCAGACAGTTTATTTCTCAGAGGCCTGGAGGCCCTGCAGAGAGATGTCCATCCACATATTCCTTGCCTCTCTCTCTCTCTCTCTCTCTCTCTCTCTCTCTCTCTCTCTCTCTCTCTCTGTGTGTGTGTGTGTGTGTGTGTGTGTGTGTACTGGGGGCTTTAGAACCCTGGTAGATGCAGAGATGGATGTTCTCACTGTCTGGAGTCTGGGTGAAAGGAAGAAAAGTCTCGTTCTATTTCTAGAAGCTTCTGTTGGTCCCAAAGGTGCTGCTCATTTCCTTACCTGGTACCCTGGAGGTGTGTACCACAGGCCCAGGGGAAGGAAGGTGGTGGACTATGAAAGATCTGAAAAATACTACTTGTCCAGGGTCAATAGGACACAAAACACTTTAGAAATATCTGTGGCTTTAGGGACCTAAGAGATCATGAAACAGTTTTCTATGCCACCTATTATGTCAAGGTCAAGGCCGCAGCAGGTCAGGACAGCCTATCCAGGTCTATCAGGTTTAAGTTCATACTAGTCACGGTTATTTACATTACCCCCAGGCACAAAGTAGCTGTGGAATCTAGGAAGTGAAAGTGGGTCCATCTTCAGTTGCGTGGTGGGGGGGGCTGTGCATGCCTTTGCGCATGCATGCTGCGTTGGAGAACACACCAGGATGTTGGGTGTCATCCTCTGCTGCTTTCTGCCTTATAGTCTTGAGACGGCAGCGTCTCTCACTGAAGTGAAAGCCCACCATTTTGGTTAGATCGGGCTAGCTAAATCCACCCGTATCTGCCACAATGAGGAGTTACAGATGCACAGCCATTACTGGCTTTTATGTAGGTACATGGGATTCAAACTCCAGTCCTCATGCTTGCAAAGCAAGGGCATCTACCCACCTGTGATCTTTCCAGCCCCTCGTTTTCAGTTTCAGATTAGCCTGCTATCCTCTCTGGCAGAATACACACTGCTCCTTTCTCTATCTGCCCTTTCCGGGATCTCTAAATCTGCCTTGCATGTTTAACTTCCTGTCTGTCCAATGTTGCCTTTTTGTTCATCCAGCTTCCACAGCCAGAGGGATCCTTGGATTAGAGATTGAACGACGTCACTTCCTCTGCTTGGCAATACGGGTCTGCACTGTGGCTCAGTCGGCTGCACGGGATCCTGCCCTTGGCTAACTTTATGCTGTAATTCTCTTCTTCTTTTGTAATGGAGCCCTGGCTACCCTGCTCCAGTTTTGAGTGAATTTGTGTAGCTCAGGGCAATGTACCTGCTGCTTCCGTTAGTGCCGTGCTCTCAGCTGAGCTGTCTCACAGCAGGCAGAGTTCCCTTCCTGCCTGATCTCTTCCATCTCACTAGTTCACACACCTTGCTCATCCCACTCAACACCATGAGGTGCTACCTTGTGGGACAGCTTGTTCTGCTGCTGACCTTGTTCACTGTCTGGCTCTGTCTACTGGAGCAAATGCCTGGATCCTCACAGAGTGATGCTACATCTACTGAATGAAGGCATAGGTACTCCTTAGGAAAAGTCTGCCTTTAGAGCTAGACAGGTTGGTAAAATTATCACTTCAAGGACACACTGCAAATCTGTTGTTTAGGATGCTGCAGTTGGGGAGGTCAGAAGATTTGTCCCATTGGAACCTTAGCTTCTTTTCCTTTTGGGTTAGTTGCTTTTGAGTAGATGTTTCTGTTGGAAATACTTTCCTTAAATCTTTGGCCGCACTTACCTGGGAAAGGAGACCTTGGTTGAGACTGAACCACTCCCAGCATCCAAAGGATGCCTTCAAGATCCATAGAAAAATGCCTTTCTTTTTCGTGTCATTCCCTAAATACTCAGTTTCTAACTGAAAGGGTTAGAATGGATTTAGAAGGCACAAAAGATACACTGACCAAAACTTCAGGCTCTAGCAGATGAAAAGGATCCTGCAGGCTCAGTGGGAGGGTGAAGTCCCCAGAGAAGCTTGAAAGTCAGGATGATCCCACAGCACTGGTGACAGCACGCACAAGACCTGCACTGACTGACGCAAGCTAGAACCCCAGCATGGTTGGTGGAGGCGGGCAAGATGTCCCATCTTTGCTGAGGAACTGTGGGTAACTGATAGTTGCTGGCAAGTGAGGAGTCTGTTTTCTTTAAATATGTGACATCAGCTAGGTTTACTAGGCATCTGAGGATGGACCAACACCCTAGAGCATTTGGGGACTACAAATTGGACTTGATAAGCCTTTATAAAATACTAGAGGCCATGAAGTCATTGGGGGGGGGTAATAAAGTGGGGTGATATCTGAGAAGAGACGGAGGAAGGGGTGAGAATATGAGCAAAATACACTGCATGAAATTCTAAAAGAATCAATAATTTTTTTTAAAAAGGTTAGGCTGGGTAGCTAGGGATCAGGCAGCCCCAGAAAGACTGTGCAGGATCACGCGGCCCTGCCCCAGAAAGCCTGTGCATGTGAAGAGTTTCTAGGCAACTACAGCCAGAGAAACAGCTTCCCATGTGTGGCATGCTTGAACGCACAGCTGATGCCGAGCTTCTGAGGGCCCCTCAGGGCCAGAGAAATGCCTAGAGAGAAGGTATTTTCAGAGACTTCATCTAAGATAGAAAAGAAATCCAGAAAAGGAGAGTGATGGATGCTTGGGATGGAAAGCTAGAAGGCCCAAGTTTCTGAGTTAAAGAGCCAAGTGGGGTGTTGACAGCGCCTGCGAGCAGCCATGTTCCTTCCGGCTTTCCTGTGGTTGCCCAGGACAGCCTCTCCCCTCAGGGGACAGCAGGATGTCTCTCATGCCTCAGGACCAAGAAAAGTGGCAGCTTGCTGACATCTTCCACCACACCAATCCCTACCCATCCCCTTGAGTTTAATCTTGAGGAAAAGACTATTTTTGATGTGGAGGCCACAATAAAACAGATTTTGTAACTAAATATTTGCATGATGGACACTTCCTAAAGTTTCCAGAGAATTCAGCAGCTCAGATTTGCTATTCGATGGCATGCTGGGTGCAGTTGTGGTTAGCTGGTGACTCAGCTCCCACCACTGACAGGGCAGTCACCCAAACCTCCACCCTCCCCATTGCTGGCACCTTGACGCCGCCACTACTGCCCTTCCCACTCTCAGTACATCCTTAGTTCACCTCCATCAGCACCGACATGGTCACCTCTGACCTTATTGCCCTGTCAGTGAGCTTGACTCAGCCATCGTTCCTGATGCCAGCACCTTCACATTAACTCCTCATCACCACCACATCCACTCCTAGCATGGTTTGGAAGTCACCCCTACCCCCTTGGCTTCACCTCTACCGCACTTATTAGCACCCCACCCTCCCAATCACATGCGCTTCTCTCGTTACAGTGCCACCTGTACCACCATCACTGTTGCCATGACAATAATGGCCGGCTTTTATATTAACAGTTGTTGGCTTAAGAGGAACTTTCTAATATAAACAAATTCAATAAAGATCTCATTGTTCTTCTACATTTTGCTACATGATCGATAGCATTGTTTGGAATTGAGTTTGCAAGAAAGATGGAGCAAAGCTGTTTGAGCCTCTAAGTAAGTTTAAAGAATCCCATATATCTCAGTATTATCGCTGTCAAGGTCTCTGCCATTTCCTAGGAGGAAGGACCATCAGGCACAAATTATATTTTATATTTCATTTTGTTGTGTGTGCAGGGCACACTCATGTACCACTGGAACTATTTCAGCATAAACACATCACCCTTAAAAACCTCTGAATGATTCTACTGGGCCATAGAGTTGTCGAGCAATGCTAAACTTAAATGGTAGTAATGCAATCAATCTCACAATTATTACTGTAACTATAATCTCAATCTGTCATCCCATATTTTGGGCAATGTGCCTGCCTGGGGTAATAATAATCAGACACTGGATGAGTCAGATGAATCTGGTGTCACTACTAATTCAAACTAAGCAGTACAAATTAGATTCTCCATTTTGTGTCTCCAAGTGGGGACTCGGTCTTTAGATTCATAACTTTCTTGGCTGATGTTAAATGATGACCAGAGCAACACTGTAGGAGAGATCAAAACAGAAAGGGAAGGATAAGCTATGGTTGCAGAATCCATGCAGTTCTCCCATTCGAGGGACATTTCAGGAGCAAGGGAGACACGTTCCTTTGTGGGGACTGCTCATGGAGGCAGAAGGTGGACCTGGGGCGCAGATGAGAAACATCTGTTTATTACGCTTTTCTGTATGCAGCTGTGCAGAGTTAACAGGGGACTCACTGCTGCTGGGGAAAATACATTTGCTATTACGAAAATTTATCTTAGCTGTCCTTGGTTTGGGAGACATTTTAATAAATCATCCAATTTGTCTAGTCCACTTCCCCTGCAGGCCTGTGCATAAACAACAGAGACCTGTACCCGTGCTTTCCAGCTTCCTCTGATGACAGCATCTCCATGTCTCTTTAGGGCCACGCCCTTTGCACCAGCTTTGGCCTCCCTAGAGCCACAGGTGATGGGAGGAAGGACAGTGGGTCTGACTGATGGATGAAGAACAAAAGCCTTGATGTTTATGTCTTCTCCTGAAGCCTCATGGGCATTGCCGTGTAGGACTGGCATCATGGTAAGAGAAGGAAATGTCTCGACGGGAGCTCTGCGGGGGGCTCCGTCCCTCCTCTCCCCATCCTGCCCTCGTTCCCTTGCTTTCTGGTGGGCAAAAATCTAGTTACACTCTACCCACTGTCTTAAAATCTCCAAGACAGGTTGTTCCAGTGAGGAAGAAGTTAGTGGCGAGGGGATTCCACTCGGTAATTGAGAGGATAGCATGGGTGGGGATAGTGGGAAAGAAAGACTGAGAGCGTTTACAGCTGGTCACACACAGAGATCGTGAATTCCGCAAGCCCAAGGGGCACATCTACGACGCAGTCTCTGCAAGGAAAGCTCACAGAATGTAGAACAAGGGGTACGAAGAACGCAACTGCATCTCCCAGTTCTCATCAATGGAGCTCCCTCATGCAGCAAAGGACCAGGAACACAAAAGGTCACAAAGGGCCAAAACGTAGAGAATAAGAGTCTGCAGAGTGTGCGTCCTAGGACAGGACTCCTGTATTAAACTCTACCCACCCAGGGTTTAGGGATTGGCCGAAAAAACTACCTCTACTGGGGGAGTAGTGGCACTGTTCTCTTGGGGGGTAATCAACAGCTATGTAATTGGACTTAAAGCCCTCTAAATGGGAGTGAATCATGGTGGCACTGTAATTATAGCCAAATACACATGGCTGGAGAGGTCACAGATCCCAGAGAAAGCCTTATCTCTGTCACATCTCTAGACAAACGAAATTTCTTACTATATCCTAAATATAGATAATTATATTTATAGGCAAGAATATTGAATGCCACTCATCAAAGAAACTTTGCAACAGATGGAGACTACTACAGAGTTCCACAAGTGGTCACACGTAGATAATACAATATGAGAGAGGCCCACCTGTGGCTGACATTATTGACTGTGGAATCTCTCTCTAGACATGAGGCTCATGGAACATAGCAGACCAGGGTGTCGAGAGAACACTAGAGCAACCCTCGACTCTCACCAGTGAAGCTTCCTTATGCGACAGAGTTGGATGCACATGGAAGACCACAACTGGCTAAGTTGTGTGTGTGCAGAGTGTACGTCCCTGGCTAGGACTCCTAAATAAAACTTCACCCACCCATGGCTTGGGGACCATTGTAGAAGAGGGGGTGGGAAGATTGTAAGAATCAAGATTGGTCCACAAATGGGAGGCTTTCAGTCACAGGAAGCTTGCGCCTGTGAACTCGTGGCAATGGTGGCATCAAGCACAAGACCCATGCCAACTCAGTCAGACAAGGGCTGAGAACTGAGCATTGGGCAAGCTCTAGCCTGGTAACTACTGGAAACTGATTACTGCTGGGGAAGGGAGAGTAGACCTTCCTTAAGATCCTTAGACAGGCTGAATAGACCCCAGTGGATAAACTCGCACCTCTGGATATGACTGCTTGACCAGATGGGACTTAACATATAGGGCAGAATACATGAGGCCGGGTTGGGGAGGATGTGGGACATGGATGGAGTAGGGTCTAAATTTGATTAACAACTGTTGAAATGTACAGCTCAATAAAAATATTTTTAGTGTGCAGAGAACTTACTCCATTCACTCTTTGCAGGCCTAAGACATCGGTGTGTACAGCTCTTCTCATTCCCCTCACATCCAGGCCCAGAACTCCTGGCTATGAAGGTCTCAAATGCTCCAAAGGTTACCGAGTCCTTTTTTGGGGATGCAGAGTGTGGCTTAGAACCTAAAGTCCTAGGCCTCAGCCTTGGCCCTGGCCAAGTCCCTTGCTCTAGAGAGGAAGTGCACAACTGTGCTCACCTGTCATGGCGTCTTTCCTGGAAGTGTGTTCGCCTTTAGTTCCATGATAAGTGGCGTTGCTGCCGGTGGACTCGTAGTCCGTTTTCCTTTCTTTGAGGCTGATCATTTCCCGAGGTGAAGCTGGGGCACTTGCTATGTAAAGAAACGAGAAAGGTGATTTTTTACGTCTTCGTCCATGGTGTGTATATATACAGTCCATCTTCAAATACACATGGCCCAGTTTCTGTCAATACAAACGCATGGACCTTTTGCTATTGATTTTTGTTCTTGTTATCACCCACCTGCAGTTCATGATGACTAGTGCTTTAGAGGTGAGGGGACATTGTGACTTGGGAGCAGGGAATTAAGGAGTACACCCTGGGGTCATTTTCCTTAGGGAGAAACCATGGTGGAGACATGACCCGCCCAGGGTATACACAGTAGCTTTAAGAATGAGACTGGTCTTTCTTGTTCATTTCCCTCCCCCTTTGCTCTGCCCTCACTTTCCTTTTTAATTAGATATGCTTCAACAAAGCTGTTACAGTTTGAGCATCCCTAATGTGAAAATCCTAAAAACAACTGCTCCAAAAATCTGAAATTTTTTGAGCACTGATACTATTCCAAAGGTGGGAAATTCCACGTATCCTCCCTCATGTCATGAGCTGTAATCAAAGCACATGAAAATAATTTAAAATATCATATAAAAGTACCTGGAGGCTGTATATAAGGTATATATGGAACACAAATGAATTCTGTGTTTAGATTTGTGTTCTATATCCAAATATCTCATTATAAGTATATGATTATTCCAAACTAAAAAAGATTTAAAAAATTAGAAACCTGAAGTACTTTTGGCTCCAGGCATTACGAATAAAGGATATTCAGTGTGGAGGACATCCTTTATGGAAATAAATACAATGCGACTTCAATTCTGAGATGTCCCCAGCAAAGCAGAAACAGCAGCTCTCTACCACGTGAAACCATCGCGTCTACCCAGCTCTTCTCCAGATGACCTGGAACCAGGCTCGGGGGGCAATCCTTTTCCTAACAGCATTTTACCTCTGGGTCTTGGGGTGACCACTCCAGTAATCTTCCACATAATCCTTATACTTTAGATGCTTATTGTTTGCTGGACCCAGGGAATATACCTCACCATCTCCCATGTTCCTCTTTTAAAAGGGGTCAGCTGTTATTCTGAGTGAACTCCAGAATAACACCAGAAACAGGAAGAGTAAAGTTGAAAGGGATTTCTATTTCCTGGGTAATGGAATGGATTGATAGCGACTCAACACTGTGTCACCGTAGAGATGGGGGAGAGGCAGGCAATAGGAAGGTGCTCTAAGGGTGGAGGCCAGGCCTGTTTCCACCTGCGGGCCATACTGGGGCATTGGACTCACTATGAGTAGCTCAGCCATGGTGCTCTTTGGACCTCCAGCTTTCTCTGACTTCGTAAAGCCCACGGCAGTACTCTGTGATCTTGCTTCACCCAAAGATCTGCCTGAGGATTTAGGTGCTCTCCACCTAGTCCTGAACCTTCTGGGTTTGAATTTTCAGTGGCAGGTCCTCAGAATATAGTTTAACAAGCATACTTTACTTGCTAATGATTAAGGTGGTGATTAGTATCTGAGCTGCCTTTCCAGCCATGCCTCAGTTTATGTTTTAGAACATCCTTTGCACCCTGAGCAGGGTTCCTCAGCCCCACCACACTGAGCTTGCTTGTACCCTGAATGCACCTCCTTCTACTGTGCGAGTCACTGGATTCTGCCCTGCAAGAAGCAGCGATGTGAACTGTGCCATGCTTCTTAAACCTGGGGACTCCCAGTTAGGACATTTGATCCCACTGTAGATGAGAGTCAGGGGCCCCCCTTTGACTAGGGAGAATTTCACTTAAGTTGGAAGCTCCGAAGTTCCTGCTTCGACTGCTGATTCTAGAATTCTTCAGGCTTTAACTCTTGAGGCCATTGGAGGTTTCCAACCCTGATGCCTATTAGCAAACATCCAGATGCTTGAACCCTACAAAAACCCAGCTGGATCAAAGCTCATAGTGTCAGTCAATGGGCAGAGAGGGAAGAAAACCACATTGGCTTTGACAGCCTGAGGTGTTCCTATTTCTCCAGGGCACCCTTGGGATCTCAGTGGTCTGACCCAGATATGAATTTTCCGCTATGCGAGGATCCTAACTATTCAAGAAGGGAGGGGAGGCTGACCAAGGCAGAGGACAGGACAGGGCTGGTGCTGGCCACTTCCGAGACTGGCCAGGAAGCTAGGGGGAGTGGGAGGGCCTCTGTGCTTAGTCACACTTGAGATTCTGCAGCTTCCATAGGAACTACTTCAACAACAGTCTGGGGTCTAAAAAGTCCTCAGCTTGGCTGTGCTGTGTCCACTCCTGACTGGAGCATGGTTGTGGGTGTCTCCCCCGCCCCTCCCACCCTGCACCCCTTCTCTCTTCTGCTTACTCTGTCTTCTGGGGAAGTTCCTCTTCTGCCCTTGCTCTGCTGATGCTAGGTCTCCTTGTATGGAATCTGGCCTTTTCCTAGTCACTGTCATCAATCAAGAAGGCACAGTATTCTAGAGCCTTTTGACCAAAGGTTTTAAAATTAGCGCTTAATATTGCACAGATGGTGGTGTTTATTAAGCCACATGAAGTGTGTAATTATCTCCTCAGACCTCACACATGGTGATGCTTTGAGTCTCTAGTAAATCAGGATTAAGCTCCGGGAAGGATCAAATCATGCGAACAAGTGTTTATTAGGTGTTGGGATGTGCCTGGCCTAGGAAATACCCAGACAAGGCCCTTGCTGAATGGAGCCCCTGTCCTGCCTGCACTAGCCTGCCTACTCCTGAGAGGGCTCCACACCCTGACCACTTCCTCTCTATGTATCATTTTCTCTTCCTAACACTGATAGGTTGACTGTGGCTTTTAATTAGAGGCTTTAAAAAGACACCCTCCTTTTATGGCCTAGACTTTTAAAGCCTGAAGAATTATAAAATTAGCAGTCGAAGTATGTACTTCTGGGCTTCCAAGTTAGGTGAAAGTCTTCCTAGTAAAAGGGGGTCCCTGACTCTCATCTACACTGGGATCAAATGTCCTAACCAAGAAGCACAACTTGAACACACAGCCATTCATGTTGCTGGGAGAGGGTAACTGATTTTAGTCAAATGTTCTTTTTATTTCTTAACTTCCTCATTACCGTGATAGTACACCTGATGTAAAGTTTGAGGACAGACATGCCCAGGGCAACAGAAGTCACTTTGCTAGGTAGAGCTTCTACCTAACCTTCAAAGATGTTGCTTAAGAGCATAAGAGTTCCTTAGCAGGGAGAGGACAGGGAAACGGAGGAGAAGGTTGTCACATGTAAAAGCCCAGATAGCTGGGTATGTGTGGGGGCATCTAGTCATTAATTATTCTTCCATTCGCTGAACAAAAACCCAAAATGCAGACATGGAAAGAAAAGTTTTAAAAACTTACAGGAAAAAGAACAATAAAATACTATGCTACTAAATGATGTACACATCTTTGATATTATTTAAAACGACTTAAGCCATGTAAGATGTATTCCAGAAATAAATGAAAGAGCACCTGTATGACACCCTCTCCTTCCAAGGCTCAGGGATCATTACAGACGAGAGGGTGGAAAGATTATAAGAGTCAGAGGTTGGGGAGGACCATGGAAATCATGTTTTCTAGTCATCAGGTAAGCTGCACATATGATCTTACAGAAGTTGTCACAGCACACACAGGACCTGAGCAAGCCAAGCCACACAGAATCTCAGCATAGAGGGGGAGGTGGACATAAAGCTCTACTCTTAGCTGAGGAGTTATTGACAATTGATAGCAGCCAGGAGAGAGAGTCAGTCTTCCTTAAGAGTATGGGTGGGACAAATTGGACTTGATGGGTTTTAAAAAATTGAGGACAAAAAAGTTGGGTGGGTAGGAAATGGGGAGAATCTGGGAGGAGCTTGGAGAGAAAGACAGACAGACAGATAGATGACTGATTAAAATACATTGTGTGACATTCTCAAAGAATAAATAAATAAAAAGAAGGAACTATGGTCAAAATTTAATCAATATTAGAATAGCAACACCTGCTTGCTTTTTGGTTCTATTTGCTTGGAATGTTTTTTTTTTTTTTTCCATCCTTTGAGTTGGTGTCTATCCTTGAGGGTGACATGGGTTTCTTGTAGGAAGCATATAGATGGATTCTGTTTCCTAATCCATTCTCCCAGTCTATGACTTTTTATTGGGGAGTTTAGACCATTGATATTTAAGGTTATTATTGAGAGATGTGTGCTGCTTCCTTTTGCCCTATTTTCTGTTTGCATTTTTGGTCTAGGCTTGTATTTCTGCAGTTATGCTTATATTCATTACTCTCTCTAGCTGCTTGGGGATAGTTGCTCCTTTGAATTGCTTCAAGTATTCTCTGAAGGGTTGGTTTTCCGGGCATGTATTCTATCATCTTGTTTATGTCATGAAAGATTTTTCTTTCTCTTTCAGTTATAATTGACATTTAGTTGCTATTCTAATATCAGACAAAATAGACCTCAGAGTAAAGTCAATCAGAAGAGACAAAGAGGGCCATTACATCCTTATCAAAGGAAAAATTAACCCAGAAGACATCACAATCCTAAATGTTTATGTACCAAACTATATAAAAATAATTCTGCAGGTCCACAAGACACAGATTAATCCCAACACACTAATAGTGGGAGACTTCAATACCCCACGCCCTAGGATAGATCAACTGGACAAAAAATAAACAGAGAGACTTTGGAACTGAACAAATACAATAAATGGACCTCACAGACATCTACCAAATATTCCACCCAAACACCAGAGAATATAATTTCTACTCAGCACCTCATAGAACATTCTCCAAAATCGACCACAAAATAAACCTCAACAAATATAAAAGGATTGAAATAATCTCATGCATTCTATCAGACCACAGTGCAATAAAGCTCAATATTAACACCAGAATAAGCCTGACTAGCTACAAGAACACATGGTGACTAAACAACACAATCCTGAATAATGAATGGGTCAGGGAAGAAAAAATGAAATAAAAGTATTAATGGAATTGAGTGAAAAAGACAATACAACACCACAAAGCCTGTGGGATACTTTAAAAGCAGTCCTAAGAGGGAAATTTGAGCCCTAAGTGCCCACATTAGAAAAACAGAAAGGGAACAAATAAATGATCTAACACTACAGCTAAAAACACTTGAGAGACAACAACAAATGGATACTAAACCCAACAGACAGGAAGAAAAAAAACATCAGAGCAGAAATCAATGAAATAGAAACAAAGAAAACAATACAAAAATTAATGAATCCAAAAGCTGGTTCTACAAAAAGATAAATGAGATAGATAGATCTCTAGCCCAGTTAACCAAAAGAAAGAAAGAGCAACTCCGAATTAATAGTATTTGTGATAAAAAGGGAAACATCAAATAAAGTTTCAGACAATCATACGAGACTACTTCAAAAATCTATATTGTACTAAGTTTGAAAACCTAAGAGAAATGGATGAATATCTGAAATCCTAGGAACTAACAAAGCTTAACCAAGAAGAAGTTGATAGTTTAAACAGAACCAAAACATTTGAGGAAATTGAAGACATAATAAAAGACTTCCCAACTAAAAGAAGCCCAGGCCCAGATGGTTTCACAGAATTCTATAAAACATTTAAAGAGGTTTTACAACCTTTACTATTCAAACTTTTCAGAAGGTTACAAACAGAGAGAAATCTCCCAAAATCCTTCTATGAAGCCAGTATCACTCTAATACCAAAACCAGGCAAAGACACAACCAAAAAAGAAGACTATAGACCCATCTTATTAATGAACACAGATGCAAAAATTCTCAACAAAATACTTGCAAATTGCATACAGACCCACATCAATCATGATCAAGTTGGATTCATACCAGAGATGCAGGGATGGTTCAACATACATAAATCAATAAATATCATAAAATACATAAATGGACTAAAAGACAAAAATCACACATTCATCTCAATTGATGCAGAAAAAGCCTTTAACAATATGCAGCATCCCTTCATGTTTAAAGTGCTAGAGGGAACTGGACTGAAGGGAACATTCCTAAATCTAATCAAAGTCATATACAACAAACCCACAGCCAACATTATCCTAAATGGAGAAAAATTAGAACCATTTCCCTTAAAGGTGGGAACCTGGCAAGGCTGCCCCCTATTGGCACTCCTCTTCAATATAGTGCTTGAAACACTTGCTAGGGCAATAAGGCAAGAAAGGGAAATTAAAGGAGTACTAATTGGAAAAGAGGAAGTTAAACTATCTCTGTTTATAGATGATATGATAGTTTACCTGAGGGATGTTTAAAACTCCACCAGAAAACTCCTAGAAACAATTAAGAGTTTCAGTAAATTGGTAGGATACAAAATTAACCTAGAGGGGCTGGAGAGATGGCTTAGTGGTTAAGAGCGCCAACTGCTCTTGCAGAGGACCTGGATTTGGTCCCCAGCACCCACATGGTGGCTGAGAACCATCTTTAACTCCAGTTCCAGGGGAATACAACACCCTCTTCTGACCTCCGAGGCTTTGCACAACACAGGTACACAAACCTACATGTAGACAGTACATTCATACACATAAAACAAAACAAAACAAAATTAACCTAGAAAAATCAGTAGCATTTCTTTACACCAACAACAACCAATTGGAGAAGGAATATAAGGAGACTTTCCCACTCATAATAGCCCCCCCCAAGAAAAAACCCACCTGGGAAAAAACCTAACCAAAGACACCAAAAATCTCTACAACAAAAATTTAAAACCCTGAAGGAGGAGATTGAAGATGAGATCAAAAGATGGAAAAATCTCCTATGCTTATGGATTCAAAAAATTAATATAATAAAAAGTCCATTCTACCCAAATTAATATACAGATTCAATTCAATCCCAATTAAAATCCCCATGAGTTTCTTCACAGACTTGGAAAAAAATCCTTACATTAATATGGAAAAAAACAAAAGGCCCTGAATAGCTAAAGCAACTCTAAATGAAAAATGCAATACAGGGGGTATCACCTTATCATACTTCAAGCTACACTACTGGGCTATAGTCATAAAGACAGCCTGGTACTGGCACAAAAACAGACCTGTTGACCAATGGAACAAAATTGAAAATCCAAACTTGAGCACATACAATTTCAGCCACCTCATATTCAATAAAGGTGCCAAAATAGCTCATTGGAGGAAAGAGAGCATCTTCAGCAAATGCTTCTGGCAAAACTGGATCACCATATGTAGAAGAACAAAATTAAACCCATACCCCTCACCCTGTATAGAAATCAACTCCAAATGGATCAAAGATCTCAATGTGAAACCTCAAACTATGAAAGTGATAGAAGAAATTGTTGGTAGCAATCTACAAGACATAGAGTAGTGTGCTGGATAGCTTTAGTGTCAACTTGACACACCTGGGTTGAGGGAGCCTCAACTGGGGAATTGGTTCCATTGGACTGGCCTGTGGCCACATCTGTGGAGTATTGTCTTGATTGCTGAGCAATGTGGGAGGGCCCAGCCACTATGGGTGGTGCCACCCTGGGCAGGTTGTTATATATTGTATAAGAGGTCAGGCTGGGCATGGGCCAGGGGAGCAAGCCAGTGAACAGTACTCCTCCATGGCCTGTGCTTCAGCTCTTGTCTCCAGGTTCCTGCCCTGAGTTCCTGCCTTGGGCTCCCTAAGTGATGAACTGTGACCCAGGAGATGTAAGCTGAATAAACCCTTTCCTCCCCAAGTTGGTGTCAGTCAGAGTGTTTTGTCACAGCAATGGAAGACAAACTAGAACAGAAATTGGTACCAGAAGAGTGGGGTATTGCTGTGACAGACCTGACCTTGGTGTTTTGGGGAAGGATTGTGGAGGCGTTTGGAACTTTGGGCTGGGAAGATCATTGAATGCCTAAAGATCGTTGCTGTGGAGCTTGGAGCAGTTTTGCTGAAGGAGTTGTAGAAGATGGAGGCCTGGCTTGTGAAGTTTCTAGTTTCAAAGGGGAACAAAGATCATCAGGACTGTGTAATCTGTGGGTTCTGGTCAGCTGGGGCTGAAGAATCAGCTGTTAGTAACAAGAGACCAGAACCTGAAGTGAAAGCTTTGTTGTACTGAGACAATTGATGCTGGTTAGCTGGGGCTGAAAAATCAGCTGTAAGTAACAAGAGACCAGCATCACTGTGGTGAAATCTTCTGGGAAGAATTTCTTCAGGGTCAGCACACAGAAGCTATGATGCGGAAGGGGCCTGAGCCTCCATCTCGAGCCAGAAGCAGGACTTGGTAATGTGTAAGAGTCTCCTATATAGTTCCAGTGTTGAAATTTGAGGGGGTCATAGAGAGCAGCTGAGGCTTGGCACTGTGAGAGGTCAGGAAAGACCATTGGTGGAAGTGCTGCCTCAGTTTCGGTGGTGACTCCAGCGTTTTGGAGATGCTGGGACCATGGGACGACCACCAAGAGCAGCGGCAGGTGTGGAATGGAGTTGGCCTGGGCCTTCGAGATGAGGTGTGTGTGTGCCACGGACAGCAGAGTCAGAGAAGGGGAGCTGCCAAAACCCTTTGGAGCCCAGAAGATTGTGAGTGAATCCCAGGTGTCCGGCCTTGAGCTACTTGCTGGACTTAGGTTTTGAGTGTGCCTGATTCTTCCCTTTGAAATAAGACAGTACTTGTTTTGGATTTTACAGCAGCCCAAAGTTAAGAGACTTTTAATAGACTGTGAACTTTTAAGTGTTTGGACATTTTAAGGACTGTGGGGCTTTTAAGGTTGTACTGTCTTAGGTTGTGATTAATGTTAACATCACACTTTGGGGATAAGAACTGGAAAGGTGGTAGTTTAATAGTGATGTGTTTTGTGTGTCAAGTTGACAAGGGGTTAATTGTGCTGGATAGCTTTAGTGTCAACTTGAAACACCTTTGTTGAGGGAGCCTCAACTGGGGAATTGGTTCCATTGGAGTGGGCTGTGGCCACGTCTGTGGAGTATTGTCTTGACTGTTGAGCAATGTGGGAGGGCCCAGCCACTATGGGTGGTGCCACCCTGGGCAGGTTGTTGTGTATTGTATAAGAAGTCAGGCTGGGCATGAGCCAGGGGAGCAAGCCAGTGAACAGTACTCCTCCATGGCCTGTGCTTCAGCTCCTGCTTCCAGGTTCCTGCCCTGAGTTCCTGCCTTGGGCTCCCTAAGTGATGAACTGTGACCTGGGAGATGTAAGCTGAATAAACCCTTTCCTCCCCAAGTTGGTGTCAGTCAGAGTGTTTTGTCACAGCAATGGAAGAGAAACTAGAACAAGTAGGAAAAGACTTTCTAAATCAGACAGCAGCTGCATGAGAAATAAGGTCAACAGCAGACAAGTGGGACCTCATTAAACTCAAAAGCTTCTGTACAGCAAAAGAAACAATCAAAGAAGTGAAGATAAAACCCACAGAGTGGGAAAAAATCTTCACCAGTGATACATCTGACAGAGCATTAACATCCAGAATATATAAACCACTCAAAAACCAAAGAAGAAAACAAATTACTCACTCAAAAGATGGAATAAAAGAGACTTCGCCAATGAGGATGTAAAGATGGCTGAGAAACATCTTAAAAAGTGTTCAACATCATTAATAATTAAGGAAATGCAAATTAAAACCACTATAAGATATCATCTTACTCTGATAAGAATCGCTAAGATCAAGAAAACAAAAGACACCAAATGTTGGAGAGGTTCTGGGGAAAGGGGAACACTCATTCACTGCTGGTGGGAATGGAAACTCATACAACCACTGGTGGAAAGCAGTGTGGAGACCATTAAAAGACTCAAAATGAGCCTACCATCTGACCCAGCCATACCACTCCTGGTTATATATCCACAAGACACATCCTACTGCAAGGATACATGCACAGCTATGTTTATTGCAGCTCTTTTCACAATAGCAAATAGTTGGAACCAACCCAAATGCCCCTCAACTGAGGAGTGGATAACAAAAATGTGGTACATCTACACAATGGAGTTCTATGCAGTGGTAAAGAAAGATAACATCATGAGCTTTGCAGGTAAATGGATGGAACCTGAAGCCATTATGCTAAGTGAAGTAACAGAGTCCCCAAAAAAGAAATGGGGAATGGTTTCCCTCATTTGTGGATGCTAGTACCAAATCCCCCAATTGAAAGAAAAGCTCAGCAATGTTATTGGAAAGCAACTATGATGTTATAATGTGAATCTCTTAATGAGCCCTAGAATTAACTTACCACTTACTTTCAGACATGGTAATTAATGTATATGGGCAGGAAGTATATGTTCATGTTTTAGAGTAATATAAAATTAAAAGAAAAAATGTGAATACCTGAACATAAAAAAAAGTGACTTCTGGATGTTGAACCTTTGTCAGATGGGTCACTGGTGAAGAGTTCCACTCTAAACTTGTTTTGGAATTAACCTAGAGTTTATTTTCAGAGTTTGCAATTTTGGTATACATATGGAGTGTATATATATATATATATATATATATATATATATTTAAAGGGAACAACAATGACAACAATGACAAAAAAGACTTGTTCAAAGAACTCACCAAACTGTAAACTTCTGTATCAAAAAAGTTACAAAAGACTGAGAAAAAGATGCAAGACGGGACTTAACATGTATGGCAGAATGCATTTACTCTTGTGAGGGGTGCATGGATGGGGGAACATGTCTAAATTTGATTAAGAAATGTTGTATGAAATGTGTAAAAGCTCAATAAAAATTTAAAAACTAATTTAATCAATAGAAATTCAACAAAAGCAGAGAAAAATGACACAGAATGACTTACAAGTTGAAGATGGGTACGAATAAACTAGGAATTTGTTGGTGATTTATAGGTGGTAAGAAGCTAATTGGGCCAGGCGTGGTGGCACATGCCTTTGATCCTAGCACTTGGGAGGGAGAACTTGTCTCAAAAAGACAAAAAAAGAAAAAAGAAGCTAACTGGATAAGGAAGAGTTATGAAATTTTTTTTACAAATGTATGCCACACAAAAGGGAAAAAAAGTGTGTGGTGAATCTTTACTTTGTTACCCCAAAGAAAATCCATCTCAAACTTTAAGTTTCAAAACCGCCATGGAAAACTGATGTGCAAACTCTCGCCAGCTTCCTATACTTCTTCCCCACTGGGTGTGAGGGCATTCTATGCACCTTCCTCACTGAACGAGGGGGACATCTCATACACCTTCCTCACTGGACATAGGGGACATCTCACCTTCCTCACTGAATTGTGTGTAGGGGCATTCTACACATAGAAGTGTGCACAGCAGAGATCTGCTCTCAATCCATGTGTACCCAACAGGATTGTCATCACAATAGAAAAGGGCGATGCATCTCACATATCTACCCATTCAAGTCAGGTGGCTGTTCCCAATGTGGGGCTCAGCTAAGCAGCTCAGAATGAGTACCTTGTCTCTTGGGAAATCCAGGGCCTGGGCTGTCTCTTACCTGAGCGGTTGTTGGGAGATACACGCACAGGGGAGATGGAGGGCGTGCGGGAGGAGGAGTAGGGCCTTTGCCGATCCCTCTCAATGGTTGACGATGAGGCTACAAAGTGATATTGTGACCATCCATCCTGCAAAAGACAGCGTACTCCTATTAAATAGTGATTATTCACCTCCTGACATTGCAGAATTTCAAGTCTGTGAATTTGCAAAATATTTCTAGAGGATGTCAGAGGAGATTATGGAGCCCCACACATCACCAAGGCTTAACGGAGGGGAATGGGAACTGAAGACACACCTCCTCCTCCAGACAGCCAGGCTGGGAAGGTGGGCACGCAGTGTCTGCTTTCTTCCCCAATGTTGAATAGACGGTCTCTGTGCCAACTTGCTTGGCCATGGCTTTACTAAATGCAAATAAGCTGCTCAGAATGTGAGTTGGCCTGTCTTTGCCAACCTAGATTCAGCTCTGCCTGCTCTTTATCTGCTAGTGAATCTTTCCACACTTATTCTCACAACTGACTGTCGAGCTACCGGTCCTGGGGCAGCATCCTCACCTTCCTCTAAACCCTTCACCTTGTTTCCAACCTTTTTCTGTGTTTCAGAAGCCCAACCCTTGTACACTCCCCGAAGGACCCTGGGAATTCCACTTCCAATTCAGAACATCTTTCAAATGTTTCCCACCAAGTCTCCACTCGCCTTCTGATATCTGGTTAACAAGTGAAAGACATACGCACAAATTTGTTAACAAAAATCATACAAATACATTACCAATCATTTTGTGGAAAGTGCAAGGAAAAAAATTAAATGGCTGATGATTTTAGGGCTGGCAGCTACAGAGAGCTCTTGCTGACATGTAGTATTTCTTTTCTCTGTCTTGCTTTTTAAATCCAACTGTATTGTTTATGTAGTACCTGGTCAAGCAGTGTTGGCAAAGTGAAGGACCGCAAGCACCTCAGACACCTGCCCTGCTCCAAAATCTCTTTGCACAGAGACATTTTCTTTTTTAAACTAATTCCCAACATTTTTATTTTTTAAAATAATTAGTCTTTTAAGGGAGTCAATGTTCTATGAAGAATCAATAATTTCCATATTAAGATATGGAAATTAATAAAGAAAAATTCATACTTTCAATATTTGTCTCTTTGTTTATCAAAGTTTGATTATTTCTGTTCTTATAAACCCAGCTCAATAAGTAGTTTATATTAAAGCAGGCTGCATAGCACTCATGAGTTTTCACTGTTTGGCAAGATTCAGAAATTATAAGACTTGGATTCTGTTTTATAGAGAGGGAAAGTAATGAAGACCATGCCAAGTAAAAAAGTTAGGTGTGCTGGCATTAAAATGTGATGTCCTTTAAGTCCTTGGAAGAGAGAATACCTCCCTGTAAATATCGTATGTCCCGGATAGTCTGACACCATCTGATCTTGGAAGTGAAGCAGGGTTAGGTCTGGTTAGCACTTGGATGGAGAAAACACAGTCAACTCAGGTAGGGAAGAGAACGATGTGGGCAGTCCTGAGGTGGCCACTGTGGAATGTGGTCGGGAAGCACAATGAAGTGCACAGTCCTGGGGTGGCCATTGTGGAATGTGGTTGGGAAGCACAATGAAGTGCACAGTCCTGGGTCGGCCATTGTGGAGTGTGGTCGGGAAGCACAATGAAGTGGGTGGTCCTGGAGTGGCCATCGTGGAATGTGGTCAGGAAGCACAATGAAGTGGGCAGTCCTGGGGTGGCCATCGTGGAAAGTGGTCAGGAAGCACAGTGAGGAGTTAACACTCCAGTAGTGGTGACCTGGAGAGTGGCCTGGAGCCGGACACTGAGGGCAGAGGCGGGGCTTCCAAGCCAAGGTAAGAACAGATGGAACGATCAAGGGCAGAAACTCGAATGTTGTCCTGACTGGGGAGGAGCAAGGAAGAGACCAGAATATACAAAGCTTTCTTAGTGTGGAAGGTAGTGTGTAGGGTGCAGGAGAGAGAGAGAGAGAGAGAGAGAGAGAGAGAGAGAGAGAGAGAGAGAGAGAGAGAGAGAGAAGAGGAGGAGGAGGAGGAGGAGGAGGAGGAGGAGGAGGAGGAGGAGGAAGTAGTGCTGACTCAGATGGAGGCCTTGGGGAGACGCAGAAGGCATGGATCGGTGTTGAAGGATCTGCTGTCTTGGCTACTGGGTATTTGACACAGAAATCTCACTTGATGACATGTCTCTGCTGTAAGCTAAGGGACCTGGAGGTTCTGCTCCTGAGACAGACTAATAGGAGAAGTGCAGTTTTAGAAGGAAAATCAAGGCTCCTTGGGGTGCGTTGGGTTAGGGGTGCTGTTAAGACATGAAAGAGGGTGGAGACTCAAGCAGAATCTGAAAACCAGGCTCTCAGGAGCAAGGTCAGGCTAGAGCTAACATTCTGGGGTTCAGTATACAGAGATTACCCAAAGTAAGAGTGTATAAGGAATAGTGAATGCAAATGCAAGACAGCAGCAGACGTAGGCTAAGGAGCTGGGGATGCTCAGTAGTCAGAGGTGGCCAGAGGCCGGCAGAGCTTCTAAGGAAGCTGAGAGTAACTCAGTGATCTGGGAGGAGGATGATGTTGTTGGGTTCTCAGGCAAGACTAGGAGAGCAGGGAGACAGCCAGGTAAACAGGACCGAGCAGCACCTGTCCTCTTGGAAAGGTGGGCACCATTGCCGTGGGGACTGAAGTGTTTTCCTTAGACAACCTAGTAAATAGCTAACTCAAGTGTGCTCAAAAGATATGAACCAGTGAAGGAGAAACAGACGACAAACAGCCTGTGGCAAAGTTCCAGCAAGAAGAGACGCAGAGGACTGGAGCTTGCACAGGGCCAGCCACCAGGAGATGCTACACGCACCTGGATGATGGTGCACTTTGTGTGCTGACGGGAGTGGCTCAGCTTCAAGGAGGAAGAAGCTAGACATGTGGGAGAGGAAAGACATCAAGGGAGGATGGCGGGATTCCGCAGATGAGGGGCTTCTGGCCACGGGGAAAGGAGTGAGACTGTTCAGCCACAGACGCAGGGGCATGGGTGTGGGAAACAGGACGGGGGAATTTTCTCTCTAGTTTTTTATTTTTATTTTTTTTTCCCTGTGGAAAGGAGAAAGGAAGCCACTTGCTGAAAGCAAGGAGGATTAGAGTTTAGGGGACAGAGTAGTAAATGGGAGTAAGAAAGAGATGGAGGTCGAGAAGGTCGCTGGGAAAAAGAGAGCTACACAAGGTGTATGGCATCAAGTTTAGAATAACATGGCTGATCAGCATGGCTGATGGCTCTCCTCCAACCACAGCCAGCTGTTCTGGGCAGTGTGGAGTGCGGGAAGTTGGATGAAGTGGCTTGAAGAGTGACAGAGACAAAAGAAAGTCCCAGAAGCCCACAGACTCTAAGTGGTTGTCTTAGTTTGTCTTCCATTGCTGTGACAAAACACTCTGACTGACACCAACTTGGGGACGAAAGGGTTTATTCAGCTCACATCTCCTGGGTCACAGTTCTCACTCAGGGAGCCCAAGGCAAGAACTCAGGGCAGGAACCCGCAAGCAGAAGCTGAAGCACAAGCCATTGAGGAATGCTGTTCACTGGCTTGCTCCCCTGGCTCATGCCCAGCCCGCCTTCTTATACAGTACACAACAACCTGCCCAGGGTGGCACCACTCATTGTGGGCTGGGCCCTCCCACACTGCTCGACCATCAAGACAATACTCCACATATGTGGCCACAGGCCAATCCAATGGAGCCAACTCCCCAAATGAGGCTCCCTCAACCCAGGTGTGTCAAGTGTGGAGAGCGGGTGTAGCCACAGTCCCAAGAAGGCACCTGGTGTTGGGAGCTGCGAAGTGCCGCGCCTCAAAGATGGCACTGGTTTCCGCCTCCCACCCCCACGGGGGTGAGCGCTCCATGCAGTAAACATGTCCTTATTTGGTTTGGCCTTGCTGAAGCCCTCTGTTCCGCATAGAGATATCCTATCCTTGAGACCCACGTGGTGGAAATTGATTGGTTATGACATGCCTTATAAGTGGTGAACCGGTAGGAGAGGGAGAGAGCGGATGTAAGGGTGCCCGAATAAACTGCTCGAGGAAGATCGCTCTCGTGTTGTGTCTTCTTTCGCTGGACGAAGGGGGCCACGACAAGTGGTGGCCCGTATGGGGACGCATCGTGGCCTTGGGCTCTGAGCGCGCTGGGGCTGCGGGCTGGGTGAGGCGGTGATGAATGGCTTCAGCACCGAGGAGGACAGCCGCGAGGGGCCTCCCGCCAGAGCTGCTGCCTCATCGCGGATGGCAAGCACTGCGCTCGGCCCGCGGGCAACGCCTCCTTCAGCAAGCGAGTGCAGAAGAGCATCTCGCAGAAGAGGCTCAAGCTGGATAATGACCGCAGCATAAAGCACCTGTATATTTGAGACTTCAACAAAGAGAAGGTCAACAAAGAGACTTAAACATTTACTGCAGAGACTTCAACAGAGCTGCAGAGACTTCAACAAAGATATTTGAGAGTTCAGACCAGGCTTCAACAAGACTCAGCTAGCAGAGACTGTGAGCCGGCACTTAAAAGGGGCCCGGTCAGGCTCGGCACAGCCAGAAAGAACCCGTCAAGCTGGCCCGGGCACCGATAGGACGGACCCAGAGCGAGAACCAGCCATTCAACTGAAACTTGGGGCCGAAAGAGGCGCGGGGCATGCAGGAGACGGCGTCGGCGGCCAGCAGCCTGCAGGTGAGGAGGCGGAGCAGCCCCGCCGAGGCGGCGGTCTGAGCTTTCTCGTGGCAGAGGCTGAACTTGGAGCTGGGGACTGGGGCACCGCCGTGCGCTGGGGGTCCAGGACACTTGTGCAGACTTTGAAGGTTAACCGGAGATGCTTGTTTCGCGTCTGCACGGAGAAAACCACACCGTTACGTCCTGGAAAAGGGGACAATAAGGCTCCCCGGAAAAGGGGACAATGAGGCTCCCCAGAAAAGGGGACAATGAGGCTCCCCAGAAAAGGGGACAATAAGGCTCCCCGGAAAAGGGGACAATGAGGCTCCCCAGAAAAGGGGACAATGAGGCTCCCCAGAAAAGGGGACAATGAGGCTCCCCGGAAAAGGGGACAATGAGGCTCCCCGGAAAAGGGGACAATGAGGCTCCCCAGAAAAGGGGACAATGAGGCTCCCCGGAAAAGGGGACAATAAGGCTCCCCGGAAAAGGGGACAATGAGGCTCCCCAGGAAAGGGGATAATGAGGCTCCCCGGAAAAGGGGAAAATGGGGCCCGGGAAAAGGGGCCCGGGAAAAGGGGGCCCGGAAAAAGGGGGCCCGGAAAAGGGGCAATAGATCTCCCCAGAAGGGGGGACAGTAAAGCTCCCCAGAGGGGGGACAGTTACAGTCTCTTTTCTAAAAATAATAAAGAAGGGGGAGATGTGGAGAGCGGGTGTAGCGACAGTCCCAAGAAGGCACCTGGTGTTGGGAGCTGCGAAGTGCCATGCCTCAAAGATGGCGCTGGTTTCTGCCTCCCACCCCCATGGGGGTGAGCGCTCCATGCAGTAAACATGTCCTTATTTGGTTTGGCCTTGCTGAAGCCCTCTGTTCCGCATAGAGATATCCTAACCTTGAGACCCACGTGGTGGAAATTGATTGGTTATGACATGCCTTATAAGTGGTGAACCGGTAGGAGAGGGAGAGAGCGGATGTAAGGGTGCCCGAATAAACTGCTTGAGGAAGATCGCTCTCGTGTTGTGTCTTCTTTCGCTGGACGAAGGGGGTCGTGACACTAAAGCTATCCAGCACAGTGGGTAAAGAGAAAAATGAGGATTTGAAGGAGAGGGTGAAAAGGAGTGAGTGAATTAGAGATACTACAAGCGTCCTGGACTGAGTGTGTGTGTGTGTGTGTGTGTGTGTGTGTGTGTGTGTGTGTATGTGCAAGTGCTTTTCTAATGTTAGGGATTTATTGAAGATGGAGTGGGGACAAATCCCACAAGAACAAGGAGGGCATGCACATCAATCCTGGAGCTGCTGACACAGGGTGGAGGAGAGGGTGGGGGATGAAAGTGGCATGACTTGAGAGGGTGTGCAGTGTCCGCAGGGCCACTGAAGACCAGAGCAGGGAGATGAAGCAATTATAAGAAGGAAATGGCTACACAAGACGCTGAATAGACTGGCTGAAAGAGATCGAAGGAAGGGTAGACAGGAGAAAAACCAGACAGTGAGGAGTCGACCAATGGCTGTTCAGAGCCTTTGCATGGTGTATCCAAGAAAGGACAGGCCATCCAGATGGCCAGGGTGATTAATGTGAACCAAGGCAAGGAAGAAATAAGAGTGTGAGGTGTAGCAGCCTCTTCAGGGAAAGCTGTGCATCATGATGAGGGTAGTGAATTACAGTAGGAGGGGAAATATCTGCACTAGAATCCTGTGGGTATTTTTTTTTTTCTTTTGGTCTTTTTGAGTCAGGGTCTCCCTGTAGCCCCTGCTGTTCTGCAACTCACCATGTAGACCAGGCTGGACTTGAACTCATAGAGATCTGCCTGCCTCTGCCTCCTGAGTACTGGGATTAAAGGCGTGAGCCACCATGCCCGGCCCTGTGGGTATTTCTTAACTATCCTGGGAGTAAAGACAAGTCCTTCCAACAGCATGCACACAGTGTAGAAAACATTTCTAAAAGTATTGTGCCCGTGACTTTTACATGAGTGTGACTGAAATTAAAAATTGTTTTAAAACTATATCCCTTTATTTGAAGGGAATTCTTTGTTGACAGCAAAACCCAAAGTATGGCCAGCAGGTAATGGGTCACCTTATAATTGCTCCACTTGAAATTTAGAAAGAATACTTTGAGGGCACAGCTTCAATCAAAACCTTAGCACCCTTGATCATTAAGTAACGATATTGTCACTAATGGGGGGCAACACACTTTACAATAACAGTATTGGTTAATATTTGACACAAGACCTGAGGAGACATTAGAAATCACATGGCAGAATTTGGCATGCCACTGGATTACTGTGACTCTTCTCATGCATGTGTCGGGAGATGTGTGTGTGTGTGTGTGTGTGTGTGTGTGTGTGTGTGTGTGTGTTGTTTACCAGGTCCGATTTCATGATGTGTGAGTTAAATGTAAGGATCTTCATCTCTACTGATGCCAGGAAGGTAGATGTGATTATAAAACTGTTTAGGAAGGAACCCTTGTAAAGACACAAATGAAAAGCTTTTGAGACCTGAAAATACTGAGGTGTGGCAGAGGTGTGATCTTGTGGATGAGTATCTGTAGATGATGAGATGAACAGGTACCCAAGGATCAGAGAGAAGACTGGGAAAAGACACTGAGAATATAATCCCTGAGTGAGTCAGACGGCTTTGTATAAGACTGACCAGTGATTATCATGCACAGAAGCTTTGAATGAAATTGAGAAGATGGGACAGGGGAGCAGAAGGCTCACATGGAAAGATGGAGGACAGAGATCCAGGCTTCTGGGCCTAGAGAGATGGCTCAGTAGGTAAAATGCTCAAGCAGGGTGAGCACGGGAACTGCAGTTCCGATCCCTGGCTCCCCCACAAATGACAGACAGGTGTCATGGCCCACTTGTAGTCTCAAGACAGGATGCACAGAGCAAGCTGACTGTCTAGACTAGCTGAATTGACAGGCTCCTGAATTCAAGTGAGAGACCTGGTCTCAATACATAAGATGTAGAGCAACCAAAGAAGAAACCAAGGTACAATCTCTGGCCTTCACATGCACCCACACTTGTGTGCACCCACACATATGCATACTGCATAAATACACACGTTCAATAAGCAAAGGCTCTTGATTAGAGCAGTTTCCTGAGACACAGCTGGGAAGCTCTGGGGGAGCGGGAACAGGACAATAGGTGGCCTTCCTCTTTCAACGAAGCAGGAAAACTTGCAATGTTCAACCTATAGAACTTCAACATGGTTATAGCCAAAAAGTGCCTGTTAGGGACTTTAAAATGTTGCTTCTGATGAGACATATTTACCATGTCATGGCAAGCAGTATAACATTGTACGCTAGAGACCACGGTTCAGCTGGACCAGGATATAGGTCAATCACAGCTCATTATAAACGCAATTATGGTAGATAATTAGTTACCCTGAGGATAAATCTTGCAACTCTTCTCATCTTTTATTGTATTAATTTTTGGTCATTCAAATGAAAAAGAAGTGTTTTGCTTTCTAAATAAACTCAGGAAATATACTTTTTAAGGAGAGTGTTATTTTTAAAAAAATTTTAAATTTATTTTTGTATGTGTATGAATGTACTGTCTGCACGTAGGTCTGTGTAACCATGTCGTGCAATGCCACAGAGGTCAGAAGAGGGTGTCGGATTCCCCTGGAACTGGAGTTAAAGATGGTTCTCAGCCACCATGTGGGTGCTGGGGATCAAACCAGGGTCCAATGCAAGAACGGTCGGTGCTCTTAAGCACTAGGCCATCTCTTCAGCCCCTAGGGGAGTGTTGTTACTAAGCTAACTTCCCTTTTGTCCCACTAGCCATGTGCATGCTTGTTATACAGCTTAGCTTGCTGACAATCTATAATTTGTTTATTTCTCGCTGTCACCCATAAAGGCTTAAAACTGGATTCCAGGAAACCCCAGCCCAGCTTTTCATTCATTATTTATCTCCTTGGTCACTATTTTTTTCTTGTGAAAAATTTAACTCACTGTTGTTCAGATTTTGTTTGTTTGTTTTGGTCAATTCTATTATACTGAATGTTTAACCAAGGATCCCTGAGTACCACCGTGCCTGTGGCTTGTCAGGGTTAGGTAAGGAAAGTCAGGCAAGAAAAACCGAAAAGGAGCAATGGCTGGAGCAAGCAGGGAAGGGTTGTTAATCCTCAGTGCTGCTGATAAGGAACTTTGTAAACGTCCGTGGCTCCGCAGCCCTCTAGCAGAGCGACCCAGAAGATGTGCCCTTCAGCTCGAGACCCAGCTAAGCTGTCAAAAAATGTGATACGATATCTGCACCTCAAATTGGTTTTTATTTTTAACGCATTAAACTTAAAACTGGAGGCTGTTAAATTGTTCCAAGTAGATAGAGAGAGAAATTCAAAGAGAAGAGGAGTTCAAAGTCATTGAACTTAAAATTGCCACCAGGAATCATCTGATCTTTACTGTGCCCTTTTACTGTCCTTCCAGCAGTTTTGGCGTCTGTATTAAAGTTTCTTATGTGTTTCTCTAAGAAATTTATTATCCCCTCCAACTATGGTTTTCTACTGTTGCATTTTCAGAGGTTCGGAGTGCAGGGAACCAGGGCAAGACTCATCTTCGCAGCCTCACAAACATTGTGTCTTCACCGTTTGTCTAGTATACGGCCTCTCTCGCTAGGACTGGTGGGGAAAAGTGTTTTGAGGTCATTGGACTTAGAGTGTACACATACACACTCACACACACATTTTATATGGTGCATGCTTGCGTGTGCACATGTGCGTGGCTACGCATGCATAGGTATTCACGTGGAGGCCAGAGGTGCCTTCCTCTACTATGTGACACCTTATTTTTCAGGCAAGGTGCCTCAGTGAACCTAGCACTCATTGACTGGGTCGGCCAGCTGTCAGAAAGCCTCCAGGATCCTCTTGCCTCTGCCTCCCTCCTGGCACTAGGATTACAGGCACGTGTGCCACACCAGGCTTTTACGGGAGTGCTGGTGATCTGAACTCAGATACTCAGCTTGTATACCACTTACTTCACCCATGGAGCCACTTCCCCAACCCCAACCTTTTATAATTTTGAACACACAGTAAACATTTCCAAGAAGAATGTTATTAAAGGAGAGACTGCTGCTGATGGACTGGGATGCAGGTGATAAGTGGTTTTCCAGCTGCCTAGGATAACACACATCTTCTTCATGGTGTCTTATTCTGGAAACTGCAAGGCACTCAATCCTGATCAGCACAGAGTTCGCCAGGTGTGTTCACATCCTGAGCCAGAGCTGCTGGTCAAGGTCCAAATCACATTCAGGAATGCCTGCTCCCCCATTTGACAGGTCTCACTGGTCAGAGACATGAAGTAGGGATGGCATTGTGTCAGCACCTCTCTACAAGCACATATTAGTAATGTAATTATTAGTAAACTCTGTTTTAATTTCTCTCTCCCCCATAAATCAAGGGCAATAGAATTCACAAGCATATGAGTTTGTAAGTTTTAAAAATAGCAATGTCTGGGCTGTACCACTTGAAATTCTGTTTGCATTGTTCTGGGAAAGGGCCTGGGTATCATTCTTTACGAAAGCTCTTCTTCTCCCTCTGGTTGATGGTGATGAATCACCCTAGTTACAAAGCATTGGCTTCGAGTTTCTCTGCATAGGTGGAGGTGACTATTAAGTGGATCTCTCTCTCTCTCTCTCTCTCTCTCTCTCTCTCTCTCTCTCTCCTCTCTCTCATGATGACTTCTAGAAGTCCTTCAGTCTCCTAGTGCACTTGGGAATGTCATACAAAGGATTCTCAAGGTTGACTTCTATGGGAACAAAAATAGGTGACAATCTCAGGACTCAGGGATGCCAACCATGTTCATGCTCATTCACAATCACAGCTGAGTATCAGACACCACTCGTGATTCTGTTTTACACGTGCACATCTTTTAGCAGTTACCTCTGAACCCTAGCACTGCACTGTGCCTTAAGGGACATTTGGGAACCTACACTTGGCTTGATAGACCTTAATAGACATGGCAGCAGAGTGCATGGAAACCAGCAAGGGTTTCAAAAGGGTCTAAATATGCTAAAATACACTGTACGAAACTCACAAAAATGCAGTAAATTTTAAACCTAAAAAAATCCACCCAATATCCCCCCCGCCTCCTTTTACCTGCCAGGTAAAGGGAGGCAGGAAACACAGGTGCATCAAATCACAACTAAACGTGCGGCGCCTCCAAGACTCAGGATGCTTATTAGAATACACTCCAGTTTTCTTTTCCTGCTAATAATGCACTTTCACATCACACTGCAGACTGCAGTGATCTGTCTGTCTCCCAGCTGAGGAGAGAACTCTGTTTGTTTTCCAAACTCTGGCACTGAGCTTAACACCTGAACACAGAGATGCTTAATACACGCTAGCTGGATTTAATGGCAGTAAGATTTAATGGTGTAAGATAATGGCAGTAATTACTGTAAAATTGAGTGCTCATCAATTCCGTGGGTTTTACAGCTAGCCTCTGCAGTCCTTGTATTTTCTGGGTCTATAACAAAGACAATCAGAACTGCAGGATCTTCTTATTGTTATTTTAGCTTAGAACAGCCACATGCCTTTTACGACATACATGTATCTGGGATGCAAAACAGTATTAGTTTAGTTTAAATAGTATAAAAGGGGGTCTTGAGCTTGTCTGCTCCATGGTCAGTGCTGATTTCTCTCCGATGTCCATGCTTCAGAATGGAGTACATGAACTTGCCTCCTCTTTGCCTAATCTTGAGAGTAACCATGAAGCATCATTCCAACTGTGCATCTGGGCCCTGGATTGGTGCTGATCCCATGAAAATCTTTCAGAGTGTGTACATTGCTCCTCCATCTCTAGTGCTTCCTGCATCCTGCCACTCAGAAAATATAAGTTCTTGCTTTCAGCAAAGACACTAGGGGGTACTGGGAAAAAAGGATGGAGAGGGAGGGCATACCACCCAGCTTTCTAGTTATACGTGTCCCGTTTCCTGCAAGGTTGGGTGCCTACTGCTAGAATACATCTACTCCCAGGGACTGGTTCTTGGAGGTGCTACCTTGTGAGGCCATTATTGGCCAGGGAACAATGATGACAATCATATTCCAGAGGGTGTGCAGAGTATGTCGAGGGGGTGAG
Source organism: Rhizomys pruinosus (assembly GCA_009823505.1). Classification (NCBI taxonomy): domain Eukaryota; kingdom Metazoa; phylum Chordata; class Mammalia; order Rodentia; family Spalacidae; genus Rhizomys; species Rhizomys pruinosus. The sequence goes on along the minus strand of VZQC01002595.1, from coordinate 1,804,729 downwards.
GAGAATTGAAGTCTGAGGGAATGAGAACTGCTGTGTGGGGTTGTGCACAGATGCTCGCCTGCCCCTCCCCAGCACTGAAGGATGGAGAAGGGATTGTATGACAGAAAGGAGGGAAAGGACCAGGGATTAGGACAGAGTGGCTCAGACCACAGAATAGTTTACAAAGAAGGTGGGAAGGGAAATGTCTCAACAGTTGCTAAAAGTTTGGAGAACGTGGTGGTCCGGAGAGACTATGGAGTTATATAGCAAACTCTCACTATTGAGATGAGGGTTAGCATGGAAAAGAACTTTAGGTACCTTCTTATGTGACCTCTGACCTCTCCTTCTGAAAGGAGACCATGTCAGAGTGGTTGAAAGGCAATAGTGATGAGGCACAGCCTAGAAAACTTCAATGCTGATATTCTTGTTTATGAATCTTTCTAAATCCAGTGTGTGCTTTGTCTTCTGTGCTTGGGAGTTAGATTTGGCAAAATCATGTCTTATGATACAGTGATGTCTCTGACTTTGAACCAAGCTTCAGTACATAATTGACTTTGAGCAAAAACTATGGTTGCTTATTTATTCTGGGGAGATTAAGTGGAACCCCACATAAACACTGAGGGTACTAGTATACTTAGGATAACTGGCCTTTATCTTCTTGCTTTATAAACAGCTTTGGAACTCCCTTCATCTGGTAAAATTTATTTGGCTTCAGAAGAGGGATTTCTCAGTGGACATACAGGAACGACTTGGTGCTGAAGTAACAAATACAAGTTTTTTCGCCTTGGCTGTCCTTGAAGACCCCATAGCCCATAAAACTTGTCAGTTCTAATTTTCTTTGAGTGACTTGAGATAGAAAGGAAAGTGTGGTAGAAATCCTCTGGGCTTTTAGCAACCCAAGCTTGTCCACTCATCAACTTCAGACACTGAGAAATCGTCACTGACATCCACATAAAACATTTTTCACCGGGAACCTATTTTTCTTTTTTTGTCATTTGGATTTTAAAAAAATTATTAATTTTCATTGGATTTTGTGATTTTTTCTTGCAATATAATTTGATGGTATTTAGATTCCCTCCCTATCTGCATCTTCCTTTCTTGCCCCTACCCAGTTTAAGGTACTGCATTTTACATATGGCCTATAGAGTCTAATTAGTGTCCCCAGATGTCCTTCGGTATGCATCCATCCACTGGAACTGGATTAATCTACCAAGAGCTCTATCCTTGAGAAGGACTGTCTCTGTCCCTCCCAGCAGCCATTGATTGCCACAGTTTCCTTAGGTTGGGCTCGGGATTCTTAGCTACTTCCTTATATCTATGCTGGGATTGTATCTGGTTTGAGCTTGCGTGGGACTTGCGCATGCAGTTACCACTGCTGTGTGTTCATATGAGTAACTGACCTCTGGCTTGCAATCTTTCTACCCCCCCCCCCCCCCCGCGATCTTAAGCAATGATCCCTGACAGGCACAAGTTTTCTATAGGTGTCCAATTCAGGGTCTCCATAGCCTCTCTCTGCACACTGGCCAGTTGTGGGTCTCCGCATTAATCACTGTTTGTTGCATAGAGGGATGTCTCTGGTGAGAGTTGAGAGATTCATTAATCTATGAGTATAGCAATAAGTCATTAGGAGTCCGTTTAACAGGATGACTATTTAATAGAAAGCTAGTATTAGGTTCTCTCCTGTCCTGTGACCTTTCTAGTCACAGGAGGAATCTACATTTCAAAAACATACATTGTGGCACCTTCTGAGAAAGAAAATGGTTATGTTCACATATGAAAAACTGGGTTCAAAATTTCGCCACTTTTCCAGTCATTTCTAAGTGGAATGAATTCAATGTAATCACAAGAAGCAGAGAAAGAAAACTATTCAAATTAGTGGTAGTTATATAGCCTCCTATTTCTTTATTTCAGTAAGAGATATTAACTAGAATAAACATGGAGGGAGAATGTTAGATGCTCCGGTGACTGGAGACCAAGCCAGATCCCATTACAATGAAACCTTCTGTTGTTTTTTTGTTGCAATAATGCAAGTTTTCATCTATTTTTAAGGTAAATTGTTTGTTAAGGATTCATTTAAGCTAATTCCATCAACAATTCTAAAAGCCATTAAAGTTAAATATTTAAACTAAATGTTAAGGACCAAAAGGGAGTATTCGCAGTTTAATGCAGAAATAAATACCACCTGACATACCCTGGCTTTCATTACTTTGTTTCAGCTCTGTTGCTTCTAATGAAATTTAATTAAATTGATTTGGGTACTTAGAGGTACAGTATGTATAAGGATGTGGGTCTTTTTGCTGTACCATCTTTTAAAAACAAATGCTTATAAACTGTTTTATGAATTCAATTGGGCTAATTTTAAAGACTCAATATCATCAAGAAGGTTTGACAAGTTGGAAAGAAATGTATGTACTTTAGTTGAAGAAAGCAATACCACTATTAACTGCCAGGACTTAATTGATACCAAGGGGTGGGGGTGGGGTAGGATCCCAATGTCTGGCTTTAATTCTATCATTTGACATTGGGAGTCAGGTGTTTCTGAGGCTTGTTCACAATCAGCCAGTACCTTGAAGTTGACCTGGGTCCCACCTCCTGCAGAACACCCCACACAGGGAAAGGGGGGAAACACTGAATCTGTCCTGCTAAGTCCACATGTGGAGGTGGGCACATGGGTGTTTTTATTCAATGAGCATCAGTAAGTACCCAGAGCCATGCTAGGTGAGAAGAGAGAAAGAGATAGATGTCCTGACAGAGAGATGGAGGAGAGACAGACATTAAATCAGCCACAGCCACGGCCTTCATCACAAGAGTCATGGAGGAAGATGATTGTTTTCTACCTTTGTTTTCTACCTTGGGGAGTTACAGAGGGTCAGCAAGATTTCCAGAGGAATCAAGAGTTTAACTGGACTTGTAAACAGCCAGGTTTGGAGAGTTTCATGGAGGCTGAGGATTGCTTTGTCTGTAGGCAATGCAGAGGCCCTGATCTCCAGTCCACTTCCTTTTCTTCTTGGATAGGCAGCACATGCCCCAGCCTGTCTGTCTTGTATGCAATGATGGTATTTATTTATTTATTTATTCATTCATTCATTCATTCATTCATTCATTTCAATACTAGGAATTGAACCCAGGGCCTTGTCCATGTGAGCAAGTGCTCTACCACTAAGCCACGTCTCTAGCCCTCTGTTCTACTTTGAAGTTTGAGACAAGGCCTTATCTGCTGCCCAGGCTAGCTTTGAAGTCATGCTGTAACTTATGGACAGACATCTAGCCCATAGAGGAGATACTCTCACCACTGACAGGTATGGCTGTGGGCCTTATAGCATGTGGGAGCCACAGGTACAAGGTGTGCTGAGTATCCACAGGGAAAGACTCGGCCCACCTACCCAAATACCCTTCCAGGGGATGGAGGAGAGAAGACTTCCATGGTGTTGGATCTTTAAAGGTTGGGCTGCTGCAGCTGGGAGTTCTCCCTAACTCAGCAGACCAGATACCAGTGCAAACTGCATACAGACATGTTTTCATCGCAGTGTGATGACTGTTGGCAGGATGCATAGCAGGTGGACAGAAGCTAAGATGGAGAGTGAGGAGGACACAGAGAGTGAACTCTGACCCTTCTAGAAACTTAATTGTGTATGTGCGTGTGTGTGTGTGTGTGTGTGTGTGTGTGTGTGTGTGTATCAATGTGAATGTTGGCACAGGGTGGTTAAGAAAGGATGTTCCCTTTTTTGTCTTTAAAGACAGTGACACAAAGGGAATGTTTAACCATACCGTAATAATAACCAGAAGCAGCTGGTGAAACAGGACAGAGGAAAACAGATATAACTCAGCTCTTACTCAGAGAAAATGACTTTAGAATTGTGGACCATAAACAGGGGACCCATATATGCTCCTGTTTTGAAAATTAGTGTACCGAAGTGCAAAGTAAAACATTCAAGAAATAACTGTTGAAAAACACACCCTTATGTAATTGGAAAGGTAAGCCAATATGGATATTCTCACGTCAAAATTTCTAGACTCTAGGAGACAGCCTAGGAAATAGGAGGTACCAATTCAATGTGCCAAATGAAGGAGGATATGCCTTATCACTGGTAAGATGGAAGGAAAGCACTAAGGGAAATCATGAATCAGCCAGAGGGAGTACAGAATGGGGGCCTGGCAGCCCAGCAGTAGAGGCTGACATGGAGGAAACCTGGCTGGAAGCCATGCATCTCACTAGGGGAAAATCTGCCACTCATGGAAGTGGGCACCTGTGGTGAGGCTAGTTAGTCTAAGCTGCTTGCTCAGAGGAGACCATGGGAACTGTGAGTTTGTTCATAGGACTACAGGGCATGGCAAGAAGCACCAGAAAGAAGTGTGAAGATCTGTCCACATTCTTTGTCCTCACTTCTTCCTGGATACTGATAACCTTGTCTACATCTTTTTTTTAATGACTGGAATTCTCCATGTAGACCAGGCTGGCCTTGAACTCACAGAGATCTGCCTGCTAAAGCTTCTTGTGTGCTGGTACGAAAGGTGTTATGTGGCCATGTCCAGATCTTCCACATTGTTTAAACTGTAAAAAAAAAAGAGTCTTTCTAGTCTTCCTTTCCTACTGCACTCCTGGCATAAGGCTGAAGAACCATGGATGTGGGCTAGCTGTTAAGGTCGAAGCAACTGATAATTACCGCAGAGGCACTGACAGTGAGATGATCTCTGCACATTCATGCACACATAGGCAGTGCTAAATGGACTTAGTGGGTTCTCAAAAGAGAAAAAAAGAAGAAAAAGGAGAAAAGGACATGAAGTTGGGAGGAGGATGTGTTGTGGTTACAGGAGGAGTTGGAGAGGAGAAATGGGCGGGTCACATGATATTTCATTGTATACATGTATGAAATTCTGAAGAATAAAGAAAAATTATAATAAAAACACAGTTTTCTGGAAACTGGGCAAATAGTCAAAAGGAATATTGGCAAGAGTTCCCTAAAGCTTGGAGACTTCAGGAACTGAGTGATGTTAGCAGGGTGATTCATACACCTAGTGACAGTACTGGAAAGACTGATGCTTTCAAACCTTAAGCGTGAGGTCCACCACAAGGGACCCTTCCAAGAGCGATACATAATTTTATAACCATAAACATTTCTTTTTAAATAAGACCTCTGTAACCACATGTGCTATAAGGACAGAATATTTTTTTCTACTGTGGTCTACCTGTAGTTGTCTAGCAAAAGCCAGAGGCCGATGTAGAGTTTTGAACAGGCCAGTCATGGAGGTCAGGCCCAGGCCACATATTAATAGGTCAGAGTGGCTCAGTGTGGGTGTGTGCCTTCAGGCAGAAACACCACTGCTTCGAGGAGAGAAGGAGTTGGCATGAGGACATGTCCCATAAAGCAGAGTGACCAAAGACAGATACGATCTCATTGGCCCGGCCTGCTCTCCACAGTGTGGGGCTGTTGTTTCCTCTACGTAACCTGCTTGGCAGGTGTAGGGTGGGCAAGGACACAGCACATGAAAGAGAGAGGGAGCTGGAGCTTGACAAAGAGGACACAGTAAGTATGTTCTTTCTCAAGGAATTTAAGTAGAGCTAACATCACCCAATCTGACTGGAGCCATCAAAAATAAGTGGGTAAGACTGAGTTAATAGCACAAAGTGGGCAACCACATCAGATGTACACTTACATCTGCTTTTTTGTGTCTGCGAGTTTTGACTTAAAAGCTTAGGAGCAAAGTTCTATGACAGAGTGGAATTATAGAGGAAATGTTTAATTTGGGTGCAGCTATGTGAGTCTCCCCTTCCTTGGGGATCTTTCTGAGCAAGAGCTGTAACTTAGTCACTTCTTGTTCAGCAACTGACACGCACATCGATTTCCACTTTTGCACAATTGATTTTTGCTACTGTTCCCATTTGTGCATTTGTTTTTGGACAGATATCATATGATGAGTGTCTGAGGATTGTCTCTTAGAGGTCAGGGATCCTCATGAAGAAAGACCTTCCTTGTCAATACAAACATCATCAAGTAAATGCCCAGATTTATGAAGGCAAACGTTTCATAGCTCGGCTTAACCTCAGTCTTTTCATTTCTACCTCAAATTATTTGACAACAAGTGATTTAGAAAGAAAGCACTTGAAGAACCGCCGTTGTCGACCTCAAGGACACAGCCTTGGGTAGTTCTGTTTGTTTGCTTGTTTGTATATTCTCAGAATCTGGCTAAAGTCTTTATGTTTTTCTAGGCATTTGGGGGCAAAGAATTTTCTAGCATAGCAGAAAAGTTAATAAATTCCTGGTGAACAAGTTCCTTGATAAAATGACAGATCTACGTTTAGTGGTTCAATTTATTTCTATGGAGGATTTGCTGCTTTTCCATTGCTCTCTCAGCTACCCAGAAAGTAAAAACCTGTTACTTCTCAGAATGCTAACACACTAAAGGAAGTATTAAAGTTGGTCCCACCCTTCTTACTGTAAAGCTGAGAGTACAAAATTTTTCAGTTTGACCTTGTGTTTTTTTTTTTTTTTTTTTTTTACAGTATCTCAGAACAGATTTCTGTTTCACAGTGGAACCCAGCAGATGAAAGTGATGATGGGGCAGGAAAAGGGTCCCTGCAAGTTCAGTTTTCAAGACCAGAGTAGCTGGCTCACCTGTGCTCAGTGCTCCGTCTCCCACGAGCATCTGAAGATGGTCCTAAGCTTTGCTACTCTGTCACCCACGGTGCATTGGGCACTGGAAGAAATATGTAGGCATCCCCTTACCTGTCCATAATTACTTATTGATTTCTTGTTTTGTCAGTGCAGTGGTGGCAACAGCCAATGAAATGTATATGACACTGGGAGAAAGAGAGCCCCACATGAGACGGGCTGTGAAGGGCATGGCCCCGCTTCTGTCAGTGCTCATTACTCACACACTGAATGACTGCTGCAACCCAAGAGTCTATCTTCCCTGATCGTGACGGGAGGGGCATTGGAGGATTAGTTGTATGTTTTGCTTCGTTTGTATCAAAATGACAATAGAGAATACATATCACTGTTCCATGAAACATGATTTTTCCAGCACAGGCAGTTTGGCTTTCTTAGAAACGAGAGCTCACTGTACGAGATACCATTGTTTCGTATGCAGGTAGGGAGGGGGCAGTCCTAAAACAAACCCCATCTAGCCAGGAATATTAGTTGGGTAGTATTAGTTTGATTGCTAATTTCCCCGATTGTCCATAAGAATTTGATTCTGATGTTTGATCTGTCTTTGATTTGATCTCTGCATTTAGGAGCTAATGATTTAACTCTCATAGGGAGAGTGAGTAGGTGTTATTCTCTCCAAGACAACTTGAGTTCCTTAGGGGGGAAAAAAGTAATGAGCCTCAGTAACACATTGTTAAATGCTAGAAAAATCATCTGCGACGTAACAAAAGGGCCTGTCCTGTGTCTACCACAGTAACTGCAGGTCTGTGCTAAGGGACTGGAAGAGCAGCACTGTAACCCTCCATACACTTGTCTGCTTTTGCAGCTCAACCCTCAGATGCACTTTTACTTTGGTATTGAAGCTTCTTGCCAATTCTTCCACCAGATCTCTGATGAAACGAATGGTTTGTGTCTCAGAAGGCAAAGGAGAATTCATTAGGCCTGAAGCTCCCAGGCTGAACTATAAATTAATTACTAGAGAAGGGGACTACGGCATCATATGGGACAGTTCAAGATGACTCAAGTTGCTACTGTGGCTATTCTCAAAAACCAACAAGCTACCATCAAGGGTAGCTTGGAGCGCCAGAGAGGCTTTGGTTGTACGAAGTGCTCATATCAGCAAAGAGCCCCTGACACTCCAAGATCAGATTATGGGTGGTGAATGAAAGCTGGGGAATAACAACAGGGTGCTCTGTTGGGCTGAGGTGGCGTGTTCTCCAGACCGAGTAATCAGTCATACACAGAAAGATGTCATGAGGGGTAACAGGGAGCCCTGTGGTGACAAATTAGCCTGGGTGCTACCCCAACCTAGCAGGACTCTTCTACTAGCCAATGAAACAGTTAAGCACATGAGTTGCAACCTCTAGTAAGAAGCCATTCTGTCCCAACATGAAAGCAGCTCTGAAGCTCTCATTAGAATTTTAGTAATTAATACTCTACTACAATTGAATATAGAATGGGACCATAAATTGTGCTAGAGAGATGGCTTAGTGGATAGCAGCACTTGCTGTGTGAGTGTGAGGGCCCAAGTTTGGATTCCATAACCCATGTCAAAAGCTGGCATGGTAGTAACCCCAGCACTGTGCCAGGCAGAGAGAGGAGGATCCCCGAGGTTTACTGGCCCCCAGCCTAGCCCAGGCTCAGTGAAGGACTCTGTCTCAAGGGAATAGGCAGAGAGAGCAGGACACCTGACATCTTCCCCTGACCTACACACACACACACACACACACACACACACACACACACACACACAGAGGCCTTAGAACTCGGTGCTCAATCTTGCTCAAACCAAAGTCCAGCATCAACTTGGAGAGGAGAACAGAGAGGGATTTTAGCCCAGTGAAAACATTCTCTGCAGTACTACAGTGATAGATCCATCTCACTATCCACTTGTCCAAATGCACAGAATACGTGCACTGATAGTGAACACTGACAGAGCCTGGGCTTTGCATGATTTTGATGCATTTGTCAGTTGAGTCAAATGCAGCCCTGTGGTGGGGAGGCTAACAATCTGGGGGACACATGGTTGGCAGCACTGTGGCTGGGGAGGCTAACAATCCGGGGTATGCATGGTTGGGGGTAGGAAGCACATCGGTACCTTCCTCTAAATTTTTCTATGAACCTAAAACAACCCTAAGAAACATAAGTAGATAAACAAAACTTCAGGCGGAAACCATATACTTTCTAAAGTAACAAAAAAATCTGAGTCCCAATGATAAACAGGCTTATATTTGTCTGAAGCAATGGCTATGTAAATAATACTTTGAAAGCAAAATGGCCATGCGAAATTTAAAGCCAAAGTTAGTTGCTGAATCTGTGTTCAGAAAGGCCTACTAAATTTGGTGTGGATCTAATGCCTCGTGAAGACCCATCAAATAGTGCTGTACACTGTTTGGGATGAGATAAACTTCAATTTTCTATGCCATTAAGCTGTAGGCTGTATCTTTACAGATGCTGCCATCCATGGGAGAATTTTTAAGTTTGGGAAAGACAGTAATCAAAGTAGTTGAGATAAACTAAGAACCATGACTTTTTATTAAACAAAAGTTAAAACATGTACATTATTTTTTGCCATGGATATAGTTATGGTCACTTTGATTTATTACAGTCCTATTCCTAGCACAAGTGCGTGAAGCCTCTTTCCAGTAGCATTTGTTTTTTCGTTTTGCCTGATATATATTTATGGAATTCCTTCACTTGGTGCCGTTCATTAGGATTAATATAAATTGCGTCACAACTGGAGACAAGAGTCATTTCAATTTTTATGGAGAGATAACTTATTCTAGTGACTTTGAATGGATTATTTTTAATTCACACTTTGAATAGGACTTTTCAGTATTATAAACCTATAGATAAGAATATTACAATTTGATGACTACTTAAGTATTTCTATTTTAATTAGAAATGATTTCCTTTCTTGGCACAAATATTTATTATGTGAGACTTTTCACTGTGGACTTAACTTGCATTGCAGTGATCTTAGTTTAGATTAGGGAGAAGTCGTAAGATTGATTCTCGAGGGATGTTATATGAAAAGGGGTATGAAGACTGAGCCAGGCTAATGGGGCAGAATGAAGATTTGAGAGCATGAGATGGGACAGGGTCAGATGTGACAGTCTAAGTACCAGCAAGAAGCAGGGATGAGAGATAGTGAGAGTGAGGTTGGGGGTACATTGGGGCTTCGCTTGGAAGGATTCATACTTGGAGTCTGTCCCGAGGACCACAGGAGCCACCAGAAGGCATGGCCCTAGGGTGTAGGTGAGTCGCATTACCCCTTTAGAAAGTTCATTTGAATAGCCCTTTGGAGAAGAGACTGGCAAGGACCGAGTCTGAAGATGAGAAACTCTGCTAATAGCTTGGTCCAATAATTCAGCAGATAGGAGACCACCGTTCATATGCCCGGAATGCAGAAAGAAAAGTGTGAAAGCTGTGGTCTGCCTAGGAGGAAAGACTGGAGTCAGGGATGGGTCTGGACACAGACTTAGAGAATGTTGCTGATCTGTGACAGTGCTGGGGATGCAGTTGAATCCGGGAAGTGCACGCTGCCTGGGATCTGATTTTGGTGGGGTGCTGCAGGAACTTCATTGGAACAGGTTGTCTAGATGGCTAAAGATATAAAGAGTAGCTAGTGCTAGGTGCTGGACAAATGGGCTGCAGGGGCAGCTGTGTGTGGCTCACTGTACCTAGGAGAAGAGTGAGGGTAACTTAGGGAGAAGATGGGATGGGAAAGTCCTAAACATCAAGTGTTCAGAGCATCAAAATGTAAGCACCGAAGAGGAAGAAGATGCTAAGAGATGGAGAAGGAACAATGGAGAGCCCTAGGCAAGATGGAGGATGGGGTGCTGTGGGGTTACTAGAGGACACTTTTGCTCATTTGTACTGGAGCCCTTCAAACTAGAAGCATATGAGACCACAGCAGGGACACTTGGGAGGACACACTTGGGTTGAACTCGTGTCTCCTTCTTCCTTAGGCTTTGTGATGACCTTTGAAGCTCTAGGAGTCTTCGGCACACCTGATCTTCCACACACACAAACTCAGCTCTGACATACAACAGAAGCTCTAAAATGACTGTTAACACCCACAGCAGTGTGCTCTCATGTTTATGGTAGAAACCCTGAGCTTGTGGCTTAATTTACTGAATGTCACTGTGGATGATTCTTCCTGTTGAGGCTCTGATTAGGAAATAATGTGGTCGGCAGCTGGAACTGCTTAGAAGGACTGTGAGGAAGAACACTGTGCCGGCATCCACAGACTGGAAGAGATGGCAGAGAAAGCACGGGAAAAAGTGAGTCACAACAGTAACCAGCATAGGGGAGATCTTCAGCTCCAAACTTCCAACTTCCTGTGGACAGGATGACAGGGACAGAGATGGTCTACCCAACCGTCATGAACAGCATTTTGAATTAAGCACAGTGACTACCGTGACACAATACTTTCAGATGTATAACATGTCTTGATGATCGCTACTCCATTTGAGACAATCAACAGCCAAGCCAGGCAGGTGTTACAGCTTTTATGTCACACATGGGAATATCAAGGATGGGAAGAAACCAATAGAGATACCCGTGGACTCTCTCAGAGGCTGTGAAGTGGGTTGAGGAAAATTCCCAACTCCGAATCATGAAGCAGGGTGGTACTCTGCATGGACCTCTAGGACTCTAGAGAAGACTCTGCTGGTAAGAAGAAACTGCCATAGATTATTTGGAGAGGTTAATTGATTTTCTGCAAGTCTGTCAGGAATGGCTTCTCACTAGGCAAAATAAAATAAACACCAAACCAACAAAAACAAAAACAAAAATCCCCCAAATATTTTAATATTAACATATGAGTACATCTCTGAGCTGGTGTGAAGCCTGGTGTATCAGGGTCTGCTTATAGTTTTAGTGGGTCTCCTGCCTCAGGTCATGCTGCTAGAAAGTGGCAAGGCTGTAGTAGTCATGGAATTTTTAGTTATTTTTTATTTCTAAGTTCTCTACCCTTCCACCAAGTTTATTTCCTCTTTTTTCCCCAAGCCACTCACCCTAAGTCTCCTCAAACACAGCCAAACATAAGCACTTAATTTGTTTTTTTTTAGTCTAAACTTCAAGCATTCTTGATCTCACAGGTGATAAGCAAATTTTACAGTTCTGTTTGAGGCAATCTAAAGGACTAATCGCTCATGTGATAACCTCCCCTGAAGCTGTCTACTTTCCCTGAAGGGAACTATCCCAAAGCGCAGGCCCCACTCAAGTTGAAGGTTCAGATAACACAAATGTGTACAGGCTTCAAATGCAGGGATAAATCACAGCTTTGTTTTGGTTGGAATCTATAGCCACGTTATTCTAGCTGATTAAATGTGTCTCTGAAAAATAAATCAGTTGAGCTAATGATATGAGTGTTTGGCCTTTGGGCCTGGCTGTGGGAAGAACTAAAGCCAGTGATGGACGAAGCCAAATTCAGCCTCAGACATTCCACACCCCACCCCTGCCACACTTGTGTTTTCCCTCTTATCACAATGCCCTTGCCCCCACCTCTTAATTATATAAATTTAAGCATCTTTCAAGATTTTGTCTTACAGCTTTCCTCCCCTCACTCCAAGCTTTAAATCTGAAAGCATATAATTCAGAGTCTAATAAAGTTGCCAATAACAGCTCCGTCTTTCACGTTTGTCTAGTCCCAGCCTCCCTGCCTTGAGTTTCCTTCAGAGTCCTCCTTTCACTGAGATCTAATACATTTTAATAAGTAGATTTGAAATGTGGATAATTAAAAGATATGGATCAGATATCATTTCAGTGGTATGTAAATTGTCAATGAAGAACAGAATAGAAATCTACTTCCCTGCTGATTAAAAACAATTGAAGAGGAAAAATGAACTTGGCTTCCTCACAGAAAGACTTCCAAATGGAAAGCGATTATGAATTCTGGGCTTTGTTATTAGGAGCACTTATGACATCAGCTGCAGAGGTCCCTGTTTCATTTCACAACTGCATAATTTGGAAATGATTAAGAATAGCTCTTTCACAACGTTTCTTTTAATCATGGGTCAACTAAAAACATCACATTGATTTCTCCAGCCCATCTTTCTTTCAGCTCCTTACATGAAATACATTTTAAATCTTAGCTCTTGAGTTTTAGCTCCATTAAATTCTTGTCAACATGTTCTTCTTTTTATGGAAATGGAAAGACAATTACACTTTATGAACTCTACTACCAACAAAGAAAGAGGTAAAAGAAAAAACAACTAAAGTAGAAAGCTTATAATTCTGTTTAAAGCTGTTTTCCTCCAGTGTCCTGAGTATGAACAGTGGAAGCAGGGATGAGGGGCTGTTCAGGATTCAGCTGACAGCAGTCTGTGTGAGGAAAAATAGTTCTTGGAGCCTCTGAACTTCAGATTGAGACCTAGCGGCTCCTTTCTAATTTACAGAGTGAACTTCATGTCTCTGGTGTGTTTGGCTGAAGAGCCTTTTCATGGAAGAGATTTCATTCGGCTCCTGGAGGAGTCCAAGAAGAAATGTTGGGACTGGGATTCCAAACAGATCAGAACCCCCCCCCCCAAGTGTTGGCTCATCTTTAAAAAGAAAAATGTTTATAAAAGGTTATAACCAGTATTCCTGGAATAGTCCTCTAACTCTAAGTTTACGATATGTTTCACATTAGCATACCACTTCTAGGAGAGAAGGAAAACTTGGAAAGAGAAATGCATAAGTTAAATTTTATAAATTTAAAGTGCAAAGTAATTAAAGTTTAAGGGAAGTAGGAAGGCCTTAGGGAAATCTAGAAATAGACTAAAACACAGTACAGCCAGGTATTAAATATTTACTTCTCCCCACGGGCTTAGAAAAAGACAAAATTTGCCTCTGGCAAGATGGGTCTCATGTCTTATGATGTGAGACTATTACTGTGACCTCACATCCCTGCCCAAGGAGTGAGTTGCATGCAGAGCCTGGTGACAGACGAGGCAGCAGTGGTGTTGGCTCTACCTACTCTGTGCCCAGCTGGATGGCTGTAGGAAGTTCTTTGTGCTGTGGTGAATGGAAGCCACCCACCTTTCCCCAGCCCTGCTTGCCCTTTCTGAATCCCTCTGTCTTCTTTGTAGTACAGTTATGATGTTCCATAAATTTCATTAATAAGTTAATGAAATTTAATTTCTATATTTTTAGAAATTTAAATGAATTAATTTATTAATGAAATTTAAATTCTCCTTACTTGTTGGACAAGGAACAGGGAAAATAACAGTTTCTGGAAAATATTGTTAAGAATTGCCCTCTCAACCCCCCAAAGAAAAGTTCTGTAGTCTTTGTTTAGTGGAATTCAGTAATGAGGTGAATCTAGAAGTGGTAGTTTTCAAGTTTTATTTTTTAACCATTTGCGGAGTGAAGACTCCTTTAAATGCAAAAAACGAGTCCCTGCATGCCTAAGACAGTGTGTATAGTGAGTGCTGAGTCTCTTGTGGTCCCTGGAGGCCAGGACCACACTCCCACATTCCTCTCTTTTCCTCCAGCCAGCCAGCCATGTACTAAGGAACATGGTGCAGGCGACTCCTAGGTGATTTTTCTCAGCTGCCATCTTTTATGATCACCTCAACTGCTTTTCACCTTCTTTATTTTTCCTGTCACCCCTCTACAATTCTTTGTTCAAACTTGTCAGTGCTTTAGTTTTTTTCAAAACTTCTGAATTTATTACTATTTACTGTACTTCAGAATGCATAAGCTCATTTCTTTTTCTCTAAAGTGTTTAGAGCAGTATTGTTCACAGTATTGCATCACATATTTATTTATTTATTTATTTATTTTTAAATTAATTAATTAATTAATTTCTGTATGTGTATGAATGTACTGTCTGCATGCAGGTCTGTGCACCCGTGTTGTGCAATGCCACGGAGGTCAGAAGAGAGTGTTGGATTTCCTTGGAACTGGAGTTCTCCTGGAATTGGAGTTTCAGATGGTTCTCAGCCACCATGTGGGTGCTGGGGATCGAACCCGGGTCCTCTGCAAGAGCAGTCAGTGCTCTTAACCGCTAGGCCATCTCTCCAGCCCCACATCACATATTTAAAACAGCTAGAAAATCCTGAATGTTTTCACATGAAGAAATAATGAATGCTTAAGGAAATGGATGAAGTAAATATCTTGAGTTAGTCAACAACCAACATATGTGTCTACTGAAACATCTTACTTTATTCTATAAATATGTAATAATTTTTTTGAGGCAGGGTCTCCCTTAGTCCCAGCTGGCCTGGAACTCACTCTGTAGACTGGGCTGGCCTTTAACTCACAGAGATCTGCCTGCCTCTGTCTCCCAAGTGCTAGGATTAAAGTCGCAAGCCACCATGCCTGGCTTAAAGACAGTTCTTAACCACCATGTGGGTGCTAGGAATTGAACCCGGGTCTTCTGCAAGAGCAGTCGGTGTTCTTAACTGCTGAGCCATCTCTCCCGCCCCAATAATTTATAATTTTTAAAGGATTCCTTAGGGAATCACAAAGATGATTTAGAGTTAAGATTCTGTGGTTTTAGATCTGCCTAGTCAAGGCTCACGCTTTGGCCTATGAGTTGGAGCCTCTTCTTCCTGCTTCTCCTCCACCTTTTCGTCCTCCCACTCTTTCTTCAATTCTCTTGTTTCAGCTACTGAGGCTTATGGACAAGCACCCTCCATGTCTGGGGTGCATCTCATTATGGTCACATATGGCACCTTTGGGCCTAAGGCCTGTAAGCTCATGAGGCAAAAAGAAAAGGCAAACCTTACCTTTTTGTACAGACTCCTCAGATCTCGATACTGCCACATGCTGTTTAGGACCTGAGATGCAGCCTTGACCACCTTTGGAGAGTGCCTAGTAAAGACAAGACAGGGTGCAGGTGGTGAACAGTAGCTAGATTTGCATCCATACCAGCTTACCAGGAAACATCCAAATCCACATCCCCCCAGCTCTTATGGGTCTTTCCCCCTGAATAAATGTTGTTCTCCCCCCAGCACCGGTTCTCATTTTCATAAACACCTCCTGGGCAGCGAGAGACAGACACTGCAGTTTGGCAAAGCACTTTCCAAAATGCCAACATGAAAGGAGTGGCATTTAGTGAGAATGCAGATGTAGTGTCTGACTACACGATGGAACAGGAAGACGAAAAGAACAGTGATTAGGTGGGGCTGGATTCAGAGTGCTCATGGCAGTGTCGTGCTATACCTGGGTAACAGGAAGAACGAAGACACTCATGGTCTCCTCTGGAGCACAAGGGTGTGCATGGGGCTGGCTTACACTAGCCTACATGATCATAGGAAGTTGCTCCCTGTTTGCTTTGGATGCCAAGAACTGCAGCCTGGCAGTGAAGGTGGACATGTGAGCACACTCTAACACAGACATCGAAGGGAACAGGAATCTTTGAAGCCCTGCTGGATCTCAAGGTGTGCCATTGAAATAGCTACAAAGATTGAACTTTCGTGCCTTTTGATTCGATGGCAACCTACACTTCAAAACAAAGAGCAGATTGATATATCCACATTGAGTTCATCCAATCAGATTCTAGGAAGTCTCTTTGATTAGTGCTTGGAGAATCCATTAACTGCTGGACTTTCTTAATTCCAACGGACTGGTTTCACAGTGTCGAGGACACTGGACAAGTCTAGAGGCCATGTGACGGTGACTTAGGAACCAGCTCACTTTTTCTGTGAGGAGTAAAACAGTGAATTCCCTGGGCTTTGGGGAGACCATATGCTCTGGTCACAGTTATTCAATCAATTGCCACTGCAGTAGGAAGACTGGGGACTTGTTTCAATAACACTGCATTTTCACAAAACAAGCAGAGGCTGTGATTTGTTATGTGGGCTTCAGTTTGTGGATCTGTGTTCCAACTGACTGCTGGTGTTGAGCAGGATGCTGAAAGTCAGAAGGAAACCATGGTGATGAAGAGCCTCAAAGCTGACTTGTCTATTGACGAGAGACTCACTGAAGACAATCTCTGAATTAAGACCAAGGATATCTTTGAAATAAAATGGCCTTTGAAATGGAAAACAAGCAGATGGTGGATTGGTCGGGGTGAGGCTACATTTGAGAGTGGACAATTTGAGGACAGTGTTTTGTAATAAAATAAAATCATGCTATGTTAGCGGATAGTAGGGTTGCTCTTTGCCCCTGTCTTCATCTTTGTGATTTAGACAAGCTAAGTTTAAACCTTTGCCATTCATTTACTGAAGGACAACAGTAACAGCTGCTGAGAAATAACCCAACTTCAGCTGTATTATAACAAAAAATGAGGTTCTATAAATTCCATTTTTCTCTATAATAAATTACCTATTTTAAAGTAAAATTTATTTCACTAAAATGAATGGATGCTTAATTATTTGATATTTATGATAGTATCATGTTTCAGATAAAATTATTTTGTCTTTTCGAGACAGGGTCTCCCTGTAGCCCCAGCTGTCCTGGAACTCACTCTGTAGACCAGGCTGGCCGTGAACTCACAAAGATCCACCCGCCTCTGCCTCCCGAGTGCTAGGATTAAAGGCATGCGCCACCACGCCCTGCTTCAGATATAATTTTAAATTGACTTAAAGGCAGAGAAATTTAGACCTATTCACTGATGCAGATAAAGGTATATTTTATTCTCATATAATCAAGGTTGAACAAAGATTAAACACTGTTTTGTTGTGATTCATCCCTGTTACTCAGAGATTTGTCTCTGGCGATGATCATACAACCCTAGAGGAACAGGCATTAGTATTCAGGTAGTGATGGTGTAGCAGGAAAAATTCCTCTGACACAGTATAATTTCTTGTTTCTACTTCTTACTTAGTTACAAAACAGAGAGAAACTGTGACTGTGTAATGAACAGCACATTTTAGCTTCTCAATTAAAATACCAGCATAGCACAGTGTCCTAATGGCATGTGAAAGCCATTGGGAACAATGCCTTCTTCTCAGACTTTAATTTTGATCTATGTACTAGTCTAGTGTCGTAAACATATCTATTTGAAAAGCTATAACTATTGACTGAAGGGCTTGAACAACAGAGTGGTCCTAATGTGGTAAGTGATTATAACTCCAGCCACAATGCACAGTTCTCTGACAAGTAACAGTTCAGACTGTTAATAGCATCTCTGTCTTATGATAAAATATAATGACACTTTCTACATGATGTCCTATGTGACTGTTAAAATCAGGAAACTGCACTTTTGAAACAGGTGGACATGACAGAATAGCTACAGTGTATGTTTTCAATGCTATTCAAAGAGTAAGTTACCAAGGTTTCAAAATGGTAAGCATGAAACTCCTGCAAGAGTTAATGACAATTCTACAGAGTCTTGCTGTTTGCCAGAGCTCTCCAGTCAGGACTGCCTGAAGATGTCTATTGCTGTAATTCCTTATGGCTGTGTAGGTTAGTCACTCTAGCATGGGATCCCAGAGCACCAGTCCCCTGAACTGCCTCCCAAGGCGCAGTGGGGGTGGGGTTCCAACACACTGTGATTGGTAATTCACCAGTCTGGTTCTTTAACACCACTGCATCATTAGGGTTGCATATATTAGAAATAAAACATAGAAACACTTAAAAATGGAGAATGACAGTGAGGCCTGTTTGTGCTTTGTTTTGTCTGTTCATTTTGTCAGACATGTGTTCTCATGCTATTTCAAATAAAAATCAGATTTGAACCACACTTATTTCTATTGCTTCTAAGAAACAAGTTTTTAAGAGTAATTTAGCGTGAACAATTTTGTGATAATTTTATAAGTAAAGTAGAATGAATTGATATTTCGACCATGTCCAGTTATTGAATCCCCAATTCTAAAAGTTCTATTTCCAATAAAGATCTGCTTTATTAAAACACATCTGAAAGTTCATGGGCCTTTCAGTGTCTACTGTCATAATAGAATTAAGCAATAAATATGAGTTTCACGTGAAGACTCAGAGCAATCCTCTCAGATTCATTTTGTTTTAAAAGCAGTGAAAAGCAATTATGAACTGGTGTAGGTAGGAAATGAGAAGTTATAAAAACCTTATTTTGATCCCCAAATTAGTCAGTATATATGTATATAAAAGAGATAAAGCACATGGAAACAGCAGAAAGACTGACAAAGCATGAGAACTTGCCTCATTCAATTCAATTTAATGCTTGGTATTAAACTTATAAATCCAGGCTGTTGACAAAGGGGAAAAAAGATAAAGAAATAATCATATGAAACAGGAGACTGTTCCATGAAAAACATTTTAGTCAAATTAAAGGACACCTGTGAGGTTATCTACAGATGAGAAAAAAAGATGTCCAATTATTAATAAGCCTGGACCACACCTACCAGGACAATTTTCTGGATCTGAGGATATATACTATTTCATAGATGATTTGTCCGAATGATTTTTAAATAGTTTTATCGTATAATTTTCTTTGGCTATAAGACTGAGCAAAACATCTTTTCTCCATAAGGCCCACTGAGTGGTACTTCCTTCTGTAGAGATGTTTGGACCACTTAAGGGACTTACTACGTGGCAAATCAACCCAGGCTCCCAGTCCTCACATTCAGAGAATGTACTTGAATCATGTGTTGTTGTTGTTTGTTTGTTTGTGTGTGTGTTTGAGATAGGGTCTCCCAGCGGCACTAGCTGACCTGGAATTTGCTATCTAGCTATGTAGATGAAGCTGCTCCCAATCTCACAGATATGTGCCTGCCTCTGCCTCCAGAGTGCTGAGAGTAAAGGAATGCACCACCTTTCCCCTTTAATCTTGGAATGTCTCATGAATGCAGACAACAGAGTGGTTTTGTCAACTGTGGTTTTATTGTTTATTTATGTTTGATTGCTTTAAAAGCATTAATATATTAATATTAATATATTAAGCTTACAATGCTCAAAACAGGTGAGTACTTCAAGTAGAGACCCCCAAGGTCTACTAAAAAGAGGAAAGCTACATACTGTCATCCTTTTATTTTTAGGCACAGCATCATAAGACTGATTTAATTCAAGCCAACAATCTACACTGTACAATTGTTGGAGCCCAATGGGGTTTCCCTCTTTGACAGAGGAAGGTATTCAAACACTAATATTGAATTGCCCAATGCCTATTTAATGGTCTCGGAGTGTTTAACAAAACCCCTGAAGCATTTATACCACATAGGTAATATAACCTGAGTTAAGTGAAATAATAAGACAGAATTTCCAGACAGTCTCAAAGAGTATTCCTTACCATCTTCAAAAACAAAAGAAAAATTATTTAGCAGTTATATGTAAAAGAATGGGGAGGCAGGGATTGAAAAGGAAAGAAGAAGGCAGGCCCTTGGTAACAAAATATTTACCTTTTTAATCTTCTTTGATTACACTGAGGGACTTTAAGGAGACAAAATTTAATTAAGGCTAGAGAAGGTTTCTGTAAAACTTGACAGTGCACTGATATATCAACATCTGGCTGGTGAAGATTTTTTTTACAGTAAGAGACACCCTGAGTTGTTGAATCACATGGAAGATGTTCCATCTGTAGAGGCACAGTGGTTTGAACATTGAGTCTTTCTTGTTTTGTTGCACTTGTCTGAAAGCTTTATCTCTACACTACCTTCCTCTCTGCTGGGGGACTTATACTCATCCTTTTTTTTTTTAATTTTTTTTTATTAATTTTTTTTATTTATTTATGTATGTGTATGAATGTACTGTCTGCAAGCAAGTCTGTGCACCCGTGTCGTGCAACGCCGCGGAGGTCAGAAGAGGGTCTCGGACTCCCCTGGAGCTGGAGTTCTCCTGGAATTGGAGCTTCAGACGGTTCTCAGCCGCCATGTGGGTGCTGGGGATCGAACCCGGGTCCTCTGTAAGAGCGGTCGGCGCTCTTAACCGCTAGGCCATCTCTCCAGCCCCATACTCATCCTTTTATACTTGATGATTACTGATTCCAAGAAGGGTATGTGACAGCTACTCCTTCAGTTTCAAGTTAGCAAGGATGGGTATCATGACTGGGTAAAGATTCTGCCCATAATCTCACAGCTGGTAGGGAAGGGTGTTGGATTAGCAGTCAGCTCTGACTCCATCTCACTCTTCTCTCCCTGTCTTTCCCATGTGATGACTTGTTACACAGAGGTGGAGACACATGGCACCGAAGTATGAAACACAGGGGCTCACAAGCACTGAGGGGGCACAACAGGGAGATAACGTCATGCTTCCCGGCTAAACTGGGTGTGTCTCTCCTGTGTAGAAGGAACCAGTCTACAGGCTGGTATACAAAGTCTACCTTACCAACATCGTAACAGTCCCTGAGTTATGAGCTATTTATCAAATTAAAATTATCAGCAGGGGGCTGGAGAGATGGCTCAGCAGTTAAGAGCACTGGGTGTTTTTGCAGAGGACCTGGGTTTGATTCCCAGCACCTACATGATGGCTGACAGTCCATAACTCCAGTTCTAGGGGATCCAATGTCCTGGCTTGAGTGCACTTACATACATGCAGCCAATACACACATACACAATAAATGAATGACCAGCAGTATCAGCTTTCATGAGGAGGCAATAATTTGCTATCCCCTTCCCTTGATTATGGGACAAACGCTTTCCAGTGGCATTCAGTAGCACCACTGACACACCAGCAGAAGACAGCCCTGCCTACGGAGTGACATAAAGCAACCTCTAACTTACTTATCTCCTTTGCTTTTGGAGATGCCAACCAACTTCTCGATGCCGCCAGCATCCCGTAAGGCCTTGGCATTCTCCATGTTCTTGGTGATCACTTCGTGCAGGGTGCAGCACACAGCGGTCACCGTGTCGTCTGACATGGCCTTGCTGGCTGCGTTGCTGCTGCTGTTCCCACCGGGAAGCCTGTGGACCAGGTCTCGCATGGCATATTTGCCTTTGGAGAAGAAAATGAAGAGAATAGTTCAAAATGGAAGAAGAAGAAGAACACATGAGAAACGAAAGAGGATGTGAGAAGTTGCTGAATGTTCTATGATGGGTAACTCCAAATACACACATGGAAGGGACAGTGTACTGGCCAGTCAATGGTTCTGAGTACTGGGTTCAGGACACCTTTGCCTTCACTCTGTGAAAACTCTAAGGAAGCTCGCTCAGGTCTCAAGCAGCCCATGAGAATCATCCTTTGTACTTTCAATAATCTCTCAATTACTTCTATTACCCAATCCAACAGAAATGCTATGTAAAAAGCAATTAATAATGTATTATTTATTAATAGAGTATTATATAGGGGTTAATGACAACAAAAAGGTCTATATGTGGTCAGTACACATGAATATTTTTCAAGTATTTTTGTCTGTAAAAGGCTGAGTTCAGGATGAGGAACCCATAGTGCAGAGGCTTAACTATACTTCCTCACAGCAAATGCCTGGAGGCTGGGACTTGACAGATATGGTATTGATTCTCTGCATGAGAGATTTTGTCTCTAAGCTTCAGTGCTTTCAGTGTGTAAAGAAAGAACAACAAGGGTACCTAATTTATAAGATTATTTTAAAAAGCAAATGAGTAAATATATGGAAAGCATTTACCCCATGATTAACAAGGGTATAGCCTCAATGGATGTTAGACTGATGATAGTCACAGACATAAGGAAAATGTATGGTCATTGTGACGCAACCCTCAGAAGTACCTTCATGGAATTAGGTTGGAACTATATTATTTAACAACTCAGATCACAAATAGGTGGAGAACATGATTATATGTGTGTGGTGTGATCTCTGTAGAGGAAAGATGAACTTTGAAACAGGACAGACAACCTTGACAAATTATCTAATTAGATATCCTCTGCACAAGGGTAACCTTGTCTCTGATGAACTTTTATTTTATGGTTATATAATACAACATTTACTAATCTGTTTTGCTTTGTTCCAAAAATAAAATAAAACCCAACTTGGCTTCCTTAATTCATCTCATCATTATTAATCCTGCTTTTCCCAATGATAGAGGTACTTACAGTGACAGATTTATGAAGTGGTTTTAGTTTACAAAGCACTTTACACATTACCAACAACCCAGCAAGACAATTAATTTATCCCACCTGCAGCTCCCAATTCTGTTCCTTTAATTTACTTCTGGAAGTAAATAAGCTCCTGTAGCAAAGTCGGCTATTCTTAAATTTTGGGGTGGAACTGGCACGTCTCCCAAGTTAGGGCCCTTACTATCTCCCGTTCTCCAAGTAGACATTTGTAGCTAGCTCCTAAAAGCTATTTGGAATATTTCACCTGCAACGTATCTATAAATGACATCGTCTTTTGCTGATAAATTGTCTAGCATGTGGTGCCCGGGGAGGCAGGAAAAAGAATCCCCCGGAGTAGGCAATAGCTGGCTTCCGGGCAGTAATAAATGAAACTTTGGCCCCTGCAACTTTAGAATGTGCTCTTACTCTATGTTTAGGTGGCTTATTTTAGCTTGACTGAAAATGCTGATGTTTAAATTATGGAAATAGAAGAGTGTCTTCATTCAGTTGATGACAGGGAGGAAGTGTCTGACAGAAGGGCTTTGACTGAAAACGCGTAACAGGGCGTATTTATTCTCTAATGGCAGCACTTAAAGTGATTTGCAGACGATGCTTTGTTCATGGATTGTCCTCGGAGCAACTGATTTGATCTAGTTCTCATTAAATCGGACTAAACTCTGAGGAAGAGTTTACTTCTGTTGCACTCAGCATGCCAGAGATTCTGACATCTACTGAGGGGAGAAGGTGGACGTGCTCTTCACGCAACGAAGTGACGGTGGAAGGACGGACTGGACGGCAGAAGTGAAAAGCAGTCCCATCATTGAGCATGCAGAGACAGTCACACCGTGGGAATGGGAGGCGGAATCTTTGCGAAGGAGAGGGCAGGTTGCAGTGTTTGGCAGTTTGGGTTGAAATTATGACTTCAAATGTCAGGGGCTGGGGAGGTGGCTCAGTTGGTGGAGTGCGTGGCTAGCGTTCAGGAAGCCCAGGGCTGGTCCCTACTACTGCACAGACCAGGTGTGGGGGGCTGCGGCTGCAATCCAAGTATTGGAAGGTGCAGCCAGTAGAATCAAAAGTTCAAGGTCGATCTTGGATGTGTAGGAAGTTTGAGGCCAGCCTGGACTCCACAAGACTCCTTTGGCAAGCAATTAAGGAAATAAATAAAACAATGTAAACAAGTGTCAAGGTGTGGTTTTTTTTCTTGGCCTCCTAATCTGTGAATCTTGAATTAGACCTGGTGTTCTTTATGGTACAGGGGGTCAGCCACTCTCTACCAAGCAGCCTTTCCCACTCTCCCCGGTGTGCTGCACCATGTTTCCTGCAACATGCAAGAGGATCAGGAGTCAGTGCTGCAACTCCACTATTGGGGAAACTCTAGAATTGGGTTCTTTTTAATATTTCCAATACAGGGCACAGATTTGTTCCTAGACTGTTAGATATTTTTCATTCAAGTTATCATAGTCTATATATTTTTAATATTTTATTTATTATCTTCATTTTATTTGTATGAGTGTATTGCCTGCATGTATGTAAATGTACCATATCATGCAATGCCTGTGGAGGTTAGAAGAGAGGGTCGGATCCTCTGGAACTGGAGTTATGGAGAGTTGTGAGCTGCCATGTGGGTGTTGAGAATTGAACCCTAGTCTTCTGCAAGAGCAGCCAGGGCTCTTAATCACTATCCAACTCTCCAGCACCATAGCCTGTATTTTTGACTGTTTGAATGAAGAAACCAATCAAGTAAAACTATTCCTTAAGGTAGAAGATCTCTTGGCTGACTTTTTTTAATAAAATATTTTATTGCTGTTTTGTGTGTTTTATTTCTCAGTCCAATTTAGACACACTCCCTTTCCCCTGCCCCCATCCCACCCCAGTTCATGCATTCTGCCATACATGTCTTGCATCTTTTTCTCAGTCTTTTTAAAGTTTTTCTCTGCAGAGGTTTATTGTTTGGGCAGAAGTTAACTGTTTCAGTCAGTTCTTTGATCCAGTCCTCTTGTCATTCTTGTCCCCTCCCATTTGTATTGCTCCAAAATATGCATATATATATATATATATATATATGTCACATATATACCAAAATTATTATCTCTGAAAATAAACTGCATACTAATTCCAAAATATGTTTAGGAGTTCACATTTTTCTTTCACAAATGAAGAAGTAAAGTTGACTGACTTTTAAAATTACTTTAACACCATACTGTTCTTCTTCAATGTCTTTATGTTTTCAAAAACTCCCTATCTTCTCACATTGGAATTTGAATCCTACGGGCACAGAAAATGTGGGCATCAGGGAAAGATTTTCAGCTGTTTCTGGTGTTTAAAAACTTTGAGGCTAATTGAGGGGAAAAGGAAAATATGGGCCATAAAATAATTATAGCCACAAGGGACCCTGTGCTCAGGCTTGTAAGGGTAGTTAAGGAAGGGAGAGATTGGATTGGCCTGGGGATGTTACGGGAGATTTCATATAGGACTCAGACAGTCAGGAATGCTCTGTAGGTCAGGGAGCAACAAGATCATGCTGCTATTTCAGAAAGAAAATTTGGTTATATTAAAAGGAAAGGCTTCAGCATAGTAAGACTAAAACGGGAGAAATGTGGTCTTTTCTTAGCAAGAAGTTTCTCTGGCCTGGTTTCTGAAGAAATCCAGTCAAGACAGCTTGTGTTTATAGTTATTCTATGCCTGACAACTGCTTTCATTCCACCGTTTCTAATCATTAGCAAAAGCTGTTCTTGATATATAATAATAAGAGCCCTGGTCAGACTTTGGGGTCTTTGAGTTCGGAGATTTCTTCAGAAGTGAAAGGAGTTAATTCTGTTTTTGTGTCAAAGGCAATAAGGGACAGGCTGAGAGGGGAGTGGGCCAAACTTATTTTCACAGCTTAACGCCATCAAGGTGATCCAATTGTTCACTTATTTTCTTTTTCAATGGAGAAATAGATGGAGTTATTCAAGGGCCAAGAGTCAGGCAGGTGGGTAGGGTAGTGGTTAGGGACAGTCTCTCTAGAATGTGGAAGGGAAACAGCTTGAAAGTTCTGCAGGGCCCAGGGACATGAGGGGCACCTGGAGCCCAGCATCACTGACTGGCTTAGATAAAAAAGCCTTTACGCATTACAGTGAAAGAACTGAAAAAATCCAGTAAAAGTATACTCTCTGAATGTTTTAAGTTGTCTTTTATTTCCTTTTATATGTGTGAGTATATTGCCTGCATGTATGTAAGTGTACTCATGTTGTGCAATGCCCATGGAAGTCAGAAGAACCTGACTGTTGGATTCTCCTGGAACTAAAGATACTGACAATTGTTAACCATCATATGGGTGGTGGGAATCAAATCTGGCAAGAGCAGCCCAGTGCTCTTGATCACTGAGCCCTCTCTCCAGCCCTAAGCTATTGTCTTTTAGTAAGAATACTCTCTCTGATAATAAGTGGTGGGTGGATTCTAGAGCCCCTTGAAAAATTCACATTATAACAACATAGTTGCTTTCAGATAAACAGATATACAACAATAATGTTGTTCAGCTTGCCTTTCATCTGGGGGATTTGGTGTTAGCATCCACAAATGAGGGAAACCATTTGCCGTTTGTCTTTCTGTGACTGTGTTACTTCACTCAGCATAATGGCTTCGAGTCCTATCCATTTACCTGCAAAGTTCATAATGCCATCTTTCTTTACCGCTGAATAGTACTCCATTGTGTAGATGTACCACAGTTTTGTCATCCACTTATTTTCAGACTCTGTAATTACTGTATATGGGTGGAGAGTATGTATCCATATTTTAAAGGAATATAAAATTAATGGAGGAAAATGTGAATTCCTAAACATAAAAAAAAAGACTGAGAGAAAGATTCAGGACAGTTATAGCAGAATGCATGATCTGGGATGGAGTGGGGGGGGAAGGGAAAGGGGAATATGTCTGAAGTGAATTGAAAAGTGATGTCTGAAATACACAAAACATCAATAAAAGCACACACAAAGAATAATACTCTCTCACAAAACCCTTTTTCCAAAATGAAATGCGAAGAACTTTAGCAATTATTTACATTAATGGTAAGGTGTGCTAAGTTAAAAAAATGTGGGGCAAGCTACACAAGTTGTTGTTAGCCTGGCAAAGCCATGGAGGAGAGTGTCATGAAGGCACATCAGGGTCTTTAAAGACACTGAAAGGGGTTTCGGTATTTTGTACCTAAGAAAGAAGGAGCTTGTGCTGTTTTTTTCAGGCTTATCATGTTATAAATCTTTGCTTAGTGGAATCTATTTTATGCAAGATTGCATTTATTTCCTCATTTGAGAATTAATAGAAACCATGTAAAATTCTACTTCTGACTTTATTAAGTGATTAAACTGACACTGTTTATTAAAAAAAATGATACAAAGTAAACAGGTGTTTAACTAGGTTGAAATTTAATGACTGGTAGTTTACAAAGTGCGTGCTTTTCTTTACCTAATATAATTGTAAGATTCTGTGAATGGGCTTAATCCCTTCAACCAGTTTTAATGTTTAATGTTTTTGAGAAAATGCTGGTCACTAAACTCATTTGCACGGGTAGTACATATCCTCCATATGTGGCTGTGCACTCAAGTTGCCCTTCATGGACTGTAAAAAGGTGTGCAGGGCTGAAGGAAGGAGTGCCTGCTAGTCTGGGACCACAGGCAGCCTTTCTAGACCTCCCCTGTTCTCCTGGAATAAAGAGAGACCTACCACATAGTACCCAGGAACTGTCTCTGCCTTTTCTATGCCTGGAGGAAAGAGAGCACTGAACAAGCAAGAGTTGAATTTTTTAGAGTAATATTTACCAAAGGATCCTTGTGTAAGAACACACTAGAGCTCCTCAAGAACTGGTGGGGTTTCCTTGCTATTGCTGCTGCTACTGCTTTGTTTAAAACATTATCACTGAATCAAAGCAAAATGATAATACCTTACTCTTAGCCTCTGCAGACTGACACTCATGCCCTGCGTCTCCTGAGAGCTGTTATTGAAACTGCCTTTCCCATATGCACACCCCATAGTGAAGCAATAAAACTTCAGAATAAATTTTTACATGGAAACCCTTTATGGAATTTCCTAAACACCAAAGATTTTTCCCTCTTTTACGCTAAGAAAAATTATATATACATATATATATATATATATATATATATATATACAGCATTCTGCAGATTTTTACATGGCTTAATATTTTTTTTGAGAATTATCCCATTTATCAAGACTTCAACACACAAGCCAGGTCTGGTGGGTCTCATGTATCGCATATAGCAAGTTAGAAACCAGCCAGAGCTATGGACTGAAACCATAAATAATAAATAAATAAATGAATAAAGAATATCTCACAAAATAATCTGACAAGTGAGAGGAAAATGAAAAGAACATTTAATTGTGACAACTGAAAAATCTTCGCTGTGACCAGGCTTCAGCAGTGATGGACAGTGTCTCAGAGAGACCTATACTCCCTTTCACCTAAGAATGGGACAAAAATGGTCAATTTTTAAAAGCCATTTATAGGTTTCAGAGAGTCACTTCCATTGCTGGTAGCCCTGATGTGCTCTTGGAGGGACTGAAGGGACGGGAGCTTTCTCTCGCTCCTTCATGTGGAGCGTGTGCTGGCCCTCTTGATGCTAGCCCAGTAACTTCTCTTGCCTCAGTCTTGGTACTACTAGTTAGGATGGCTGTGTACCAAAGCTGCATCACCAGCAGGGAATTCTTGGCTTTCTCTCATGTGTGCCTAAAAGCCCTGCTAAAGTTCCTTAGAAGTGGCCAGCATAAAGGATAGTCAGGTTGAGAGGATCAATGCTACACTGCAGCTAAACCGATGTCACAATTGACAATTGTTTACATAACAATCATAGGAGGATTTATGACCCAAGTGAAGCACATTTCATTGTTATTTCAAATTAGGGCTGTTTTAAAGCTCCCCCCACCCCAGTCCTGTCTTCATTGCTTGATCTAACAGACTAGGTTTGTAAAAATTAGAATGATACTGGTTGATTCATCCTCTAATGAATCCTTCAGAATTCACTCAAAGAATCATTTGAAAGTTCCTAAAACAGATAAAGAAAAAAGTTATCAGGAAAAAATAATAGTCCTGAAAATACAACATATATTGATTAGTCAGGGTCCACACAATGACTTAGAGCAACAGTTTCAATCAGAGCACCTTTATCATCTGTGTACTTTCCCTAACGTAAGTTTTCATGGTATATAATGAACTAGAATCTGGCCTCCTCTGACCAGCATGGAATTGAGTAAATCAAATCGGTAACCATGACCCTAAGAGAGATGTTACATTTGAGGGCAAGTACAATTTAATTAGACATGACAAGTCCATTAATCAACTACAGCATTTTGCATGAACAATGGATGTCTGCAGTGGCCTCCCCGGACACTGGCTTGGCTCATATCATATGGTTTAAGGAAATCCCTGCCCTCCACAGGTAGTGTGGCCAGCAGCACTGAAAATGTGCAGCTCAGAGATCTGGAGTAATCTCTAGGTCAGGCAAGGGGGTGCAACCCAAAACAGGAGGATCTTGCACCTCAAAGTTCTGTTCAAAATTCAGCAGATGAGCTAAAAAAAGAACAAAATATTTTCGTCACATGAAAATGACCACACAGTTAACCAACCGTTGAGGTTTGTATTATATACCTGTCATTTTGCTAACTGCAAAGATGTCTTTCTGAATGAATCAACCTTACTTGCTATAACTATATCTATGCAATTGGTGAGACTGATTATGATTGTGAGTTTTAGTAGCAACTTGACATAAATTAGAATCACCTGAGTCTGGAGCCTCAATTGAGGAATTGTCTTAATGAATGTGGGAAGATCACACCCAAAGTGGGTGGCTCCTTCAAGTAGCAGATAAAAAGGGCGTGGCAGAAAGAAGATTATTTGACCCTTGCACCTTTAACCTTGCCCCGGGTGGATGATTAATTTATCCTGTCCCTACCGATTCTTTCACTGATATCAGAACCAGTGCTTCCCGGCTTCTGTTGTTGACTAAGGATCACTGTTCTCCAGGAACCCTTCAGGTTTTTTGGTGTCAGATTGGGACTGCTGAGGCACCCTTCAACTACTAGGTTCTTGCCTTTCCTAGTGTGAGACAGCCACTGTGCATGGATGTGCTGGACAGTTAAATGTTCAATTTAACTAGACACATCTAGAAAGAGGGAACCTCAACTGGGGAATTTCCTCTATGGGGTGGGCCTGTAGCCATGTCCGTGAGCAATTTTCTTCATTGTTGAATGATGTTGGAGGGCCCAGTACACCGTGGGTGGTGGCACCCTTGGGTTGAATAAGAAAGAAGTTGGGCATGGTGCCGAAAGCCTTTAATCCTAGCACTTGGGAGGCAGAGGCAGGCGGATCTTTGTGAGTTCAAGGCCAGCCTGGTCTACAATGTGAGTTCCAGGAAAGCTGGGGCTACAGGGAGACCCTGTCTCGAAAAGACCAAAAAAAAAAAAAAAAAAAAAAAAAAAAAAAAAAAAGAAAGAAAGAAAGAAAGAAAGAAGTAAGGCTGAGCACAGGCCAGAGGAGCAAGCCAGTAAGCAGTGCTGCTCTGCGATCTCTGCTTCAATATTCTGCCTCCAGGTTCTTGCTTGAGTTCCTGTCCTGAGTTCCCTTGATATTGGATTGTGACCAGGGAATTGTAAGATGAAATTAAACAATTTCCTTCTCAAGTGGTTTGGTCAGTTTTTATAGAGAAGCAAGCTAGGACTGAGGGACTACTGCTACTACTGAGGCCCTAGCCTCAATCAAGGACTGATGATCTACTGGGTTCTTGTTTTTTCCAGTGTGACTGACATGTTATTACTATTATGAAGTAACCCAATTAAATAAATTATTTTAAAACTAATCTATCTATCTATCTATCTATCTATCTATCTATCTATCTATCTATCTTCTATCTTCCCTCATCTATCTACCTATCTATCTATCTATATCTATCTATCTATCATCACCATCTCTGTCTATATCTATCATCTATCTCTCTTCTATCTACTTATCTATAATCTATCATCTACCTATCTATATCATCTATCTATCTATCTATCTATCTATCTATCTATCTATCTATCTCTCAACTGTCTATCCACTTACCTACATGTTGATTCTACTGGTTCTGTTCCTTTAGAGAACCCTGACTAATACCTGATCATTCAATTAATGGTCACAAATAAAACAGCTAAGCAAATATCTGTGATCAGAGCTGCAATTTAAGGGCTGAACTTCAGTAACAGGAGGAACTATTGAGGAAAAACAGTCCTTATCTTTGCCTCCCTGCATCAACAGGAAGACAACAGAGATTAGCTCATGAAAACAGAAGAAGCAGTAACAGAAAAGAGCAAAAGAAACACACTAGAATTTTCTTACAGTCCCATTTGGGCTGACACTGGCTCTAACAAGGGATGATGGTAAGGTTATCTTAAGAGTGAACTTCTGTTTGTTCATCAAGATGGGAAACATACAGGACTTCTGGTGAGATGTCTGGTGAGAAATGTGCACATTTTACATTCTGAATATGGGCAGTCAGCTCTTTTAAAAACTATTTTATTTATATTTTTATTTTATATGTATGAGTGTATTGCTTGCATGTATGTAAGTACACCCATGTTGTGCAATGCCTTCAGAAGTCAGAGAAAGGTGTCAGATTCCTGACCGGTTGTTAGTCACCACGTGGGTACTGGGAATCAAACCCAGGTCCTCTGTAAGAGCATCCAGTGTTCTTAACAGTTTAGGCATCTCTCCAGTCCCAGACATCCAGTTCCTAAAGCTCACTCCTTTGAAACAATTTGTTAAATAAAATCCCTCTCTTCTTGTCTTGTCTTCAAGTCTCTTACCACATGAGGGAAAACAGTGGTGGTAACAGCTCTCTGATATAATCAGCCTAGATCCTTTCCCAGCCCGGGACCTGCTCCACATCTGCCCCATTACACCTGCTAGATTGGAACAGATATTTCATGAAACTTATTGTTTAAAGGCCATTCTTTTATGCATCAGTCTACTGTTTTAAGTGATTATAGATTTATTCAAACTAAAGAGAGAAGAAGGTGGATGGAAGCACAGTGGGAGGGGGTCAGGTAGAGGCAGGGTGGTGGAGGGGGTCAGGTGGAGGAGGCAGGGTGGTGGAGGGGGTCAGGTGGAGGCAGGGAATCCGATGCTGGCGTGGTGGAGTTGGAGATAGATTCTAGAAGGTATGCTACACTTCATTTTGCTTTTTCTAATAACTGTGATTTTCAAAAACAAGTACTGACTTATAACACGTATAAGAAACTATTTTGCGTGCCTGAATTGGTAAGCAGTTGGCTCAAGAAAATGATTCAAAGAGTAACTAACCCTCTGAAAAAGAAATAATAATGAATGAAGCAAAATCTTACAAGTTTATTGTGTATAGTATGCAGCTTTTTTCAAGCAATTCCCCCTAAATAAATAACCCTTTTAATCTGTTGGGAACACAAAAGCAATTGTATTTTTTGGCACCTTGAGGTTCCATCCAGAGGAAGTCACTGAATTACATTCTGAGAAATTCTTACACTGGTGAAGTGTCAAGGACCCTGAGGGATGAGGAGACACGCCAGCAAGAAGGTGGTGAAGATATGCATATTAACTAGCATGAAGCACTAGAATGGTTCTAAAAATAAAGATATGGTTAATTAAAAGGAGGTTTGCTGAAGCACCTTTTTGAGCTAGAAATAAATTGATTTTTAGAACTTTTGAAAATGATGCAAGAAACTGATATGATACATTTAACATGATTCAACTAATTTGATTAAATATTAAGTGTGATAGCACTCAAAATAATTACCTCAATTCATTGCTTAATGTTAGCAGAAAAGAAGCTGGAACATTTAAATTTAACTGATTGTAGCTCCGGAGAGAAAACCATAGGAAGGGATTTTGATTTTCGGTAAAGATTCGTTATCTATTAAAGATGCAAGCATTCTCCTAAAACGAAAATTTCATAAAACAATAGTTTCCCTGAGACCATCAGATGAGTTAGTATTTCCATAAGAAAGGTTTGCTTTTATGAATAAAATCTGAAATCTGTCCTCTCATTTGAACACACTAGGATAGTTGATTTTACCAAATAGCCTAAGGATGGAGTATAAAATCACATTCTTTCATCTTAGTTTATTAAACTACTTTCACAATTGCCAGAATAAGAAGTTAGTTTCAATTAAGGGACGAGGCTGCTTCTTATAGGTCATGTTGCATACTGGTCTAATTTTGGGAGAACCTTCATATGTATAATTTCTGTTTTATTTTGCATTGCCCTTGGGATATAAAAAAGTGATGAACAATTTCCAACCTACACATAAGACAAACTCTCAGAGAGGTTAAGTGACACATATTAGGTTACAAAACTGTCTCTTGCACTTTGCTACTTCCAAATTTCTTGGGCAGAAACTTCCCTCTCTACCGTAACCCTTCTCATTCCTTCCTGTAAGTGCTTTTCATAGTACAGATATTCGAACCTCTGTAATAGTCTTCTGCCATAATGCATTCAGTCAGGCATTCTACAAACATTCATTAAAGTTCTATACAGTGAGCTGGAATGTTAGACTTACTTTCCCAGCACCACTATAAACTTAGGACAGATTGAAATCTAATAGCCTGATGTCTACTGTCAAGTTAAAGCACAATTAGGTTGGACCCTTAGAACTTACAATACAGGATGCAAGAGTGTCTTGACCTCTGAGAATTGCATTTATGCTTTTACATAATGGAGTTGAGTTACAGTCACACAACTCCATAATGGGTCCAGGGAACAGAACATCTGGAAGATGCTATGTTATTAAAAAGGGTTTCATGAAACCCAAATGTGAGAAATGCTGTACTTAATATGCCTACCATTGACTTTTAATGTAATTATCAACTTTTCTTCAAAGTATAAAAGCAAATGCTTTGTGCGATCTAACAAGCACACAAAATGCATCCACCTGGTTATATAAGTTTAACCCAGGCTTCCCCAAACTTTCTTTCTGAGAACTGTGGTTCAGAGGTATTCAACTCCAGGATGCTCTGCTATTCTTGCTACTATACTACTACTGTGTTCACATAGCAGTGCCAAGTATTCATGGGTCTTTACTACCAAGGAGAGTTAAATTTCATAGCAACATGAGTGGATGCTGGTAAAAATCAGAATAGACTGATTCATTCTAGCTATGAAAACAACATAGCAGATTGTGAACACTGTGAGCTACAATAACAGGCCTGATAAAATGTCTGCAACAATTATGGGAGTAGCCAACCATCTTTATGTTGGATATGACTACTCCACAAGATAGAACTCATGTCTGGAACCACTAACTGGGCCCCAAACCCATGACTGGTTAGGACATAGACTCTAAAGGGAACCCAGTACTAGCATTATACCAAATGGACATAGTGATGAACCCCCCCCCCCAGAGTTCTGGTGTTTGTGCTCATAGAATAGTGCATCCACCACCCTCAATAGAAAAGCTTCTTTTTGCAATAGATGGTTATTATAACAGAGACCCACAAGTGGTCCACATGTAGAGAAAAGAGATTGTTGAGTTCTCAGCTCTAAATAGGTCATCTATATCACACCCCTCCAGCCAAGGCTCAGGGATGATGGTGGATAGAAAGATTGTAAGAGCCAGAGGTAGTGGATGCCTGCAGTGAAACATCATTCGCTGGACATGACAGCATTGTTGCAGGGATGTAGTTACAGTGGCTGTGGCTGCAGCACCAGACTTGTACAGGATCATCCAGGACCAAGCCAACCAAAATCCCATCTGGAGGAGGGCTCATGAAAACTCCCCTACATAAGGATTTTGGAAATTCATAGCTTCTAGGGGATGGAGAGTCTGGTGAGTTTCTTTAAAGATAGTACCAGGACCACTGGGGCTACAGGGAGACCTGGTCACGAAAAGACCAAAAAAAAAAAAAAAAAAAAAAAAAGATAGTACCATGTTCCAGTAAGTACATGGTCCTATACTACCATGCACATACAGGTGCACTAAGTGGGGTTAAGAAAGAAGAGCCCTGAAGTTGGAAGGGAAAGTGGTGGAGGGATAGAGAAAGAATTGGAGGAGAGGGAATGGGGAATAGATTTAATCAAAACATATTATCTGATTGTATAAAATTTGCAAACAGTATAAAACAAGAGGACAGAGAAAACATACTCACATTGGCTGATAGGATCAGATAAACACGCCATATTTCTAAGTGCATCTTCTCTGCTCTGACTTGACATATGTGTGTCCCTTCCTCTGACTTTATATATTTTTAACTCATTTAGAGAGATAAAGACATAGGAAGGGTACAGCATTTGCCTAACCAATAAGGGGTATATGAAGAACTCCCAGCGCAGCTGTCCAAATGCAGGAAGTTTGCTGTTTGAAATTCACTGAAGTTTTCATTGTCTTAAAATCAAGCAGTTGATTTTTGTCTAATTGTTTCCCAGTTAGCCAAGTGCTGGTCTCCAGCTGGGAGTTCTAATTCTGCTTTTAGTCTATACCATGTGCTGGGACTATTAGTAGGTCTTATGTGGCTAGTTTCCAGGCACACAATTCTGCTTCTGTAAAACCCTCCTGTGAAGGGTTTATTTTTTATTTTATTTTATTTTTTTATTTTATGTGTCTGAATGTTTTGCCTGCATGGATCTAGGTGTGCAAAAACACAGAGGCCAGAAGAAAGCATGAGATTACCTGCAGTTCTAGTGAAAGGTGCTTGTTAGCTGCCATGTGGGTGCTGGGAACTGAACCAGGGTCCTCTGCTAGAGCAGTCAGTGCTTTTAACCTCTGAACCATCTCTCCAGCCCAAAGGCTGCCTTTAGAGCAAAGACAAACTCCAAGGGGATCCAGCCTGACTCAGGGTAGGCCAGCTAGACTGATTACTTAAATTCTTTTCTCCTACAATAGGAAGTAGCTCTAAATTACAGGCCAGGGGGCTCAAACCTGTTCCAGATCTTCCAAAACCCCAGTCCCTCTTATCTTTTAAGAGATAAGATTCCCCTACCCTGGTACAAGAGGTTGGGAGGAGCCTTTTCTACTGAAAGCAATAGTTTCTTTGCTTAAAACAAAACAAAATACCCCCCCATTAGATACTCTTATTTTGAGATTGATTTTTAGTTTATAAAACTTGGCATCTATGTCAAGCTTTCTGTGTAGTTTCTGTCCACTGATTTATTAGGTGCTTTTTTTCAGAATAAAGATATTTGGCATATTTTTGTAATTCACAAAATTCTAGTTCAAGAGAAAGAACATTAAAACCCAAAGCTGTTGAAAAATTATTTTAATAACAGTTGGCTTATGTTTTAGATATTTCTCCAAGTTCCCTAGCTGGTAAAATAGTGCTTCTATGAACTGTAAAAATATGCAGGGCCACATAATATGTAAGGCTTCCTTGTGACTTAACCACAGTGGACATTCCAAACATGAATGCAGCAGTATTAGTCTATTGCAGGCTTATGTGAATAAAATTAAACCTAATTGGATTTACATTTGATGGGCTTTAAAATTTGGTTATTGCAGGCTGGAGAGATGGCCTAGTGGTTAAGAGCGCCGACCGCTCTTACAGAGGACCCGGGTTCAATCCCCAGCACCCACATGGCGGCCGAGAACCATCTGAAACTCCAATTCCAGGAGAACTCCAGTTTCAGGGGAATCCGACACCCTCTTCTGACCTCCGCGGCATTGCACGACACAGGTGCACAAACCTACATGCAGACAGTACATTCATACACATATGGAAATAAATAAAATTAATAAAACAAAAAATTAAAAAAAAATTTGGTTATTGTGTTTGTACTATAAAAAAAAAAAAAAAGCCAAACCAACAACTACTATGATTCTACAAACTAGGCAGAAAGAAAAAGGAGATCAAGTAGCGAGAACAAAAGCAAAATGAACTAAGACCAAAAATCGATCAAGTTTACTCCTGCCAATCCTTCTCAATCAAAATGGCCACATATTAGATCTGAGCTCAGTTGATAACTCACTTATTACAAGCAACATTCCAGGGGAAGAAATGAACTTGGATGGTCCTTTGGCAATTTTTTTTATTGTGGTGGGATTTTATTTGTTGCAAAGGAAAAAGATACATGATAAATGGAAGAGATTTCACAGAAGATTAAAAAAGCAAAGAAAGAATCAGATGCTTACGTTTCTGGAGATTGATTACTCCGAAACAAGAAGTGTTTAGTGTTTCTTTATCTATGCAGTTTCTGAAGTCTCTGAGTATTTGTCTTGTTCGCTATGGAGCCCAAGCAGGGACAGACGTCCACACAAGTCTGAGAGTAACCACCCCACAGAGCACAGGCATTCTACCTTCCAGAAACTTCATTCTCCTAACCTTGAAGTTGGTAAGAAGGATCACTGAGTATGTACTGCGGTGTCCTGACACTCTCTCAAGCCCCCCCTCACCATGCTTGGCCAGAGGAGAGCAAGGTAAACAATTCCCTGCAAGGACCATGCAAGAATTGGCATGTTGATTTATAAACAGTATAATTGCCATTATGTAATGATCATGGTCAGGACCATCATACCAAAACTAAATTATGAGAAGTAAAGCTACTGATTAGGTAAAAGTGAGTAGGAGATCTCCATATTAGAGGAATTATCTTAATCATATATGGTGAAATCCAGTATGAAGGGTCCATACCATGGTAATATTATACTCAGAACTATTAGACATTTCAAACATATTTGCAAGATGTAGGCTGTCAGCTAGTTTGGAAGTCTGAAGATTCTATAATATGTTGATTGGCCTGGCATAATTCTATTAGCTAAGCAGAATTCATGAAGCATCTGTCTTCCTTCTACTGACAAATTGCTGAGGTCAAGTTGAGGTGAACATTTTCCTAAATATGGAGTAGATGGGTACAAGAAAAATACTGAAGCTCAAGGGAAAAGGACACTTGGGAAATGATGCAGGATCAGCTAATCACTCTGCTGGGTCTCAGATAAACTGACTATAGCCAGGGGTAGACAGTGGGTGTTGGTGGTAGCCCTTGGGGTGCTGAGCAGAGCTGGGACGCAAGGGCCGCTGCAAATGGAGTTTCTTTCATTCCTTCTGCTTCAATGTGTGGTTAAGAAACCACCTTGAACAGGTTAGATTTTAAAAGTCAGACATATATTCCTGCACAATGTGGCAGTCAGGAGTCTAAAACCAAGGTTTGGCCAGTACTGTATACCCTCTGATGTCTCTAGGGAAGAATCTTTCTTTACCTCCAGCTAGAATCCAGTGGTGCGCAGACCCTCCGCCTTCTGCCTACATGGCTTCGGTCTGCTCCTCTGTGCATTGCATGCCTTTCCCCTATCTGTCTACACTGCCTCCTCTTCTGTGTCTCAGAAGGACACTCGTTTTTGGATTCAGAGCCTATCTGAGTTCTCTAGGGTGTTCATCTTAAGACTCTTCCATCTTCAAAGACTCTTTTTCTAAATAAGGCCACACTCACAAAAATACATAGTAAATATCTCTCTGTAACCCACTCAGTGGTAATTCCCTACGGCCGTCCTAGAAAGCTAAGGTACAACTCAATCTTTGGGTTTAAGTACATGTTTAGAGCTGTTACTCTCAAGAGGAAACCTCTAATAACAGTTAACTGCATTTTGTTTTATTTGGCATATATTCTTGTATCATCAGTCACAGCATTTCCATGTAATTTGTCATTCCACACTGAGCACTGTTTGACATCTCCTTGAACAGCATGCCTGCCCTGGAGTTAAGGTGACAAAACAAATGAAAGCACAAAAGATTACTTCCATACAAATGAGGGTGCTTCAGCAGGTCCCTCAGCTGCTGTCATCATCGCCCCAACACTGCTTCTGCTGCCCTTAAGATTCTGGAAGTCAGCTCAGTCAGACCAGATGACACACTGAACCCAGGCCCCATTTCCATAGAACGTCTTCCATAGTGACATAAAGCTCCCGGGGTAAATACTAACAATCCTAGGAATGGAAAAGAAGTTTAGATTCTGTCCTAAGTGACTCTTCCCATGTTGGTCCCCTCAGGAATTTCAGAAGGGCTAATTAGATGACTTTCATTATCACAAACGCCTCTGGGAAGCTGTGATTTTCTCAAGGAAATGCATATGTACACAGAGTCTTCACTCTGCAAATTAAAGATCACCTGCAACACATTGCTGGCTGCTTCAAAGAAGCAACAGAAACTGGCAGGGTCTACCTCCCTCTGTGGAGAGGGACTGGGATGGGGAGGGGCCACGAGGCTGCTACACACAGTTCACCACCCAGAATAATGACAAAAATGTGTAAAATTTTTTCCACATAAAAGATGTCATGATGAGTTATAGCTTTATGACAAGACAAGGATTATCTATGACAAAGACACTCTCTAGAGGAGAGGGGGAGAGGGACAGAACATTTTTAATAAAGCGTGACCACTGTCTAGGTATCATCTATCTCTCTGTCATCTATCTATTTATTATCTATCTATCTATCTATCTATCTATCTATCATCTATGTATCTATACATCAATCTATCTAATGTATCACCAAAAATGATAGCTATCTATCATCTATCAATCTATCTATTTACCTAATCTATCATCTGTCATCTATCTAGCATCTATCTATCTATCTATCTATCTATCTATCTATCTATCTATCTATCATCTATGTGTCTATACATCAATCTATCTAATTTATCATCTATATATGATATCTATCTATCTATCATCTATCATCTATCAATCTATTTACCTAATCTATCATCTATCATCTATCTATGATATCATCTATCTATCTATCTATCTATCTATCTATCTATCTATCTATCTAATCTATCATCTATCATCTAACATCTATCTAATATCTATCTAACATCTATCTATCCATGTATCTAATCTATCCTCTGCAATCCATGTATCATCTCTGTGTGTATATGTGTGTCCGATACACATACACAAGAGACAAATACACTCATACACACAATGATATTCTGATTGCTGTTCACTGAGAAGCCAATAAATACATAGAATATATTTTACTGCTTGATGCTGTAGAACAGTCCATTGATGACTTAATAAGTACCAATCATTGAGGCTTTGTGCCAGTGGAATTAAACTGGAAGTATGAGGCTGTGTGGTCCACTCTGCTGCTGCCCACATGGTGGCTCCACTCACTCAGCACATAAACAACCAGTTCTCTGGAACTGGACATCAGGAACCTGTTGTGCTTTAAATAAGAAATGTCCTCCATAAACCCATGTGTTTGAGTGCTTGGCCTCTAGTCGGTGGTGCTAGCTGGGGAGCACACAGAGGAAGTACATTACTAAGGGCACTGGGAGTTTTAGAGCCTCACCCGCAGTCCACTTCACTCTCTCTGCTTCCTGTGTGTGGTTGGGATGTGATCTGCTGCCATGTCTACCTATCCTCTGGAACTGTAAGTCCAACAAAACTCTGAAGTTGCTTTTGGTCATGGTACTACAGAAAAATAAGTAACATGGATCCTTGCAGTTGGATCCCTGCCCCAAGTGTTCCTGTTGTAACTGTGAATGTCATCCAAGAGTGGAGGTGCTCAGGTCTCACCCACAATGCTTATGCTTCTGGTTGGTCTGCTTCTTCGCTTGGGTGATGGCAGCTCTCCCAGGGTCTATTCTTGAGTCTTATCATTAGGAAGGTTTTCATAAACCTCCTGTCCCAAGGTTACTTTTGTGGCCCTGCTCACCACTCCAGATCCAGGCAGGCCTCTAGTATAGCACAAGGTCTTTTCTCAGTGTCTCTCTGAGACATGGATGTAGACATCAGGAAGCTCTCAGAACTCGAACTGCTCTGCATCAAAGAAGATGGTCCCCAAACAGTACACTAAATGCACTGTCCAATCTTTGCATTATCGATGTATTTAGCCATGAATAAACTAACTGGATCCCCACCAAACAAGGTTCAGCAAACACTAGTCAAGTCACATAAAGTGGCTTATAAGTGTGACCTGTTCCCCCAAGTGCTGACAACTGCCTTCAGATATTAAGTGATCAGGAATAGTAATTCAGATTTAACATTATGTTGTGGTTTTGCTTTTTGTTATTGTCTTTTACATTTATGTGTGTTGTGCTGGTGTCTGTGTGCATGATCACATGTATGTGGAGGCCCTAGTTGATGTTGGGACTTGTCCTCATTCACTCTT
The DNA here is from genome assembly GCA_009823505.1 of Rhizomys pruinosus. Classification (NCBI taxonomy): domain Eukaryota; kingdom Metazoa; phylum Chordata; class Mammalia; order Rodentia; family Spalacidae; genus Rhizomys; species Rhizomys pruinosus. Next base: position 1,764,146 of record VZQC01002595.1, on the reverse strand, counting down.
CTATCTTCTTTAGTAGAGTCTCTCAATCAGAACTAGAGCCCACCAGCGTGGCTGGTTTCCTCAGCGGACTTGTTCTGGGGGATCCCCTGTTTCCATCTTACAGGTAAGCCACCACAGCCACCTAGCATTTCCCGGGTTCAGGGAATCCAAACTCTGATCATTTTGCTGGTACCATCTCCCAGCCAATATGCTGTTTTTTTTAACCAATAAAAATCTTATATAGATGGATTCATTGGTAGCAGTATGAACTGCTTATGAAACTACAGGGTCCATGCAGTAACAGAAAGAAGTGTTTCTAGAATACTCTCTTGTGGTCAGTCTTCCCTACCTCCATGGGTGTACAATGTCCCTCCATTCCTAGTAGTGCTTCTCTGGTATGCTGAGAGGTGGAATATCTGTGGTCACTTGAGCACATATTCATAGCAGGGCAGAAAGGGGATGTGTCTACTGTGTCATCTGGCTGGACTACATAGTGAGGTCAATGGATTTCCCAGTTGTGGTGATTTTTGGCTAAATGTAGATACAATTTATGTCTCCTCAAAAGTGAAGGAGCAGGAAGATCTGCTGCTTTGGGGAAGAGATGGAATTTGCCAATTTCTAAGGCTTCTTAGGAGATGTCTGCATAAGATCTCTAGTGCAGTTCCTCAACTTTGGTGCTACTAGCATTTGGAGCTAGATCATGCTGAGGGTGGGGTCCACTGTGGGATGGTGGTAGCATCCTGGCCTGCAGCCACGAGGTGACAGTAGCTAGCAGCTTTCCTGTTTACACCGCTTGTGCCATAAAAAGTTCCAGACACTGTAACATGTACTGGGACAACGAAAATGCCCCCTGTTGAGAGCAACTGCTCTAGGAGACTCAGGGTAGGATGGAGTGTGTCCCTGTGCTTTCTGTTGCTGTGATAAACACTGACCAAATGCAACTTTGAGAGGAAAGGGTTTACTTGCTTGTATGTCCCAATCACAGTCCATCCATGAGGGAAGCCAAGGCAGGAATTCAAGCAGGGCAGGAGCTGACCAGAGACCATGGAGCTGGAACTAGGAGCTGACCAGAGACCATGGAGCTGACCAGAGACCATGGAGCTGAGGCAGGAGCTGACCAGAGACCATGGAGCTGAGGCAGGAGCTGACCAGACACCATGGAGCTGAGGCAGGAGCTGACCAGACACCATGGAGCTGAGGCAGGAGCTGACCAGACACCATGGAGCTGGGGCAGGAGCTGACCAGACACCATGGAGCTGGGGCAGGAGCTGACCAGACACCATGCAGGAAGGCAGCTAACTGGTTTGCCTTCCCTGGCTTACTCAGCTACTTTTCTTGTACGGCTGAAGGATGACACAGCTACAGTGGCCTGGGACCTCCTACATAAATGAGAAAGCAAGAAAGTGGCCCACAGATATGCCCAGGCCAGCGTGATGGAGGAAATTCCTCAATGGGCATAGAACTACATTATTCCGGTGTCGATCCTGCACTTCTTGCTGTTGCCTCAGTAAGCTCAGAAGCTCAGGGCCTTCGTGCCTCCCGGGTTCTTGGAAGTTTTTGTGTGATTAGAGGGACAAAAGGAGGGATGTGATTTGTGCACCTGACATGATACGAATTGCTTGTCAAATTCCTCCCTCACTTGTCTGCAGAGAGCAACCATGGGAACATGTACACAGAGGAGAGTAAGTGTCTCAACATGCACTAGAGTAGTTAGTGCACTGACTCTGATCTGAGGACTGAAAATGGAAGACTCGCTAAGTGTGTTGTCATCACTCATGAGTGGCAGGGAAGTAACACCAGTTCCATGGAGACACTGGTGGGCCCAGAGCCCAGAGCCCCCTGCTTGTGTGAGGTAGCTCCTGCTGTCTCTGTGTGCCTACTCCTCATCTACAAGGCTTCCCGAAATTTCTTCAAGTTTGAAAATACTGCGTATTGCTCAGACACACAGTTCTTTCCCTTGCTGCATGGCAAGCCTGTGACAAATAAGTGGATTTCACAGCACTTGAAAGAAAATACCATTAGAAATTTTTTACTGATTTTTGCCTTAAGAGGAAAATATTTCACCATTTATCTCTTTGTAATTTCATTTGAATAATGCATTTGTAAGTCACAATCAACTGGCTGCCTTGGTAAGGACAGAGTCTGTTTCCCCCATGTCATTAGAGACTACTTCTGACAAATCATAATGGACGTGTTTGTAGTGCCAGGTTCTTAGCAGGGCCCAACAAATGCTAACTGGAAGAGCCAGGCAAGCTAAATAAAATGTTTCTTCTCTAAACAGAGTCTTAGAAGTTTTTTTTTTTTTTTTTTTTTTTAGGCTATAGAATTCTGGGTGCATTTTGCAGCCCTGGAATTTTAACTATGTGCTTTTTCTTTGTCCTTCCTTGCTAATCTAGAATTTGTTTCCTGACTCCTTTTAGCCAGGTTCTCTCTCTACCCAGATCTATAGATTGAATCATAGTTCACAAGCTATGAACCAAGAGATTACAAACTTCTCCACAAGAAACCCACTCCAAAGTGTCTACCACAGCGGGGGTGGGGGGTTCTCTGAAGCAGACTCAGACTCTGGTCAGATGCTTCCCTGGTTCACCCCGTTCCTGTATTCCCACAGTGCTTTCTTTTGGGATTCTACAGACCTCTCTGTGTAAAACTGGAGGGGAAGAGCTCATAGTAATTGCATAATTTATCCCCAAATACCTGGCTATATTGAGTTTCATTACAACTGTAACAAAATGAATGTAAAATATGTTGGCATCCGAATTCTTTTGCCCTATAACTCATATCTTTGCACCAAAGGACTATCTAAATGGACACTGGCCAGACTTTGTAGAGAAATAGAACACCAACTTACAATCTGCATCCATTTGAGCAGGGAACCAGAACATTATCTATACTAAGTGACTAAGTGACCTTGGGCACCAGTCTATTAAAACTCCTTCTAGCAGGAAGCCAGAATGGTATTTCTAGGCACAATTCAGAACTTTATTAGTAACTGGTTCTAGATGACCAGGACTCAATCACTAACTGACAGCACTCAGGGTTGGAGAGGTGTCTCAGTGGTTAGGAGCACTGGCTCTTGCTGAGGACCAGGGCTCACTTCCCAGAAGCCACATGGCGGCTAGATGACAACCATCTGTAATTACAGTTTCAGGGCATTCACTGCCTTCTTCAAACCTCTGTGGGCACTACAAGACACGGTGTACTTACATTCAGGCTTATACACATAAAATAAAAATAAATAAAATATTTCTTAAAAACTTAAAACTAACTGGCAGCTTCCCTAATTTTTGTGTCTGATTTTAATTTAGAACTGGAAAAGTCAAATATATACTCCTAATCACTCACATACAACATCATGCTGCTTCAGCTTCTGTAGGCTCTCAGCCTCCAATCAGAGTGCACAAAGAGCTTCCCTTTTCCCCTGCTGGAACAGCGACTGTACAAATAGAAGCTGACTCCCAAAACGCAGCAAGCTCAGAGCAGATGATCTTTGGTGGGAGTTTGTCCATTTCCATATCAACCGCCTTAGCAACATATGCATTCTTCTGTAAACTGCCCAGCTTGACTAGTGGGTTTCCTTCTCAAGCGTCTCCAAGAGGCTTTTTATTAAATACTACTGCCATATGCAAAATGGAGCAGGCTTGCACAATGAGTTGGTATCCATGAAAACCAGCAAGTGCAGGGACAGGAGGGCCACTTGAAGCTGAAGAGAATTGTGAATGGGGATAGGAAGTCAGGATGGAACTTGGCCAGGACAACGAGTGTATGAGAAATGGGGGGGACAGAGCAAGGCTCCCTGATTAATTTTTACTGACATTGGTAGGAATCCCAGAGGAGTTGACAAGTCTTGGCCTTCACCGATATGAACTCTGACTACACTGTAAGCCACTCTTGACTCTTCAATCTCATACACTAGGAACTCTCTTGATCATGTCCATAGCTCTTAAGAGATAACAGAAAAACAGCAACACTAGACACTAATTGTATGATCCAATTATGTCCTAGTGACTGGGAACTCAGAATGGCTAAGGACTTTTCGTGGAGCAGTGAGTCATTTCCTGCATTTTTAAAGCTAAAGGTCCTGGCAATGACTGTTCTGTAGGAATGTAAAACGTGAATAACAACAATGCTTTCATTTGATAAGTATCTATTGCGAGCCTAAAATTATTATTATTATTTTGGTTTTGGACTCACTGAGATGAAAAATATGAGCCACAAGGCGATCAGACCTTGTGTTAAAAAGCAGTTGAGGGGGCTGGAGAGATGGCCTAGTGGTTAGGAGCGCCGACCGCTCTTTCAGAGGACCCGGGTTCGATCCCCAGCACCCACATGGCGGCTGAGAACTGTCCGAAACTCCAATTCCAGGAGAACTCCAGTTCCAGGGGAATCCGACAGCCTCTTCTGACCTCCGCGGCATTGCACGACACGGGTGCACAGACCCACATGCAGATAGTACATTCATACACATACAGAAAAAAAACGCAGTTGAGAATGAACATGAAAGTGTGATTTTAAAAGTACTTAGTTATTACATAAATGGCATGAAAGACAAAAACCACACCATCATCTCAATTGATGCTGAAAAAGCCTTTGACAAAATCCAGCATCCCTTCATGCTTAAAATCCTAGAAGGAATTGGATTGGAGGGATCATTCCTCAATGTAATCAAAGCCATATACAGGAAACCCACAGCCAATATCATCCTAAATGGGGAAATGACAGAAACATTCCCTTTAAAGGTAGGAACTCGGCAAGGCTGCCCCCTGTCACCACTCCTCTTCAATATAGTGCTTGAAACACTTGCTAGAGCAATAAGGCAAGAAAAGGATATTAAAGGAGTACTAATTGGAAAAGAGGAAGTCAAACTATCCCTATTTGCTGATGATATGATTGTTTACTTAAGGGATGC
>VZQC01002595.1:1510320-1751235 GCA_009823505.1 Rhizomys pruinosus | reverse complement strand
CCAGGAGCCAGGAAAATGGAAAAGGTACACAGAGGTAAAGAAAAGACAGAACCTGAAAGAGGGGGATAGGAGGGGCCGGATGCTAACAGGGAGGAGGTGGAGAGAGTGGGAGTGTGTAGCTGGGAAAGGAGGGAAGGACATGCAGGGGGCCACGGTGTGTGTGTGTGTGTGTGTGTGTGTGTGTGTGTGTGTGTGTGCAGGGGAGGGAATTCAGGAGAGGGGGGAAGGTGGGAGGCCAATGTTATTGGAGGAGGGTGGGGACAATATGGGGTTCTGGGACTAATGAGAGGAAGGGGTTTGGATGGGACAACAGAAAGCAAACACCACCACCACCACCAACAACAACAAGAGAAGGAACTCAGTCATACTGGATAAACACCCAAATACTCCCTGAGAGTCTTCATCTCACGTGATCTGTCTAGAAATATGCTTTCACCTGCAGTGTTCCATGCTTCACAGGAGTCACTGAGAAATGGTTCTGGGGGGTCCTATTTGGACAGTGTAGGTTAATGTCACAGCAAAGAGAACTCAGCAGAAACCCTTGCCTCAAAAGACACTCTGGGCCCAGAAGATGACTCAGTAGTTAAAGGGCTTGCCTCACAAGCAAGAAGGCTGAAATTTAGATCCCTAGAATCCACATAAATACCTGCTGGGTAGGCCTGGCAGGCTGCCTATAATTCTATCCCCAGAACAAACTGGTTAGAACTCACACACACACACACACACACACACACACACACACACCCCACATACATACACACAGCACACACCACAGAGCACACATACCACACACACACACACACACACACACACCGCATACATACACACACACCACATACCACAGAGCACACATACCACACACACATACACCACATACACACACATATTACATACAAACACACCACACACACCACATACATACACACACACATACCACACACACACACACACACACACACACACACACACACACCACACTAAAAAGAAGAATTAAAGGCAAAAAAGGCACACTCTCATGGATGGTGTGTGTTCAGGCCAGGAAGTGTATCTATTTGTACATGGGTTTGAATTTTTCTTAAAGCAAGTTTGTTCAGGTGACTAAAGCCTAGATTTCCTGGAGTTTTTTCCTCTTCAGATGAAGGGATGGCCCACTGGCTCTCTGTCCTCAGATCTGCACACTGTAGGAGACTCTAGGAACTGGGTTGCTCTCTGGGCCAGGCTGTGGCCTCCCTCTTCCATTATTCTGGGCTTTTTGGAGGAACAGAACTGTGTGACATGTGGCAAAAGGTAAAAATTAACTATCTGCATAGAGAGGATTTATACCTACGATAAAATGAGAATTTTAGAAAAGGTTTCATTGTAACAGGCCAGAGATACTGGAACACAGTGAATTTTGAACTCTTTCTCACAGAAAGAGGTGCTGTAACCTTTCCTGGGAGCCTGACCTGGACAGAGGGGTGTGTGGGATAACACAAGGTGAGGGGAGTTGGGGCTGCGGCTGCCTCTGTTGTTGCTGCCACTCCAGAGGCAAACGGCCTCGTTCCAAGAGCTGCTGTCAGAAAGTCCCAAGATATCAACACTGTGGTTCTCTCCATTTTCAATGAGAAGAGACAAGAGTCTGAGAACACAAGGACCTTGACCAAGGGATTCAAGCTAGAAAACAGGGGACAAGGCCCAACACTGAACTGGAAATAAAAGATAAGCACAGGAGAGTGAGGAGGGCCTGAAAGGAATATTTGAGATTCCAGGGGGCAGGTGAGAGGTGCGTTCCCTGTCACCTTAGTCTCTGGCTCCTTGCCAACCGCAGCTTACAGATTGGGCCTGTTTGGCTCTCTTTCCCACTTGTACCTCACAGCCCCACAGCCATCCCCTCCATCTCCAGGAATCCTTCTTCCCCTTGGAGAGAGGGCCTGCCTTTTACCCAGCACTGCTGTAATCTACACTTTAGAACATTTCCCTATAAAAGTTGAAGATTTGGGACTGAGTGGCTTAATTTTACATGAAGGCTCAGGTTCTTTGGGGGAGTATCAATTATTTTTAAATATTATAGTAATATTCTCACTAAGAGCTTTGGTCCCACATGAAACAGCCTGAGATCATTCCATCCTGAGATGTTCATGAAGATTCACTGTATTTCTACCTTCTCACAGTACCCGTGTAATTGTGGCTTATTACTTTTAATCTATTTGTACAAATGTTTGAAGTTGTTAATACTTAGTCTAACAGACTAAGAACCTTAGCATGCCTTCTGGGAACAACATGTGATCTCCTATGCATTTGGTTGAATCCTACAGTCACTAAGGGTTCTGTGTCCTACCTGTCATGTGAGTGCTTGCCTAAAGTCTGGACAGACCTCACTCTTTACTCTGTAAGCTTGACTAAGGAGTAGGGGAAAGAAAGGAAATGCTAGAGAATATATATATATATATATATATATATATACACATATACATATGTATGTGTATATATACACGTTTATATGTATATATATACATATATACATATATGTATATATATGAACATTTATATATGTATGTATGCAAGACTACCTAAGCAACAGACCAGAATGGTATAAAAAGATTAAACCCAGAAGAAGCTTCCCCTGGGATTCCTTTACTGACTGAAGGCATAGCTTCCTGAGGTTAAAGCTGCTGTAATTCCTCTGTAGGGTGTGCTTTCAGGGCACGGAGGCTGTCCTTAGCAATGAGGCAGGAAACTGTATTCTGAATCCTAAGTTTCCATAGCTCCACTGAATTCCCCACCCCTCAAACCAGAAGAGCCTATCTCTACCTTTTTCCCTATGAAGCTTATATAAACCTTTGTAGAGACTGCCCAGGACACTTGAGCATGCAATGTTGGTTCTTGTGTAGATGTCTGATGTGCTGAGAAGAAAGGTCTACCTGTCATTTCAAGTTGGGCTTCAGCTGGCCTCCTGCCTGCAGAAAGCAGTGTGCTCCCATGGTCACAGGAGATGACAGTAATATAGAGTTCCAACTTGTCCTTGTTTGTAATTTCAATACATTAGGACCCTGGAGATGTGGTTGGATGTTTTCCATTATTGGGCTACTGCTAGGTATAGGCTGGAATTAAAATGAGATAATTGAACAATAGTTTTCACTTCTGTGAACAAACTCAATATGGTTATACTATTCAGAGAATCTTCTTTTGAATTGGGAATTGAAATTGATGCCTAGGATTGTGGGAAAACCTAGTTAAGATGGGTAGCATTCTAAGCCAATGGTACCTCCTTGGCCACACCCATGGGATGGGGTGTAGTGATGAAAAGATTTAGGATTCGGCCCTGAGAATTGAGTCATGATGGATATTTAAGCAGACGTCTTGGAATAAAAGCTCTCTCTGCATTCGGACCTCAACCTGTTTACATGTGGTGTGCTTTCCTGCACTAGTTTTCCACATGGGTCATCCCAGGATTAAGTGGGCCCTGCCACAAATCTCGGTGGCATCCCCACATAGGATTAAATCAAACCATGTAGTATGATGTCTTAAAAAATGTAGTAATAGCCGGGCGTGGTGGCGCAAGCCTTTAATCCTAGCACTTGGGAGGCAGAGGCAGGCGGATCTTTGTTAGTTCAAGGCCAGCCTGGTCTACAGAGTGAGTTCCAGGACAGCTGGGGCTACAGGGAGACCCTGTCTTGAAAAGATAAAAAAAAAAAATGTAGTAATCACTCAGTTAACATTCATTGGCTGAATTAACATAAATTGTTACTAAGAAAATACTGAAAAATGAGATGTAGCCTAGATAAAGTTAAGTGAATCTTGGAAACATTTTAGATTTTATTCTTGTGTGTACCTGAACTAGCACCCTTATATACCTGATTTCAAAACAATGACATAGCTGTCCCTGTAAATTGCTTACATATTTTAAACACATGGATTCCTTGCAGAATCTTAATGGTACTTGGCTCCAGCTTCCTCTCTATAAGGTCTTTAAAAATCTTTGTAAGCAATAGATTAGAGCTCATCGAGTAGCAACCCTGTAGAGAAGAAAGAAAGGTATCATTGAGAAGGGGAGGCTGACCTGGTAAGGGTCACACACCACCATGCTCGGCAAGGATTGTGCATGAATGTCAACTCGGGAGACAAATGGACCCCTAGGGCCCTTGGAAGAGACTAAGACTGAGGAGGTATAGGTCATACCACAGCATACACCATTCTAGAGGTTTCTGAGGCTGACTGCATGTTGAATGGTTTTTACTAATCACCGTGTGTAGAATCTGCCTTGTGCTATACTGTAGTGATGTCTGTCTGTGAGCTTTAACTTTTATTTATCTGCATCAGAGAAAATAGTGTGTCTTTTCTAGTAGCTTGCTTCTATCCACGTCTGTAAGTACAGGACAGCTGTAAGGCTGACATCCTGAGCTGTCTGGACCAGGACTAAGTCTCAGTGATACAGCAGCAAGGAAATGAGGGGACAGTTGAAAGGTGAGAGCATAGTGATACTTAACCAAGTGATTTGTATGGATTGTGAGTACCAGGGACGTCTTATGAACAAACAAATGTAAAAATTCTGTTAGGAATTTGAAGGCAGAACAACATAATTTTTTATTCTGTGTGAGTCACATACATCTCTGAAAATAGCTTGAGACAAAAATCATGTTGCTTATGAGAACTCCTGTGGCATATATACATATATATATATATATATATATATATATAGATATATCACCAAGAGACAAGTAAAATTCAAATGAAGTGGGGAAGCACTGAATTTATAAGAAGAAAGTATCAAATTCTATGTCATATACATATATATCATACATATACCTGCATAATATATATATATATATATATGCTTTACATAGAGATGAAAAAAAATTCAAATGCTTCTTTTCCCTGGAAAATAAAGGAAGGCTGACTGCATAGTGTCTCCCATTGTCCTCTATCAGGTAGATTTCTGTCCTGAAGCATTTGCCTCAGTGCAGGCAGTTCTCACTTCTAAATGTCTGACAAAGTCTCCCCCAAGTCCTGTACACCGCTGGACAAATGGAAGCTAAATTCACAATCGGCACATTTGCATGGGGTCCTTGGAGGAGCCAAAGCTGCTAGCTCTTCATTTATAAAGGTGCCGGCAAAGACACATTCCCATTTATTTTCATTATAACATACTCCATAGATAAACAACTTGACATTTCATATATAGGTTCTTAAAATAATTTCTGCCCCATGAAAAACTGAACAAGACAGAATGACTAGATATGCTGTCCTCTTCAGATGCATCTACCCAGTTCCCCTAAGTGATAAAATAAAGGGTGACTGCACACACATACATTACTCATCAGATAAAATTTCACTAGTAGAATGTGACCATCCAGAATAATGAGCTTAGAGAAATAAATACCCAACAAGTGTAGCCAGTGGCTGGAAACCCAGCCGTGCCATCAGTGTCAGCCAACTGCCTTTTAGGGGCTGGATAACAAGCTGGGATGTCTCAGTGCCGTGCATGCATGAGATCATGATTAAACGTTACATTTAAACGAGGAAGATGACTTTCAAAACACTTCACAATATGACCTACAGGTCATCTTGAAATTATGTGAACATACTTGGGTTCAGATTTTTCAGGAGGAAACAACACTGTCTGTTCTTTATTCAGAGGTAAAAGAGGAACAGGGAAATATGTAAGAAGCCTCTCTTTGGTTAATGAGCCACAGAGTGCCTGTCTACCTGTGGCTAGACATTTTTATTTTAAGATGAAGCTTCCTCTAGGTTTTTACTGTACTTAAGGAACTAATATAATTGGGTTTTATTTTTTAATTTTACTGATGACACATAGATGTCTACTTTTGTTCTGAGCTCCAAATTAATATTTTCAGTTTCCTATTTGGCCTCATCCCTTTCACGGCTAATAGACATTTCAAACTTTCTGTTTAAAATTGCATTTCTTTCATCTGAATAACATTATTGTTATATTTCTGTTTATCTGAAAGCAACTATGCTGTTATAATATGAATCTCTCAACGGGCTCTAGAATCCACCCACCAATTATTTTCAGACTCTGTAATTACTGTATATGGGTGGAGAGTAAGTATCCATATTTTAGAGTAATATAAAATTAATGGGGAAAATGTGAATTCCTAAGCATAAAAAAAAAAGACTGAGAGAAAGATACAGGACAGTTATGGCAGAATGCATGATCTGGGGTGGGGTGGAGCAGGGTTGGGGGAAGGGAAAGGGGAGTATGCCTGAACTGAACTGAAAAATGATGTCTGAAATACACAAAACATCAATAAAAAAATCAGGAAAAAAAAACAAAAAATAAACAAGAAAAAAAAAATTGCACTTTGGTTCCCACCTCCCCTCCCCTCCTCTGTCCTTTCCCTATGGACAACTTTTTGTCTCCATCCATCAGCATGTCTTGCTCATTTTGCCTTCTGAATTCCTTTTCCTAGCTATTTTACTACAGTCTTGGTCCAGGGTACCATGATCTTCTTCCAGACTCTGTAGTCGATCTTTCTTGATCACCTTCCTTCCCTACAGCCTGTACCCAGCTGGCAGTCAGAAAGCACTCTTAGATCATCCAGGCTTGTTGTCATTGGCTCTAATCCTGGGAGGAGCCACCCAGTTCCTCACCCAGGCATGCAACTCACCATCAGCACCCAACATTTCCCTGCTCAATTCCACCTACGACACTTCCTGCTACTTTTACTGTCTCCCAAGCTGCCTCCTCTACCAGGGGCTTTGCTCTTGACTCTCCTTATTCCCGAATAGCTACCTTGAAGATGGCTGCATGCTTAGTTCTCACTCAAATGTCCTTTCCCGACCACTACACCCAACACTCACAAAAGGTAAATATTGTTTCCTTGCTTTGGGGACTGTTGGCATCACTAGACTATAAGTTGTAAGAAGCAGAATGCTTGATGCTAAACTGCGATCAGCAAAGAGCAGGCATTGGTATTGTTCAAATTCATTAATTCCATATGTTGGAAATCAACAGACAAGGAGAAATGACTGACACTAAAACCTCAGAATAGCTAACTATTTTTATTATAGGACCATGATAGTTATTAAATAATCACATTAGACTCTCATGGTGTAAGCGCTCAGTTGTGGCACTTCAGTCTGAAAGCTGAATTTCTTTCTCTTTAATTGGCCTCCAGGAAGTTTAAAATATTGCACTCATTTTCCCAATAACGATTCTCTGTGTGTAGATAAGAAATGATGATCTAGCATAAAATTGGTACTGTAGACTTATTACCTTAAAACGTAACCATTACATCTCCCCCTCATAGTCCACCTCCACTCAGAGGCTGCTTTTCTCCAGGGTAAGCTCCCTCTGAGTATTTGCAGCTAAAAACAGCAGAGAGGAAAGTGCCTTGGGAAACCAGGGCTCATGCCTCAGGGAGGGACATCTTCCCAAGGCTGACCTGGGCCTGGGAGCAACTGCAGGCTCATACCTATGGTCCTGTCAAGAGCAGGAAAGCTGCTCTGGGACAGTGGTTTGCAAAAGGAGCCTATGTACACTGGGGTCCTATGCAGCCAGCCGAGGGGATAGGTGTGGAGATTTAGAGACTCCATTTCATATCCTTGGCCCTATGTACTCTTATCAGAAATCCCAGCTGCTGAAAAACAGGCTGGTGTACTCTTTTGCAATTTTTCTTCCCACTTAAAAACCAAACCAGCTCTCCCCCATTCCATGATGGAACACATCTGTCAGATGAGAACTAAGATACCACAAACAGCCCATGTCTGGGTTGCAAACGTAATATGTCTAACCATTCTTTTTTTTTTTTTTTTAACATAGTACTTCCTAATTCCTTAACGTCAACAAAATTCAAGGGGATCAAGTTGTCAGGTCATAGGTAATTGAATAGTTTCTGATGGTGGATTAAAATGAGACTTTTGAAAATAAAAGTGAAAGAAGTTCGAAGAATGATGTGGCACAGATAGAGGGAAGGTTTTTGCATTCCTTTAACCATAGATATAAGAAGCCCGCTTTCTAGATTTTAATTTATGAAAGAAAACAGTCATGAAAATAGAATAATACTAAACTCAGTTCACTCAAGCAATAAGTAATACCCATTTTTGATTATATAAATTGATTGAGGAAAATGGGTCATCTATCTGAGGAATGTATTTCCAATGCAATTTTAATTTTTAGATTTAAAAATTTTAATTAAGATTTAGACATGCATGCTATTTTGATGAACTATATCCTACTAATATATACAGTAATATGTATCATAATAACAGTAAAGAAATTGATTTTTTCAAAGTCCAATACCACATGAAGTATCAAAAATTAAATTTTAATTTGAATACATTGTAGAAAGAGTGATCAATAAGAGACTTTGAAGCATAAGATTTACCCATTAGGGTAAAATTTGGGGTGTCTGTGAAAAGGTTCCAGGTTCAAGGAACAAAAGGACTGATAGGGAATTAATAAATGAATTCACACTAATGAGGAATTGTTTGCATATTATTAAATATGATGGTAGATGTTAAGCCACTGTGGTATACAGATTTCTAAGGTACATTTTAAAAGAGAAACATGTCAGTTTTACTTATACAACATCACACAACTGTATTCTTGGCCACAATTTAAAATTAAAAGGTAAAGTGTGTGTGTCTGTATGGAGGGCATAAATGGCTATGCCAAAGTCTTCTAGAAAGCTAAAATGCAACAAATAGATAAATTGAGAACACCTGGACTCATGATCTTCTGACTAGCTTTTCATCACAGCTTCCATCAGCAAGTAACTTGGCCTCTTCAGCTCTGGTGACCAGGATCATCGGGTGAAAACTTGAAACTGTCTCTCAAGGAGATTATCAAGGTGTAAGGACCAGATCCAAGAGAGACCAGAACATGTTCAGAACTCCAGGGGAGAAGGTTGGGTGGCATGCGATGAGAAAGAGAAATTATGCTCACAGGAGACCCCAGCAGAAGCAGGTGTGTTCTCTCATACTTCAGGCTTGCCGTTTCGTTCTCCAAGTTACAGCAGCAGCTCACTTAAGTCTTGTGATGGGGCTATTTCCACACACTTATCTGAGCCCTGTGCTGTGTTTATAAAAGGAAGCTCACATGCCTCTGAATTTGGAAAGAAAATGGGCAAAGTCTACACTCAAGTTACTCGGAGAATAGCAAAGATAAGTAACAAATGCAAACTGGAGACCTGAGCCTCGGGGTGCAGAACAAAATACAAAATACCTGCTGATTCCACTACCCCCTTGGGGGCCCCCCCAGACTAGAAGGAGGGGAAAGAAAAGGGAGCTCCCATCAGAGGCGTCTGTGATGGTCTTCCCACGTCCTCCTTCCCTGCTTGTCTGTCCCTGCATCCCTGACATCCAGGAAGGGTGTTCTGGAACTGTTAATTCATTCTACCAGAACTACAAAGCTTGGGAGCTGGCTTGGGTCTACCCAGCAGTGTCAGCTCCATGACTTAAAACCGCCTTGCTCTATCTTACACAAGGCAAACAAGCAAAATACTCATTCTGAAAGTTCACTAGGATGCATAGGAGTAAGTAAGGATTTCGGCAAACGGTGAAGTCCAGTCACGCTGTTCTTACTTAGAGCCACTTCGACTTAGTCCATGTTAACCAGCAGAAGACAGCTGCCATGGCTGTGATCTTTACTGTTTTGCAAAGTATCCCCTTGCCTCCAACTTCCAAATCTTCCCCTCCAACCATGCATAGAGCGCACTGGAGCAACGTGGGAACTGACAGGTAACGTGGCTAGGAGTCCTGCCTTAAGCCGACCTGGGTCAAAAACAAAGCCTACCTCCTTTGCTGCTCCCTACGAAGCCTCCCTGCCCTGGGTGAAACCCCATGCTCAGAGGATGCCACTTCACCAGCGGCCTTGCTGTAAGGCACACACACTCACTGAGTGCTCTGTTCATAGTCTCTCCATCAGAGGTCATTACTGTCCATTCAGGAGCAGCAGGCTACAGCTTACAGCATGAAATCCTGACCCAAAGGAGACCCTGTGTTTTGTTAGTAAAATGTTTTTTTTCCAATTCTAGTCTTTTGCCTCATGCAAAATACTTTCCTCCTCCCCTCTGAGGACAGTTCAGGAACAGTAATCCTCTTCTTCACACAGCAGCCCCTCTGCCCATATTCGTCACCCATCTTAACCTGTTTTCCACCTGCCTCCCCCCTTTTCTTTCCCAGCCTGGGTGAGAAAAAAATCATAGAGACAGAAATACAATTCCATACTTTGTTTGGGGGGGTAAGTGAGCTGTCACTGGGTAACAGATACTTCATTGTGGGATGTGCAGTACCAGAAGGTGACAGCCATTTAGCTGTGGGATGGGCACTGCCAGGCCACTGGATGGATGTCCAATGCACAGGGGACAATTACTGTGTGGCTTTCCTAATGTCTGCTGTTTAGCTTAGTAGATTATCAACCTGCTCCCAAAGCAAGGTGAAAGTAAATGTCTAAGGGGCCCAATTAGCTTCTCCCAGAGTCCGAGGCAGTCCCTACGCCGAGCTGCAGAGGCACCCTTCACAGGACATACGTGACTAGTTAAGATATGGAGAGGAAAAAGATGGAGAAGCTTCCACAAATCTCTGGTTCAATGATTTAAATGCAACTCAACCCACATGCTGCCTTGCATGTCCTCCATGCCAAAGAAAGCACATTTTAAAAGCCATTCAGGCATGATATAAGGAGCAAGCAGCAAGAAATAAGAGACAGCTGGCCGTCCATATTTGTAAGTTCCACATCTTCAGATTCAGTAACTGAAGACAAAAATATCAGAAAAAGGCCCACATCTTTACCTAACAGACTTTTTTGTGTCACTAAAAAGTAGTACTCATTAATACAAAGCATTTATTATGGTAAGTAATCTACAGAAGTCTTGAAGCTTACAGGAATACATATATACAAACACTATGCCATTTTATACATGAGCCCCGAGCTTTGGTATTTTTAGGTGCTTTGATACACCCCCCCCCCAGATACTGGAGATTAATGCACTTTAGAAGTGAGAGGAAACTTTAAATACAGAGAGTAGCTTGCTGAAATATAATGACAATAACCTCCACTTTGGGAGAATGGCACAGACAGGGCTATATCTTAAAGTCTGCACACATAGTTTTTTTGATGTTTACTTTTCTGCTCCTTCGTCTGCTCAGCGGAGCACAAAGGCATGCTTTCCTTTCTAACCCTCATTCCAGTAGAGAAACGGCCTCAGAGAAGCCATGGGCCAAATTATAAGAGGAAATAACTGGCTGCTGCTGAAGATGACCAGAGATAAGACGGGCTGAGGGAGGGTTGGAGGGAGCAGAGCACCACCTCACACCCTGAACAGAGCATGCTGGCTGGCTGCAAGCTCTTGAGAGCATGCTGGCTGGTGCAAGCTCTTGATTGCTTAGGAACTCGGACTTCCTGAGCCTTCACCCTCTGATGGACTGAAACAATCCCCACAGACTTGCCACCCTGCACACCACTCAGCCTTATGTTCCCATCCATTATTTTCAGCAGTTCTTTCAGTCTGTCTTTGTGGTTAAATTGATCTCAGAACATGAAGGGCTATATTCAGTGGAAAGGTAAAGTCAGAACCTTTTGAAGAGGCTCATGATATCTTCATCTAAGTGCATGTTATGAAAGATTGTTCCAAAACACAGGACTCATGTCCTCTTGATATTTGGACTGTACATGTTATATAGATGAAACAGATTAAATTTTGTTTTGACTCTATGTATTATAACCATAGTGGCAATGCTGGCTGAAACTGGCAGTCCAATTAGAGATAATTATCCATTACACACAGTAATATAAGGTGGAAGTGTGGACAATATAATTTCTGCACACATTTTTTGTCTTTTCTGATCAAATGCATGTGTCAGGGAAAAAATACTTATGCTTAAACCTTAAGCATTAAAGGTATCTTAAAATACTGAAAGGACAGTTTTCAAGGAGACAAGCAGGCTATATATATATATATATATATATATATATATATATGATGAGTTTTTACAAACTCTGAGTTAATAGTTCTCAACATTGGATATTTTAGAACCAACCCCTTAAGGAATCTTAAAATCAGTGCTAAAATCTGAGATCTCTGGCTGTGGCTCATGTCACAATGTACATCTGAGTTAAGTACCAGGTCCTGACTTCTTAACCTAATAAAGACTAGGTATGTAGCTGTATTCTTAGGTGTTTGGTAGAGATGTATGCAAGATAAGGGGGAAGGTGAGGCTGGAGACACCTCAGTTGTAAATTAAGCCCTGATTCAGGTCACAACTGCAAATTAATTTAAAATAATTAGAAAATCTACATATGACATAGACATTTGGTTTGTGAACTCACAATATAACTACTTCAAGTCACTGTGCATTCCAGAGTCACCCTGTCCTGGGACAACAACAAATAAGCATGACACCTTGTGTGCTTCAAGATGAAACTATGCAAACCCATGCCACCATGGCCATGTCACACAAGGTGAGGAAGAGCAGTGGCCTTCGAAAGAAACATGAAAGGTAAAAACAGAGACAGATATTCCTCCTCTCCCTAAAGAGCCAGCATTGTGGAGGAAATGACCTTGCTATACCTGACCTGCTTGGAGCCGTGCCAGTGCTGCCCTCAACATCCCTCAAGTGCTCAATCTGGAATGTGCATGCATAAACACCAAAGTGTTTAAATATGGCCGAAGTTCGTCTCCCAGAACTTTTGTGAAGAAGTGGGGTCTTTGATGATGGCTAAGGACAGGACAGAAAAGGAGATGCGTGAAACAGCTGAGTCAGAGAAAAGCTCAGTCTAGGGGTTGGATGGGGCTCTCGGAGAAGGATGGGGAGTGTCCAGAGAGAAGGCAGGCCACTGTGATGGCTAGTCCTGGCTGTTAACTTAACTGGATCTGGGATTAACTGAAATGAGAGAGACCTTGATAGACTGTTCGAAGCTGGAAGACTCACCCTAAATGTGGGCATTGCCTTCTCATGGCAGCCAGTATAAAAGGTCATGGCAGACGGAAACTTAGCCATTTGCACTTTGCCTTCTCTCTCACTGCTGAGTTCATCTTGCTGCTATGACCAACTTCGTGGATGCCAATGTAGACTGAAGACTAGCAGATCTCCCAGAATCCATCAGATTGGGAATGCTGAGATGAGACATCCAGCCTCATGGCCTTAGGAACTCCCAGGTCATCAGCCTCTCCAGTGTGGTGCAGCCATTGTTGGACTACTTGGACTTTATTCTGTGAGCTAATCTAATAATATTTTCATTTTATCAGTTCTGTTCCTTTAGAGAACCCTGACCAATACAACTGTGAATGGAGGCTCGTTCCACTGTGTGGAAGCAATATTATTTAAAACCTGAAAATGTAGGTGACATGTTGATCCAAAGGGCTGGTAGCCGAATTGAACAATGGAAAGGAGAAGAGAGAGAGGGAAAAGAAAAGCAAAGAAAAGGGGGTTGCTCAGAGCTGGGCTGGGCTACATGCAGAAATCTCTGCAATCCATAGGTGCCCATCTGTCAAGCCCAACCGAAGGTTAAATGCTAATTATACTCTTGCAACATTTGACCTCAGTGATAAAGTGAATTTAACTGAAATTGTGACTAGACTGAATTTAAATACAGCAGATATTGCATAATGATGTATTAGATTGACCTAGCCTTCCGTGTCAGCAACCTAATGGGAGAAATAGGGTAAATAGAATGTTCTTTTTTGGATAAGGGAAGGAATTACTTAATTCAGTCTGTCATATCCTCTTAATACAAAATACCTGACATGTAAGAAGAAGACTGTGAAGAATAAAGAAGATGTGACCAAAATTTAAGAGGAAGACAGTTGAATTAGTCACTTTTCTGTTGCTGTGATAAACCACCATGAGCAAGGGAACTTATAAAAGGAAGAGTTTATTTGAGCTTACGACTGACGGTTCCAGAGAATAGAGTCTACTGTGGTGGGAGGCATGGTGGCCCAGGCTGGAGCAGCAAGCTGAGGGTCACATCTCGCAATGAGCACAGGAAGTCAAGAGAGAGACTGGAGACCGCAAGGCTTGTTAAACTCACTAAGCCCACCCCCAATGACGTACTTCCTCCAGCAAGGTCACACCTTCTAAGACCTCCAAGAACAGGGCCACCAACTGGAGACAAAATGTCTGAATACTTAAAGCCTATGGGGGACACTCTCATTCAAACCACCACAACAGTCATTACAGGCAGATCCACAGAAGCCAGGTGCTGGACCATGAAAAAAAGGGCTTGACTTGTAACAGGGTATGGCCACTACAGTGGGGAATGGACACTATGCATGAAAACATACAGATTCAGCAAAGAAGTCAAAAGTATGACAAAGAGACAAATGGAAACTGTAGAATCAGAAAAACACCATGTGAGAAATGAAGAATTTACTGGAGGATCTCAATAGAAGATGGGCAGTAGTTCCTAAAAATGCCAGTGAACATGAAGACAGAGAACTGCGGTTATCCCAACAAATGACAGGATGAAAAGAGGAATGAGCTGTCTGGAACACAGTGGCTAAAGCTAGGTGATGATACTGTGCAATGGGATATGTGTGTAGTTAGCATCCCAGAGGGAAAGGACAGGGAGAGGCAGACACACTATTAGGGAACATTATCTTTTAAAAGGCAGCATAAAAAATACATCAAGAAAACAACAGCAGAAACAACTTACTTCTCATGAAAAGTATCAATTAGTTCAGTCCAGAAAGATGACTCAGTTATTGAGAGAACTGGCTGTTTAGCAGAGGACCCAGGTTTGGTTCCCAGCACCACATAGAGCCTATCAACGCCCCCATAACTCTAGTTTTTATCCCTTTCTGGCCTTCGTTGTTCAATTTGGGCATATGTACAGACATGCAGGCCAAACGTGCATACTCATAAAATAAAAAAGCAAATAAAATAAACTTTATTTTTTTTAATTTTTTTATTATTAATTTTATTTATTTCTGTATGTGTATGAATGTACTGTCTGCATGCAAGTCTGTGCACCCGTGTCGTGCAATGCCGCGGAGGTCAGAAGAGGGTGTCAGATTCCCCTGGAACTGGAGTTCTCCTGGAATTGGAGTTTCAGATGGTTCTTGGCCACCATGTGGGTGCTGGGGATCGAACCCGGGTCTTCTGCAAGAGCGGTCAGTGCTCTTAACCAATAGGCCATCTCTCCAGCCCAAATAAAATAAACTTTAAAATGTATAAACTTGTCAAAGAAGAAAAACTGACTTTATCCCTTAACATTTCCATGGTATCCTCTAGAACTATGAGAGCTACTCTTCAGGGTGGAGCCTTTCAGGTCAGTTCCAGCGCCATGGCTGGAGAGGTCATAGATTCTAGAGAAGACCCTATCATTGTCAGATCCCTCGACAAAGGAAATTTCTTTTTTTTAAGGTTATTTTTATTTTTTTTACTTTTTTATTTTTTATGTGTATGAGTGTACTGTCTGCATGTAGGTTGGGGTACCCACGTAGTGCAATGCTGTGGAGGTCAGAAGAGGATGTTAGATTCCCCTGGAACTGGAGTTAAAGATGGCTCTTAGCCACCATGTGGGTGCTGGGAATCAAACCCAGGTCCTTTGCAAGAGCAGTTGGTGCTCTTAACTGCTGAGCCATCTCTCCAGCCCCTACAAATGAAATTTCTTACAGTATGTTAAATACAGATCTGTATATTTACAGACAAGTATACCACACAACACTCATCAAAGAAGCTTCTTTTTGCAACAGATGGAG
Source organism: Rhizomys pruinosus (assembly GCA_009823505.1). Taxonomy (NCBI): domain Eukaryota; kingdom Metazoa; phylum Chordata; class Mammalia; order Rodentia; family Spalacidae; genus Rhizomys; species Rhizomys pruinosus. The sequence continues at coordinate 1,735,591 of VZQC01002595.1, read as the reverse complement.
GCTATTACAGAGTTCCACAACTGGTCACACTCAGAAAATATATGTCTGAGAGATGCCCAGCCCTAAGTGACCCATCTACAGAGGAACCTCTATACCTAAGGCTCATGGAACACAGTGGAACAGGGGTAGAGAGAATACTAATACTAATACATCTATCAACTCTCCCAGTGAAGTTTCCTCATACATTTTGAGTGCGATGCACACAAAAGGCCACAACTGGCCAAGTTTTAGTGAATAAGACCATAGAGTGTGCATCCCTGCACAGGACTCCTATATTAAACCTCACCCACCCATGTCTCAGGGACCATTGCAGAAGAGGGTGTGGAAAGATTTTAAGAGCCAGGGTTAGCACATGAACATAAGGAAACAGGTTTCCAGGCCTTTGGGAACTTGGTCATATGAGGTAGCAACAAGGGTGACAGCACGCACAAGACCCACGAGACAAAACCCGGCACAGAGCTGAGGAGACAGGCAAGATGCTCAGCCTTAGCTGAGAAAGCATTGGCAACCGATTACTGTGGGGTGAAGGAGAGTAGATCTTCTTTAAGGGAGTGACTTTAGATGGCTGACTAGACTCCAGTGGACGAACTTGCACTGAGGGACATCTGGGCATAAATGCTTGACTGGATAGGACCTAACAGATACAACATATTGCATGGAATCTGGTTTGGGGGGCTATGGGGAGTACAGATGGGAGAGGGGAGTCTAAATTTGATTAAGACTTATATAAAATGCATAAAACTCAGTAAAAATAATACAATAGAAAAAATATTTAAAAGGTAATGGAGACCAAAAGTCAATGCAACGGTATCAGTAAAGTACTCAGAGCCGAGAGAAAGGAACACACAGCATCTGAGAATCCGAGAGAGAGAGAGAGAGAGAGAGAGAGAGAGAGAGAGAGAGAGAGAGAGAGAGAGAGAGAGAGATTCTTGATGGCTAAAAACAAAACAGATATAGGTTGAGACTGAAAAAAATAACTGAGTTCATTCATCTTCAAAGGCACTCACTATGGGAAGTACTGAGTCAGGCAGAGGAGAAATTGCTCCAGATGTGTACAGATTCTAGACTTGGTGGGATGAAGAGTAGTAAAGGAAACTGAGGTGAGGGGTTAGGTGTAGCATATAGACAGAGAAGAGTGGAGAGAAGAGAGAAGAGATGACTTAGAGCCCTGAGATACAGCTGAGAGAAAATAAGAAAGAGGTAAAGGAAAGAAGGGAGGGAGGAAGAAGGGAGGGAGGGGAAGAAGGAAGGAAGGAAGGAAGAAAAGAAGGAAGGAAAGAAGGAAGGAAGGAAGGGGAGAAAGGAAGAAAGGAAGGAAAGAAGGAAAGGAGGGAGGGAGAAGAAGGAAAAAGGAAAAGGAAGTGAGGGAGGGAAGGAGGGAGAAAGTGAGGGAAGGAAGGAAGAAGGGAGGGAGGGGCAAGGAAGGAAGGAAGGGAGGAAGGAAGGGAGGGAGACGTAGGGAGAGAATGAGGAAAGTGTGTCTTGGAAAACAAGAATATGAATATATCAAATGCTACAGGGAAATTAGAGTAAGGTTAAAAATAAGATGCGCCTACTGTAACAGGATGCATGGAGACAGGTGGGTTTATGTTACACCATTTATCTCAGGGAATCCTGAATCCTCCTCAGCTGAAGCCCTTACAAGTGTCAGGGTTGTAGCAGTGATGCAGGAGGCAGGCACAAAGGAAGGTAAGACAGGGCAGAGAAGGAACATAGGCCAGGACCAAGGCTGGACATGATGTGGGCTGGAACTGCAGGGGAAATGCACAGGACTGGGAGGAGAATTCAAGAACACCCCAGAGAAGTGTCAGGAAGAAAGAGACTTACTGCATGCACTTCAGAGAAAGGCAGGACAGTGACAACCTTACTGCATGCACTTCGAGAAAGGCAGGACAGCGACAACCTTACTGCATGTACTTCAGAGAAAGGCAGGACAGTGACAACCTTATAACTCGTTCTTCCCTGGGAAGGTGAGAGCAAGCAGAGAACTGGGGTTTGCATTAGAATTTGAGAGGTGAACTTGGTGAAAACCTGGAAGTAAAGCTACTGGATTTATAACATTTTAAAAGTAATAAGGTCACTTTTAAGACAGACCTGACTCACACAGATACCAGGTAGATTCATCCGTGAATTTAATTAAAAATTTAATACCAGTGCTTCCCATTTCATAGCTATAACTTTTCTTTCTGACAGGTAAATTAAACAGTTCGTCTCAAGGTGAGGTCCACAGGGGTTTCTATCCTTTGCTCTGTCTTGAGCTCTGATGTTGGAGTGGTAGTATTACCAATTCCTAATTAGAATCAGCCCATCACAGGGCAGTGTCCCCATCATCCCTTTCCAGATTGCCCCAGGTAGAGCTGCTATTATCAAATGACAATGAGGATGGTATTGTCTGGGGTTCAAAGGACATAGGTATGTTAGGAAACAAGTCACCCTTTCTTTTATATTTTGAATCATTATGCTCTGCAAAGTTATTAATTTTATCTGATACAGATTAGGTAAATTTTATTTCACATAAACATAGTCATTTCTATCACACAGTGATTACTCATGAACTTTCTAGGGTGCTGGATAGAGATAAAAAGAGTGCCTGAACATCAAAGTTTTATAAAAAAGCTCTTAGGAGATTTTTTAGGGAGAGCTCCTGGGAGCTGCCCCGTCATCACCTTACTAAAGATCCCACTGACTCATGTCTGGAAGGACGACTATAATGAAAATTTTGTTCTTGACACGTTAGGTTTAGGAGGCCATTTTTTTAGTGTTACCTCTAGGGGGACCCATGGCATTCTGTCCTCCCTTAAGAGATAGGTTGGGCAGGCCAATCACCAGGCAGAGGGACACCCCACCCCCCAGGAGTCAGTTACGCCTTGAACTATGCTAAAGAGACAGTGGAAATAATATCCCTTTTCTGAGACAATGCCCTTCCCCTTCCCAGGATTCCCGTTCCCTTGAGTTGTTCAGAACAGAGCCGCCAGCCGTGAGGTACTGCTGGACCTGCCCAGCTCAGTCCTGGACTCAGAAGGCTGTAACTTTTCCTTTTCCTACGACCACTTTTCCTGGTACTTTGGGCTTCTTTACTCTTTCTCTAAAGCTCCCTTCCCTGCCGTGTAACTTCGTGTTTCTGTGGCTCACCTCCTTTGGCTTAACTCAGACAGACGAGTGAGTTACAAGGTTGTCTCTGTCCTGCCTTTCTCTGAAGGGCATGCAGTAAGACCCTTACTTCCCGACACTTCTTTCCCTTCTCCATCCTCTTCCTTCAGGCAGATACCCAAATTTGTTATTTTGAGTTCTCAAGATTTGGTTTGGTGTTTGAGGAGAACAACTGTTTCTTACACACCCTCTTCTCTCAACATTTTCTTCAAATTTTTGGCTTAGACATTACAAATGCCTAGTCAATATAAAGCCCCCCTTCTCTCTCATTACAAATGCCAAGTCAATATAAAGCCTCCCTCCATCCCTTCCTTCCTTCCTTCCTTTCTTTCTTTCTTTCTTTCTTTCTTTCTTTCTTTCTTTCTTTCTTTCTTTCTTTCTCCATTTGTCTCTCTTCTCTAAGGTCTTTAAGCTGAGGTCTTGAATTGGAATCAACTAGAAATTTCTCAAGTTTGCTTTTTTCCTACAAGGAATATTTCCAATGGCTGAACCACTAAAGTCCTGTTTAATAGAAATAAGTTTTGGCCCTTTGATTTATTTATAACTCCTCTTCCAAGGAATTCTTATCTGCCAGACCCAGCCACTAATAGATCCCAATAGATGTCCAAACTTAATTAATAAAGAACACATGGCTTTTTTGCAAAGGGAAGTCGCATTTGTGAGATTCGGTTGTGTGGGTCGAGAGACAAGCCCCTAATCTGAAGATGTGACATTTTGGCCAAGGTACTGAGCTCTCCTTCTGCTAGAATTTGGCTTGTAAAATCAAAATTATTAAAGTGATCCTGTGGAGAGTTTTCTCATAAATCACCTTGTCTGGGAAATCAGGCTCCTTCTTAAAATACTAATTGAAATTGCATGTGTTTTAATGAAAACCACATCTGCCCTGGGCTGAAGAACATGTTTTGAAAAGCAGAGAAGGTAGATTTCTAGCATTTCCTCATATTGACTTAATAAAGTGAAGTTTATACATTCCCAGGAATAAAAATAGCATGCTGCCTTTCTGCAGTGCCCCGAGGTTTTCAGCACCTGAAGACTTTCCGTGGGTATGGATGGAATTCACTGGGGTGGAGGGTCACAGATTAAGAAAGTGTGCCTGGTACATGTGATGGGTGATGCTTGCAGACCCTGCTCCCCAGATGGGGTGCCTGTAACTTCATGCCAGTTTGCCATGCAAGAGCTATTGGCATGAGCTTGGAAAATCATCACACATACATGCACACACATGCACACACACTGACATGAGTCTACAGGACTTCAGACCCCTAGGCTTTCCAGTTCTGTCAGGTGACACTGTGCAGCAGTGTCTTCCAAATGCAGGTGGTATGGTGTTTAAGGGAAATCTCCACCTTCAACTGCAGAATTCACATTCAAATTACAAAATGACTTGGAGTGATTTGTGGTAAAGGTGATGATGTAGCAGCAGGCATCTGTTTAGTCCTAAAAGAACATGCTATCATGATTTCAGGTTTAGTAAGAATTATGCCGAAGTTTGAATGAAGTTAAGCATCTCTAGGTCTAGAATTCTGTAGGTATAGTCACTTATCAAAAATTCACTGTGGGATCAGTAAATGAAAGAGATTGTCTACCAAGCACAAGCCACTCAGGAAAGGACTGACAAAAGGGAGATCCCAGCTCCCATTGTCCCACGCAACCACAGTTCTCCAAGAGAACATGCATTTTTAACTAAGGCCTAGCATGGGTGAGTGGCCCTCTGTGGACAGCATTCTCACTTCAACCAGTCATTTTCAGCTAAAGACAGACCATTTTGTTCTTTAAACATCTCCAGCCACCTCTGTATACAGTCTTTAGAGTAGCCAGACACAATCTCTTTTAACTGAACATTTAAAATAGATGGAGGGGGGCTGGAGAGATGACCTAGTGGTTGAGAGCACCGACTGCTCTTGCAGAGGACCCGGGTTTGATCCCCAGCACCCACATGGTGGCTGAGAACCATCTGTAACACCAATTCCAGGAGAACTCCAGTTCCAGGGGAATCTGGAATCTCTTCTGACCTCTGTGGCATTGCACGACATGAGTGCACAGACCTGCGTGCAGACAGTACATTCATACAAATAAATAAATAAAAATAAAAAAAATAGATGGAGACAAGAAAATACAGTTAGCAAAGATTGTTCTTCCCCTACCCACTGGAAAAAAAAGGGACTGTTTCAAAACCTTTCCTGGGGGAGAGGACTGTAGAGGATTTAATATTTAGACAAAAGTAACTCACAGATAAGAAACTGTTCATGTTAGTCCTAATCCCATCAATGTGTGGCAGAATGAGATGCATAATACCAGGTACACATGGAGACTCTGGGCTCCTTTCTCTTCCATTTCTTCAGAACACACGGTTGGAATTAATGGGGAGACAATTGTCTGGACGACAATGCCAGAGGGCGGGGGAACAGTCTTACAAATCAGATGGTCAAAGTTAATGAGAAGGGCTGGGTTCATGAAGTGGTGGGTGAGCTCTTCTCTTCAGCCAGGGGAGGGGCTCAAGGAAGTCAGAAAAATGCCCGTTACGCTCCAGCCCTGGACCACCTGCCGGAGAAGGTGGTGAAAGAGCCACCACCCAGGGAAGCCAAGGGATGTACTCCACAGGCTGTCAACACCTGGAATGGATACATGGCTCTGCCAACACAGATTGCTTGGGCAGTGATCAAGTCACATACAGAATGTGTTACTATTTCACTCCCAGGCTCAAACCTCTTCCGAAGTGGCAGCAGAGTGAATCTGCTTAGAGTCCTGGATTGGCAGATCGCCTTCCCAGTGTTCCTGTGGAAAGAGGCTGATGCAGATAATTCCTCCACTCCTTCCTGTGGAGGAATCCCACATGGGATTCTCTCATCTCCCTCTCTACCTGCCGTTTACAATAAGTAACATGGTGCACTTCATCCGCCAACTAACTCATCCAGCAAACACATACAGAGTGCCAGGTACTATAGAATATGAAAATAAAGATGACTTGAACCCTAACATGATCCTCCCCTGCCCTGCTTCTGCAGAGAAAGGTGCCATATATTCAAGAAACACATAAAAGGCAATGCAAAGACAAAAATCACATGGAAAGTGAAGAAAGAAGAAAAGACTTATCAACTATTTGATACCCATAAACCTCTGAGCTCAAGGAATTGTTTTTATCAGGAATGGACATATGAGCTAGGCTTTGAATGATGAGGGAACCCACTATGTGCAAATTCATATGTGCCTTAAGACTTCTGCCATGTTAGGTTTTGTCTGTTGGCAGGGGGTAGAGATTTGGCCAAAATAATCTTTTATCCACCTCCATTGGAACTGTCCAAGTGCTGAAACGTGTGGCATTCTAAGAAACATGCTGAACTATTGCAATATTGTCCGCTGTTTTCACTGAAGCTAATTATTGCCATTCTTTTAACAACCATCCCTACGCTGAAGGATAATTAACATTTATGAAGGTTGCAAAGAAGGCATGCATGTGCATTAACCTTGGCTACTGCACCACATCATTAAGAACACAAGGATCTATCTATAGCACATTTATTATCAGTTCCCAGAGACATACACATAACCATGGAAACAGCCCAAATGGGAGGAGAAGGAAGAGCAGAGTGAGCTACACTTCTCTTAGTGGGTCTGTATGCTGCTCATAAGACCTAATGGGGTAGAGTGAGAACTGATCAACAGCTTCTTCGGAGTTTCCTGATAATGGAGTCCTAAGATATCCTTCCCCTGACTGCAAATGTGGCAGTCTGCCCGCTCGCACATCAATTAAGAGATAGTCCAAGAAGAGTTGTAATTTAAGCTGGGACCTCAGAACCAGTAATGGGAAAACCTGGGTTTCTTCTGAAATTACGAGTGCCTGCAGGCATCTAGAACCAACTTTCTGCTTACTCATGAACATCAAATCCTTTTCTTCAGTTACTGCTTATTTGATTTGTTTAACTTGATGTTTTGCTGATTTAGAGTTTAAGATGATAGTTGGACAGGAAAAGCCTAGCTCAGTCATTCAATCAGCAAATATTCATTAAATCCCCACTATGAGACACACACAGTTCCAAGCACATGAGAAACATCAGCCAGTAAGACAAAGCTTCTGATCTTAAATTAGCTTATATCTCAGTGTCTATAGGAGGGTGAGAAATAAGATTAATAAGTAATAGGTATGCCTTCACCTTTGCTTTGTTTTTGACTTTTTTTTAACACAGAGTCTTTCTGTAGCTCTAGCTGGCCTAGAACTACTTATGTAAACCAGGCTGGCTCTGATCTCCCAGAAATGTGCTTGCCTCCGCCTCCCAAGTACTGGGATTTAAGGCACACACCACCATATTTGGAGATGGTGTTCCTAATCCTAAATTTACTTTGCAGTAAGCTATTACAAGTTGAAAATGTTTTAAGTAAATGTATTTAATACATATAATGATCACAGCTTAGCAACACAGGACATTGTAACACAATTTCCCCCCCTGTGATCCATGGATATCTAGGAATTGTCACTTGCTGCCTGCCACTGCTCAGTACTGAGAAAGACTGTACTACAAATAGTGGAAATTTAAAACTCAAAGCAGTTGCTCCTGACTGTGTATGATCAGAGCATCACAAACTTGGAAACCTCTAAGTAGATTATGCCTTTTAGATGTTAGCTAGCGATATGGAGAAAATCCATGCAGGAAAGGAAGCAGAGTGGGTTGGCTGTATGGTGTTGAGCAAAGCTGCTCTTGGGAAGATAACATGCTGAGATGAAGGTTCAGTGTGTGGACAGCCCAAGCAAGAGGATTCCCAGGTGTGGGAGCAGCAAGGCCGAAGGCCCCAAGGCTGGCTCTTGACACTTAAGGGAAGAAGTGTGGAGCCGTGGTTGCAACAGATATATTGATGTGTAGATGTGTAGAGGGTGGGTTGGAGAGATGGCCAGCTTGAGCCAGTGGAGCCACATCTGCTTGGGGTGGAGAAATGATGCGCTCAGCACAGGTTTTAGGACACCCGCTCTAGGTTCTGCTGCTAAGGGCAAACCACACAGGGAGAATGGGTGACAGACCTCAGTAATAACTAAGGTGGGAGACAATAGGCAGTTCTGGACCAGTGAGAAATCCATGAAGGCAATGAAAACGTCACATCTTGTGAAAATCCAGAACAGATTTGTTGATGGACTGGATATGAAAGTGTGCTGGATATGTATCAAAGAAAGCTCCAAGTTGTCTATCCTGGGTCACAACAAGGCCAGCCAGCCATTTGCTGTCACAGGGTAAACTGCAGATGTATGAGGCTTGGGGGAACATAATCATGAACATGTTATATTTGGGATGCTTATTAAACATCCAATAATGACGCTGGACTAGTTGTTTTACCTGAGATGTGGATTCACATCTGAGATGAATGTTTGGGAATAGAATAGCTATGACCTTTAAAGCCATGAACTCAGAGGAGGTCACTGAAGCCTTCAGTGAGAGTTGTTAGGAAGGAGAGGGCCACACTTGGTTTTCTATTCTCGTGTTCTTTCTTCACAGTGATTATATGTTTCTTCTCGATGTATAAGATCTGTACAGCATTTCTTTACACAAATCACTGCTTTGACATAATATTTAGAATAAAGGAATAGGCAGGAGTCACATCCCTTTTCTCCAAAATAGAATCTAATGTTTTGCTAAATTCTCCTCTCAGTCACAAAAAGTTACTGCTTTGGTAAAGCCTGTAGCTTAGATATTTTCACCTCAGCTTCCGAATGGCTGCCTCCATTTCCTAGTGGTGACATCTGATAGTGAAGGCTTAATTTAACATGGGTAGTGTGGGGATTCAAATGTTGCTCCCTCAGATGGAGCACTGGATAACTGGCTTCACAGGAAGAAGAGATGCCTAAAAGCTAGAAAGCCAATCGATACTTCACTATTTTGTTATATATTAATCCACCAAAAGAAATAAAACATACAAACACACAATACCTAGTAGTTAGTATCCAGGCAGTAGACTGATTAGCTATTGATTTTTTTCTCCATGTTACAGAGAAGAGATGAGGCTTTTATTGGAAGCCTTCATGCTGGTCCCATCTGAAATAACTATGTAAGGAATGAAAACTGCATATAGGGAATACCTTTTAAGGTAATAACTTAGTTTAAATATATAAAACATACCACATTTACAAATATTGAATTAAACTCAAACCAAATATAAATGCCAAATTTCCAAGTTTATTTCCTTCTTTGTAATATAAGCTTGATGAATAATTGTGCCCATGAGACACAGACTTGAAGCCCAGTTTTATTATGAAAAAAAGTTGAAACTCTGGGAATGTTTTGGTTTTGATGTAAGGATCTGATGTGTACTTTAAAATGGCAGGATTGCCAGGCATGGTGGTGCACGCCTTTAATCCTAGCACTCAGGAGGCAGAGGCAGGCGGATCTTTGTGAGTTCATGGTCAGCCTGGTCTACAGAGTGAGTTCCAGGACAGCTGGGGCTACAGGGAGACCCTGTCTCAAAAAGACCAAAATAAAATAAAATAAAATAAAATAAAATAAAATGGCAGGTTCCTACATAGAAACTATATAACCCTTTAAAGACAACATATGGGAAAGCTACACAATATTTGTCTGGACATTGATTTTCTAGATTCAACTCTAAAAGCTCAAGTAAGAAAACCAAAAACCAGACCAACAGGATTATACCAAACTAAAAAGCTCCAGAGCAAGTACATAATTAAAAAGCAGTAAGATCACCAATGCACTGAAATAAAATGTTTCAAGTCCTAAGTCTGAGAAGGAGTTAATATCCTAAAAAGTCAAGGAAACTCCCTGTTTTAAAAATGAGCAAAGACTGTGACTAGACTTAAGGAGACATACAAATGGGCAGAGATGTGAAAAATACTTATTAGTCATTAAGGAAATGCAAATCAAACTACAGTGCAGTATCACCTCATACCTGTCAAATGGCTTTCATCAAAGGTTGGAAAATGCATGTGGATAGAAGGTATCTTCCTTTGTACACTGACTGTGGGAATGTAAATTAGTATGGCCATAATGGAAAATGTTATGGAAGTCCTGCAAACACCTGAGACCAGGATTGCCAAATAATCCAGCAACCTCATTTCCAGGGACAGATCCAGAGGATTTGAGAACTCTGAAGAAATGTGTAGATATAAGATATATTCGTTCTCCTTGTCTTCCCTGGAGCACCAGGCACAGAAGCTAACACCTGGAAACAAGCAGCATTATCTAGGCTGTACGCACAGAGGAGGGGCCATGCATGGAGAGCTCCTCATGGAAATATAGGATATTTGTGACGACAGAGATAGAGGAGGGCACTGTGCTATGGGAAGTCAGCTGGGCACAGAAGACAAATACTACATTAGCTCTCTAAGCAGAATCTGAAACAGTCTCAGAATCTGAGGCTCAAGAGCAGAGTGGCAGCTACTGGGGCAGGCTTGGGAAGGTGGGTGACGTGGTGGGTGACACGGTGGGTGACATGGGAGAATGTTGGCCAAAGGGTATGGTTTTTAAGATTAAAAAATAATTTTTTTATTACAGAGTGACATTTCAAATGTCCCTATAAAAATTTTTTTAAAAAGATACGCATTGATCCAGACATAGCAGTGGAGGCCTGTAATCTCGGCTCTAGAAAACTTAATGTGGAAAGTTTACTATTTGCTATACAGCAAATCCAAGGTCACCTTCAAGGTCACCAGGAGCTATACATGAGGACCCTGACAAAGAATTTGAAGTGCTATGCTGATGATACTTGATTTAACTACTGCAATCAGGTGTGTTAACATCAGTTTGTGTCCAAATTACATGATTATAATTTATTAATGTGTAATAAAAAACAAAACCACAAATATTATATAAAATGAGGGAAGAAAGACAGGAAAGATCATTACATATTTGCACTTTCAGGAAATTTCCAGATCAAGAGATTTCACAGGTAGAAAACACTTAAATCTGTATATAAATTTGGGTAAAATGGACATTTTTACTATATTAATTTTCCCAATCCATGAACATGGGAGATCTTTCCATCTTTTGATGTCATTTTCAATCTCCTTCTTCAGGGGTTTAAAATTTTTGTTGTAGAGATTGTTGGTATCTTTGGTTAGGTTTGTTCCCAGATATTTTATTATTTTTGAGGCTATTGTGAGTGGGAAGGTCTTTTTATATTCCTTCTCCACTTGTTTATTGTTTCTGTAAAGAAAAGCTACGATTTTTCTAGGTTAATTTTGTTGCCCGACAGTGAGTTAAAGCACTATGTTAAAGAGGAGTGGGGATAAGGGGCAGCCTTGCTGGGCTCCTATCTTTAAGGGAAATGGTTCCAATTTTTCTCCATTTAGGATGATGTTGGCAGTGGGTTTGTTATATATGGCTTTGATTATGTTGAGGAATGTTTCCTTCAGTCCTATTCCCTCTAGTAGTTTAAACACGAAGGGATGCTGGATCTTTCAAAGGCTTTTTCTGCATCAATTGAGATGATCATGTGGTTTTACTGAAATTGATATACAGATTCAATGCAATCCTAATCAAAATCCCCATGAGCTTCTTCACAGACTTGGAAAAAATCCTTAAATTCGTATGGAAAAACAAAAGACTCCGAATAGCTAAAGCAACCCTGAGTGAAAAGTGCAATAGAGGGGTGATTTTTCTGCCAGACTTCAAGCTATATTACAGGGCCATAGTCATAAAGACAGCCATTTATTGGAACAAAAACAGACCTGTTGACCAATGGAACAAAATTGAAGATCCAAACTTGAGCTCATACAATTTCAGCAACCTCATATTTGACAAAGGGGCAAAAAAACCCTCAATGGAGGAAGGATAGCATCTTCAGCAAATGGTGCTGGCAAAACTGGATCACCATTTGTAGAAGAACAAAATTAAACCCCTATCTCTCACCCTGTACAAAAATCAACTCCAAGTGGATCAAAGATCTCAATGTAAAACCAGAAACCTTGAATGTGATAGAAGAAAAAGTTGGTAACAACCTACAAGACATAGGTGTAGGAAAAGACTTTCTAAATCAGACAGCAGCTGCACAGGAAATAAGGTCAACAGTTGACAAATGGGACCTCATCAAACTCAAAAGCTTCTGTACAGTGAAAGAAACAATCAAGGAAGTGAAGTGAAAACCCACAGAGTGGGACGAAATCTTCACCAGGAAATCTTCATTTAACAGAACATTAAGGTCAAGAATATATAGACTACTCAAAAAACAAAGAAATAAGAAAACAAATGGCCTACTCAAAAGATGGAGTAAAGAGCTGAACAGAGACTTCACCAGTGAGGAAGGAAAGATGGCTGATTAAAAAGTATTCAACATCATTAATAATTAAGGATATGCAAATTAAAACCACTCTTAGATATCATCTCACTCTGATACGACTGGCTAAGATCAAGAACACAAAAGACACCAAATGCTGGAAAGGTTGTGGGGAAAGGGGAACACTCATATACTGCTGGTGGGAATGTAAACTTGTACAACCATTATGGAAAGCAGTGTGGAGAATGCTTAAAAGACTGAAAATGAGCCTACCACCTGACCCAGCCATACCACTCCTGGATATATACCCACAAGACTCATCTTACTGCAAAGATACATGCACATTCATGTTTATTGCAGCTCTCTTCACAATAGCAAAGAGCTGGAACCAACCCAAATGCCCCTCAACTGATGAGTGGATGACAAAAATGTGGTACATCTACAAAATGGAGTACTACTCAGCAGTAAAGAAAGATGACATCATGAACTTTGCAGGTATATGGATGGAATTCAAAGCCATTATGCTAAGTGAAGAAACACAGTCCCAGAAAAACAACTGGTGAGTTGTCTCCCTCATTTGTGGATGAAATCCTCAGATGAAAAGCAAGCTGAACAACATTATTGTTATATTTCTGTTTATCTGAAAGCAACTATGTTGTTATAATGTAAATCTCTTAACAGGCTCTAGAATCAATCCACACTTACTTGCAGACACTGTAATTACTGTATATGAGTGGAAAGTATGTATTCATATTTTAGCATAATATAAAATTAAAGGAGGAAAATGTGAATTCCTAAACATAAAAAAGGACTGAGAGAAAGATGCAGGATAGTTATGGCTGAGTGCATGATCTGGGGTAGGGTAGGGGGAAGGAAAAGGGGAATATGTCTAAACTGAACTGAGAAATGATGTCTGAAATACACAAAACATCAATAAAAGCATTATATAAAAAAAGAAAGCAGTTAAATGGCTGGAAGGGGCTGCAGGAGGATGGGAGGGGTACTGTCATCTGCTTAATGGTACATGCTTCTTTTTGAGTGATAAACATATTTTAGGATTGAGAGGTGGCAGTTAGATGACATTAGGAATACACCAAATGCTATCAAATTGCACATTTTAGAATGATTAACTGTATGTTACATAAAGTTTACCTCAACTAAAAAGGAGTTGTGGCCTCACCAATGGGAGCCTCCTTTTCCAGCCTCACTTTCCCCCATAGGAATCTGCTAGCACCCCACATGATTCATTTGCTGATGCTGTTTATAGTACATCTCCCTCCCCTGACTATAACCTGAGGTAAGGCTTTCTGTCTGTTCACTCACTGGTATAGATATTTGCTCCTAAAAGAGGCTTGTAATGAAGTAGGGAATGAATGAATATTTCTTTACAAATAATGTTAATGTTTCTTTACTGCTTTTTAAATAATAGATCCTTGTTATTTATTTCTTGGGGAGATGACTTCATTTTTGATAGTTTTTAAATAAATAAATTAGTATGTAAATATATAACTAAAAACAGAGAGGGGTAAAAAAGTAGCAGGTGTCCTTATTTGAATTCCTGAGTTTACCATGATGGAAGCAAACAGCTTATAGCAGAACCACAGAACTCTGGGAAGGCAAGATTATGCATAGAGCGAGAGTTGTCATTGGTAAAAATTAGGAATGTCAGCAAACCACATCTTCCTTTACATACTAAAAGACCAATCAGTGCACTGGATTTAAAGCAGGAGTGCAGGCAAACAGGAAGCTTCTAATAAGCTATTCCATAGAAGCTCGCACTGTGTGGAGGGAACTCAGCCACACACACCCACATGAGGATCTTTTCATTGGCAAACTAGATCACTGTGACTAGAAGGACATACCGATGAGTTCCTTATTTCTGACATCCAAAGCCATGTTCCGGAGTGCCGTGGCCACTGCACACACTACACGGTCGTTGTCTATTCGGAGAAGCTCCACAAGAATGGGCAGGCCTTTCTCCTTCCGGACAGCGGCTCGGATGTATACAGACCACTGCCAAAAGAGGGAAGGCGGAGGAGATTAGGAACAGTACAGGAAGCCCTGTAAGCCAATAGCACTGTGGGTTGTCAGTCTGCTGCGTGCAGGAGCCAAAAAGGTTGAATTACTGAGACCTAGTGGCAGAACAGGTTGAATATGTTAGACATGCACTGAAACGTGTTTACTTTTCCCCCTTGAACATGTAATGAAGGCTCCAGGGTTAATCCACGGACCACACTTGCTTTCTCTTGTGACAGCGTTCTCACAACTTGCGTCTGAAAGCACTGGCAGGACACTCATACGGGACGATGTGTGATGTGGAGGTTTGGGATCGGCCACAAGAGACCCATCAAAAAGTAGAAAGTGGGGGTGGCTTTTGAAAAGAGCTTTGAGTTTGGAGGTGGACCACAGAGATCAATTGGCAAATATGGAAAGGAATAAATCCTTTGTTGAACATTAAAGAATAAATAAACCAGAAAAATATAGAGTTAAAAAGAGCAAGCTAGGACATTGAAAATCAAGAATAAAAACTTTAATTTTTGAAAAAAAAACCCTTTAAGATAAAAATGTATCATTTCCAGGGTAAAAAGGCATAATTTGTTTTTGTCTGGGGGTTGTTGCATTTAATGGAACACAGCTGATGCTTTATACCGAATGAACAGGTATTATCAGGTGGATAAAGCCCTCAGCCTTACAGCCATTTAACAAAATTCAGGTAGACCCAGCTTGCAGACACATGAGTATGTTTGATATTGTCCCAGAGAAAAGTGTGAGAAAAATTGCCCGTAATAATTTGATTTGTTGCCATTTCATTTATGATCTGGAAAAAAATACATTCAGGACAGAGATTTTGGATTCTGAGGGGCAGTCTTTGAGGGAACCAGGCTTTCCCAACCCCTCCCCCACCAGGCCCTCTCCACCCCCCAATTCCCCATAGGGGCAGGCACCCCAGAGCTGGCTCTCACCTGTGGCAGGCAGGGAGCCCCCTCTGGCAGTGAACGTAGGGCATACGCCATGCCTGCCACATCCTCAGCCCAGCCCTGCATGAAATATGAGATTAAAACAACAAACAACTTCATCCCGTCCCATGTTAGAAGTCACATTTACACAGTTCTTATAACCATCATCCAATAACACATTCTTCTCTCCTGTCCCTCTTGGGCTTCAAGCTCAGGAAGCCTGAGGGCTGGGCAAGCAGATAAAACTCACTGGGATATCTCTTAGCCCCACTTTCAGAGAGCAAAAAAAAAAAAAAATGACAGAAATGATGGTGAAAAATTCCCAAGGTTTCGAAGCTCTTCAGGCAGATTTTGCTGTCTGGTCTGACACCATTTCCTGCAGAGGATCTGCTCTTCCTGGTTTCCAGTACCCACTTCCATCCCTGCGTTTGTCCCACACGATGAAACCTCTGGAAACTTCTGCTTCCCCATCCCATGTGTCCTGGATGACCAGCACCCAACCCAGAGCAGACTCGAAGCCCGATCTCATGCAATGGTTGGATTTTCCTGTAATGCTATGGGGGGAAGAGGAAACCGCAGAGAGTAGGACTCAGAGTGTGGGGTCAACACGCATAGATCAAAAGGGGAACACTAGCCATCAACTGTGACAAGGGGCGATGCTTCAGTCCTTCTCGGGGGGCCACTGGGAATGGTCCTGGGACCTTAAGCACAGGCCTTGGGGATGAGCGCTTTCCCAGTATGCTTCTGTCCAGGTCCTACATTCCTGGTTCATACACTTGAAATATCCAATTCCCTAAAGAATCAGGAGAGTGGCATTTATACTTTATCAATAAGGGAATTTAGCCACAAAGATGTTAACTAACCCCATTGGGAGTCACCTGTGTCCTTGAACCTGGGGTATGTCTCCCTTCATATGCTTCTCATGCTGTGGACACCATCCTGCCTCCTTGCTGTCATCTCTCATTCCTTCTCATTTAACCTATGCTCAGCCTTCCAAACCACAGCTTGCCCTGGGCCTCTATCCTTCCACACAAAGGTACACTGGTTATATCTTAACTGTTTCAAAAGCGGCAGATATAACATTCTTGGAAGTCCAGTTATTTTCCTTCCCTACATGGGATGAAAAGATGCTGTGCTGTTTGAACCATAATGAGAGTCCTTTCGACTCTGATGGGAGCTGATTTAGGGGTAAACAAAACAAAACTGAATAAAGAAATGACCGTGTAGGCTTCAAATATGTGTGAATTCTAGAAACACATTTTATGATATGACAACAAGGTTAACAGTTATTTGTTCTCCCTAAGTGAACAGTGGCAGCCAGCCAATGGATTTGATGCTTTGATCAAAGAACAGAAAATATCTTTTATTTTTTAAACTTCAACTTTCTGTGTGTTTATACATGTACCTAATATTTCTCATATTACCATAGTTTATGGCCTGTTGTTTGCATTGCATCCAAAAGGTATAAATTTGCACAAGTTTATTTGACATTCTAAGATAAGCTTTTGTAATGCACTGAAGTCTTAGCCTATAGTCCTGGGACAGGACCCACAGGTCACCTAGCAAGGAGCTTAAAGAACAGAAGGTATGATATATACAAAGATATCTGGGAACTGCAGTTTCTTTTTTTTAATTTTATTAATTTTAATTTATTTCTGTATGTGTATGAATGTACTGTCTGCATGCAGGTCTGTGCACCCCTGTCGTGCAATGCTGCGGAGGTCAGAAGAGGGTCTCAGATTCCCCTGGAACTGGAGTTCTCCTGGAATTGGAGTTTCAGACGGTTCTCGGCCGCCATGTGGGTGCTGGGGATCGAACCCGGGTCCTCTGTAAGAGCGGTCGGCGCTCTTAACCGCTAGGCCATCTCTCCAGCCCCGGAACTGCAGTTTCAGAGGTGTGAGCCACACAGAGGTTCAGACTCACAGTTTTAGAGTAGGAGCAAGCTGCTCAGGCTCTGCGGTGGCTGGAAAGGTTGTGCGGGCCGACAAGAGCTTTAATCAGGAAGTACAGCAGGAGCATTGCTGGCATAAAATTAGACAGAGCAAAACATGTGTAACTCGCGTGGACTGAGGTGAATATCCCAGATTGAGGGCAGTACTGTGGAGCAGGGCAGGGTAGAGAGACAAATCAGGAGTGTACCAAGATGCCCTAGAGAAGACTAAAGACTAGCCCACCCTCTCAAGATAAGATGCTCAATTATATCAAGGAGAAGAAAGAGGAGAGAGGAAGGGGAAGAGAGAAGGAAGGATGACAGAGGAGGGAGAGGAGGACGAAGAGAGGAGCAAGCAGACCTGGCCCAGAAGAAGAATGGCCCAGATTCCAGACTCAAACTGCCCTTGGCAAGGTGACTTCCCAGCCAGGGCTCCAGAGAGTCGGATATCTCAGCCCTCCTAGCTCGCGCGCAACAAACCACTTACAGGCGCTGTCCCAATCTCTTCATGTGTTTGAGCTAGTTTAATTCTCAACTTGATTCTGTGAAGTGGTTCCACTGTTAGATGACAGATGAGAAGAAGGGAGGCGCAGCCCGCTGTGGACTATGAATGTTCAATGTGGGCTGGAATCCATGAGGATCCGCCTCTGGGTCACCGTGCTTGGGCTCTCTTCCCTTTATATTGTCCTCATGAAGACAATATAAATTATGAACACCATTTTGTAGCTGACAGAATTCCTTATAAATTAACCAACTAATGTTGGTTTTCATCTCATTACTTTTGGTTTTCAATAATCTATTTGACTTTCTTTTAAACTCATGTGTAAAAGACCCCTCAAATATCATAAAGGACCCAAATGGGTATTTCAAACTGCTCTCTGAAACATCCTGCCCAGAGTCAATAGGTTTGGCACAAAACGCCACATGTCACTGGAATTTCTTGTTTGTGTCAGGAAGGGCCGCTTTGGTCTCCATAGGATGAGACAATGCTCCCAGGCAATGAATGCTCTATTTCTGCTGTTTTCCTTACTCAGGACTTCAGGCGAGGCCACTATTTGGCCTACAAGAGGTCAGAATAGGACAGAGAGGAAAACAGCACTTTGTTATCTAGGCTAGGTAAGAGCTCGTACATACCAGACAAGAGATTTGAAGAAGCAGAAGACAACCTGCTTTTCCACAGAGTGCCCTAGCTGCTGGGGAGGGGAGTTAGGGAAGGAAGTAAGAGATGCACCACCATTTGTGGGAGCTGTCACCATAACCCTGGAGGGTCCAGGGGCAAGTCACAGCTGTTACAAAGATGGTATACTGAAGACTACAAGAGGGCAATAAAGAACCAGTGATATTCCAAGTGTCATCCTCAAGGGGGATACAGAATAGGAACGGGCTTCTGGGACCCCACTGCCATCAAGGGAAGACCCTGAGCACTTCTGCAGCTGAAGTGTGGAGGAGAAAGGGCTACAGATCAGAACCTCAAAGGGGTCACTTGACCAAGAGGCAAATGACACAGAAGCATGGTGGGTATAGAAGGGAGGTGGCTGCATCCAGGGAAGCCCAATAGGGAGGTATGGGCTAAGAGAGCAGGGCTGAGGGAGAGCACAGGTAAGACAGCACAGGGAGCAGAGAGGATCCAGTCACCGATCAGCATGCCGTGTCCCAGACAAGAGACCGAAAGGAAAGTTGGCTCCAGATGGAGAACACGGTCCACTCCTCAGCTTCCCTGCAGAGACACCTACCAAGCCCCACGGTCAGCATCAGCTGCAGAGGCCAGGTGAGGCCCCACAGCATGTGTTTTAGTCCTGGAGGGAACGGGAGGCCTCTGAGTTCTGCTGAGTTTACCCACGGGTTTCTAGACGGTGTTCTTTTCCTTTGTGCTATCAGAGAAAATGAGGCTCAGAGATGACCCTGAAGTGCACTACCCAAGCAAAGTTGCTTTTGTCTAATGTCCTTGCTGTGCAGGGAGGCACGGCGAGCAACCGAGGAAGTCAAGAAATTTTAACCGTTTAAATCAAGGCTGCCTGATTCTAATGTGGATTCCTATGGCTTCACTTTAAAACATCTCAGCGGGCTGGAGAGATGGCCTAGCGGTTAAGAGCGCCGACCGCTCTTACAGAGGCCCCGGGTTCGATCCCCAGCACCCACATGGCGGCCGAGAACCGTCTGAAACTCCAATTCCAGGAGAACTCCAGTTCCAGGGGAATCCGACACCCTCTTCTGACCTCCGCGGCATTGCATGACACGGGTGCACACACCTGCATGCAGACAGTACGTTCATACACATACCGAAATAAATAAAAATAAAAAAAAAATTAAAAAAAAAATAAAACATCTCAGCCTGAATATAAATACAAATGGTTATAATTTTTCCTAAAATTTATCCCATGCTTTCAACTGAGGCAATTCCACTAAAACTGATTTACATTGGTAGGAGGAGAGGAAGACTATAATTAGCTAGCTGTTCCTGAAATCCTAACAGTTTGCCAATAACTGAAGATAAGTAAGTTCCCCATTAAGTAAAACGTAGTTTCTTTTGAGGCTAAACTCCTGATAGTGCTATAATTCTGAATTTGTGGATGAATTCTCTATTTATTAAAAGTACTCTTGCTTTAAAAGTAGGGTTAACAAGTAAATTATTTTCTGTTAAATAATCATTTTCCCACTGGGACACTGCCCTACTTTTTGTCTTGACTTGGTGAAGAAATGTCTCATTTTAAAATCTTAGGCTTGTGAGTATAATTTAATGTACATTTCTGTACACGCATACACTAGTATGTAGACACAGGTAGAGACCAGAGGATATGCTCCTGTCCTTCCTCGGGCTCTATTCTGTCTTTTGTTTGTTCATGTGCTGAGACAAGCAGGATCTCTTACAGGCTTAGCGCTCACTAGGGAGGCTTTATTGGCCAGTATGTCCAGAGATCACTTATCTCTTCCTACTTAGTGCTGGGATTATAAACGTATGCCAATACCATCAGCTTTTTTGTGTTCTGTAAACATGGACTGTCTGTGGCTTGAACTGAGGTCCTCGTATTTGAAAGGCAAGCACTTTATCAACTGAGCCATCTCCACAGCCCCATAATTTAATCTTTCAGAAATATTTTAGTATCTTCTAGGGTCACAAGGCCATAATGTGCTTAAAGTCTTATTCTATAAAATGAGAAATACCTAACAAGGACTTTAGTATAAATTACACGAGATCCTGAAATTTGCTTGTGAATTTATTTATAATGCCATGTTAATTACCATGGCATTTAATTAGCATAATGGTAGGGCACAAAGTATCCCATGGGCCATGTTATTTATTCAATCTTATTTTACTGGAAGCTTTATTACAAAAAGAATATATAAAATATTCAGAAACCATGTGGTTTTTGTTGCATGGCTCACGTTGTTATTTATTATTATTATTATTATTATTATTATTATTATCTGAGTTACTGGTTCTTTCCAGTTGAAATAGGTCCGTGGTGGCAGCCATTACAGGATTTATGGAATGGTTTCAGCAGGAGACCCTCTCCATGTGGTCACTCTGGCGTGGACACAGGATTCAGGTGTCACTCTTTAAATTTACTCGTTATAGGATTAGACATTTCTGTCTTCAAAATTCCAGTATTTATTTTAAAAAGTGATCTCTGTAGTCAAGGAGGTTAAGGAGAATTTTCCTTATTAGAACAGCACTGATTTATAAACACACATGTTGGCTAAGGTGATAGCAGGTATTGTGTGTTGAAATTTTTCCCATTTCATCTTTTTAGGAATAAGTCAGGTTACTTCCAAGACTGAATTTTATCACATATATTTGCTGAAAATACTGTTTAGGGAATGGCTTTCCTAGGAGGAAAAGCAGTTTGATATGCTTTTGTGTAAGAACAAGGAGACCAAGCGAAGCTCAAACCAAAGTGCCCCAGAGGAGGCGTTCGTAAGACGCTAAACAACTGTACCTGTCTCATGTTCTCAAGCCAGCCTAAGGATCAGAAATTTTCAACTAAAAACAACTTATCTTTTAAAATGAACGTTTCTAGCCCAGGTGTGGTGGTACATGCCTTTACTCTCACCCCAGAGGCAGAGGCAGAGAGGCAGAGGCAGAGGTAGAGGCAGAGAGGCAGAGAGGCAGAGGCAGAGAGGCAGAGAGGCAGAGGCAGAGAGGCAGAGGCAGAGGCAGAGGCAGAGGCGGGCGGTGTTCTGTGAGATACAGGCCAGCCTGGTCTCCATAGCAAGTCCCAGGCTAGCTGGGGCTGCAAGGGGGACCCTGTCTCAAAAAGACCAAAAAATAAAAATGAACCTTTATGAACATGGGAAGCTTTCTTAAAAAATTGTGAATGTTGGGCTGGAGAGATAGCCTAGCGGTTAAGAGCACCGATTGCTCTTGCAGAGGACCTGGGTTCGATCCCCAGCACCCACATTGCGGCTAAGAACCGTCTGTAACTCCAATTCCAGGAGAACCCCAGTTCCAGGGGAATCTGAGACCCTCTTCTGACCTCCGCGGCATTGCACGACACGGGTGCACAAACCTACATGCAGACAGTACATTCATGCACATACAAAAATAAATAAAAATTTAAAAAATTGTGAATGTTGTAAAATATTGGTGGTATCAACAGGGCTCTTGAGGAACTAACAGTGCAGGCTTTCCCAGGGACAGGTCTTGCATGGATTGAGGTCAGGAGACATTTCACTTTGAGGATATCAAAATATTTCTTCCTTTTAGTGATGCGGATATAGAAATCTGAACTTCTTTCGGGAACAGTGTGGAGGGGCTGTGCTACCAAAGCTATCTTTCCATTGTCATAATTCATAGTTCTACACCAGTAGAAGCCTGATGTGGAAGGGGAACTCCAGTGCAATGACTTCATAGTGTTTTGTTCTGCAGTATGCATTGACTATGTTAACAAACTACTTGTCCCATTGGAGGAGAGGACTTTATACTTGAATCTTGGTTTAGAGTCCCTTACAGTAAATTCTCGTTCATTTCAGGTGGGGTACAACCTCATGTAAGCATTTCCTGGGGGCTGAGAGTGGAGCTCAGGCTTTAAGCGGGGAAACAGAGACATGAGGGTGAGTCTTCACAGGAGAACACTGCTTGCCAGGGATTGAGTTTTGTCTGTCTTTGCTTCCTGCTGGTGGTGAATGGTGACGATGAGTTGTGTTCTGCTTGTAACGTGCTGAAGGTAGCAGAACAGCTGTCAGCCTGCATTAATGAATTCCAGCCTTCAACCTCTGGCCTTCAGTGTGTTAGAAGGAGACAACTGCCTTCTATCTTGCCTGAGCTCTGGTGTATTTGGTGATCTGCATGTCACAGCAGCTGGCATCCACTTAACTAACTGCCTGATTACAGTGGTGTGCCAAAAGGAATTCAAAACCAGTGACTTCTATACTAAAGTTTTAACCAGTGATGCTATGCATATACCTCCTTCTCTACAGCTTCTTATAGAAATGCCTCCGCAGTCACCTTCTTATCACAGCACTGACACTGACCTTTGGAACTTCTTATTTTCATCTTCACTGCCGTATAAGGGAGAGACCAAGCTTTCTTTTAATTGTCTTCCAGTGTCTGACCCACAATGAGAAATTGAAAAAAAAAAGTTTAACTAATGAAAGAAAATGTCAGGTAGAAGTGCTGCATCAAGGGCTTATAACTTAAGAACAGCATTCACTTCACTGAAAGGGTCTATGCAGAAAAGATCAAAGCCGCTGTTACCACTAATTGTGCTAGAGATGTCTAACTACATCCGTAAAAGTTATTCTAGGGTCTGAAGTTACGTGCTCTTTTCTAAACTAAAATTAGTGCCTTAATCCTGTGTCCTTGCACATGGTGCTAGAAACTTTGATTTGGGGCTTATAGGAAGCTGTTTTTCACCTGGGTAGGAAGGACAGAATACTGAGACTGAGGTTGCATGTCCACTGCTCTGATCAACACCACAGCCATTCAACTCATGTTTTTATACCAGAAATCTTTTCTGGATTCCAAGGGTGACTGGCAGTGTTTGTTCCCAGCACAGTCCATGTCTCAGAAAGACTCAGAACGTTTCCTTTACAGAGGTCTTTACAATTGCTGTAAGTGTAATTGGCACCCTGGAACTTTCCTGGGTGTACATTGGGTCTGCCTAGATGACGATACCTTTAGTTAGTCTTCATCCTCAAGGTCTTGTTGGTTTCTCACAGATCACAGTGCTGGGAAACCCGGAAGGGGAATGGGTGTCTTTCCTTTAAGGTACTCTTTTAGCACTGATTGAAATGGTCCGGTTATGATTCCTCTTGCTATAGTTTATTAATGTTGCTTGTGTTTGGAATTCTTTTTATTTTTAATTTTTATTTATGTGTATGAATGTATTGCCTGCAAGGATATAAGTGCACCCATGTTGTACAATGCCCATGGAAGTCAGAAGAAGGCATTGGATCCCCTGGAACTGGAGTTATGGATGATCGTTCGCTACTATATGGGTACTGGGAGTTGAAACTGGGTCCTCTGCAAGAGCATCCAGTGCTCTTAACCACTGATTCATCTCACCAGCACCAAGTGTGGAACTCTTTGGAGTTTCTTAGATCTTTGAGTTTATGGCTTCGATTAAATTTGGGAAAATTTTCAAATATTTTTTTCTATTCTTTTGCTCGTTTCTGTCTTGTTTAAGGACTCCGATTGCACATATTTCCATTGATATTCATGGACACTCTCTTCAAGTTCCCTAGGTTTTCCTCTGCAATGAGTAATCTGTTAGTAATTGTATCCCACATATTTGTTTTCACCTCAAACACTACTTTCATTTCTAGATTTTTTTTTAATTTGGTTCTCTATACATGTTTCCTCTATCTATAATTTTCTGAACATATAGAATGCCATTATAATTTTCTTATGTTTCCTAATTTTGACATCTCTGTTGGTCTCTGCATTATGTATATTTCCCTTTTCATTTTTGACTGAATGCCAGACAATATTAATTTTAGCTTGTTTGGTGCTTATCCTTCTTATATTCCCATAGATGTTTTAATGTTTTGTTCTAGAGAGCAAATAATTTATTTGGGAACTGTTGATCCATTTACTGGCTTATATTCTATTCTATAGGAAAAGCTGGAAAACATTTAGTTCAGGGTTAATCATTCTGCCCCCCCCCCCAAGCAAGATCTTTCTGAGTACTCTACTCAAGGGCCCATGGATTACAGCATTAGCATTTCCAAAACAGATGTGGGACTTGTGTCAGTTACGCTTCTCAGTGCACGTAGGGAAGAAGCTTGATGCATGCCCCCTCAAGATCCTTAGGCTGGGCCTGTTGTCTGTTTCAGGCTGGTCCTTGGCCCTGAGTGCACTGTCTCTCACAGTCAGCCACGCCACCGCAGAGCTCTCTGCATATAATCTGGGCTAGTTTCTCATCCATTCAGCATGATGTGCCATGCTCCATTTTCAATTTAATCTTTCAAAACTCTGTTTCTTTGGCTTTAAAATGTGTGTTTTGGCTCAGCCAGGCATGGTGGCACACACCTTTAATCCTAGCCCTCGGGAGGCAGAGGCAGGCAGATCTTTGTGAGTTCAAGGCTAGCCTGGTCAACAGAGTGAGTTCCAGGACAGATGGGGCTACAGGGAGACCCTGTCTTGGAAAGACACACACACACACACACACACACAAAAATGTATGCTTTGGCTCAAACTATAAACTAGGACAAAGAAAATTCACTTTGTTTTAGATATCAAATTATGATTCTTGCTTTTATTTGTTATACTCCACTAATCTTCAGTGGCTCTCTTATATAGGATACAGTAACTGCTAAGCTAATTTCAGTGTCCCTCTCAAGGCTGTTCCCTCTTTTTAAAAGGATGAGTCTCCAATTTGTCAGGTCTTATACTTTTTGGTTTTAATTCAGTTGGGACAAATGGCCAGAGATTCTGTTTCCTTTTCCAGTAAATCTGTGTTGCTATCATATTAGCTCATTAAATATGATGGATTATAGTCTAGGCAAATTTTTTTCTATTTTATTTTTTAAAACAAATGGGCAAATACCACTTGTTGAGATTATCAACATTTGGGGTAGAAATTGATGTTACAAAGACACCTAAATGTTGGGCTTCATAATCAGTAAAGAAATATTTCCATAGTTCAAAGCCTGGGTTTTCATATCTCAATTACAGTAGGAATAATCTACAAATGGGAGTTGAAAGAGCATTCATTCACATTGTGGAAATCTCCAAACTACTATAGTCAATTGTTTTAATATTTTGCAACAAACAAAATCACTGCACTGCAAATGAGAAAAATGTTACTGCAGTGCACACTGGCTACAAGAAACATTTATCACCTTGTTTCTGCCACAGTGCTATTATGTTTGTCTGATGTTCAGAAACCAAGTAATGAAGGCTTTAAAGTTTAAGAAGTGTTTAGGGCCATTAGGAAGCTCGAGTTTGCTAGTCAATTTGTCATAGCCAAAGAGTGAGCACGCTATTCCCATAAAGGGAAGTTATTGTATCAGACAAGGAAGTCCATAAAGAGCTCTCTTTTGGAGAGAAATGCAAAATTCTCAAGTTTTGCCTCTTCATTTTTACTTTTGTTGGGTCATAAAAAGTTAAGGACTACCACGAAATACCACTAAATTTTGACAGTTGCTATAAAAACACATTTTTAGAGCCTTGGTTTTCAGAGGGTAATACTGTAGGACAATGCATCTGTGTACATTGTCAGTATCTTAGTTACTTACAATTTTTTTCTAAGCTCTGTGTGTATTCACTGTATGGATCTCTGTGTGCTCATATGTATGTGTGCCTGTGTGTGTACATGTATGAAGAGGTCAAAGCTGAAGTTGGGTGGCTTCCTCAATCACTCTCTACCTTATTTTATGTTTTGAGACAGAGTTTTTCACTAAACCTGAACCTCTCAATATATATAGACTGACTAGACAGTAACACC
Source organism: Rhizomys pruinosus (assembly GCA_009823505.1). NCBI lineage: Eukaryota > Metazoa > Chordata > Mammalia > Rodentia > Spalacidae > Rhizomys > Rhizomys pruinosus. The sequence continues at coordinate 1,709,456 of VZQC01002595.1, read as the reverse complement.
AGGGATCCCCGTCTTCATCTCCTTACCACCAGGGATTACACGTGCATGCCAATGTTTCATATGGCTTTTTGCACACACTTTACTGACTGGGCCATTTCCCCAGCCCTCAAACTGTCTTTTTAAAGTAAGGATTTCTTTCTGTTTGCTTCTATATGAGTCACTCTTACTCTATTTGAGATTATAACAATATATCAGTGTTTGGATTGATAATCTCTCTAAGAATTGTCCATCTCCCTACAATAGAATAAATTAACAAAGTATAAAATAGGTGATGACAATGTCACCAATTCCTACACATACTTATATAATCTGATAGTAAAACTCTTATGTAAATATGGGCATTTGTAACTGCACAGAAGTGTTCCTTAGCAGCCTATTGGTCTTCCAGGGGAAGGTCCCATTTGTCTAGAAGTATTTGGGAAGGAGTACTTACAATAAAACTGACACTTTAAAACTCAAACCTCTCCTTTGGCCTTTGGGATTGAAACAGTCCTCAAATTATTTCTAACTTCTGAACTGGCTAGAAATAACTGAACATTTTCAGATGACTGAGGGACATTATGGCCTACAGGCTTTAGAAGCTCTGGCATAGATGCAAGGCATAGAATGGTTGGTGCTAGTTTTCTTTCTTTCATCCTTACATTTATTTTTCTAGCTTTTCCATCTTCTCTCTTGTCTATCAGGGTATTTATTCATATTTCTTATGGTGCATCTCTATGCCTACTAAGTAAAGGGGACCACTTGCATCTTCTAATTTGTATTCTTAGCCTAATGTAGACTTGAAAAATCCAGTGGGTTATAAACTTTGTCCAGCTTCCTGCGATGTTGAGCTGAGCTTTTTTATGTACTTCTTCCTTTTTGAAGTCTCTAGCTTACTGATAACAGAAAAACTTAGAAAATAAATGTCCTGTGGACATGGGGGGGATAAGTATGACCACAAGGAGAAGTGTGCTGAACAAACAGAACAGGCTCGTGTGCTGTAAATAGCACAATGTTTTTGTCAGAAAGTTCTGGGGATGACTTCCTTCTTTACATTCTGTGATCCAAGGTGGAAGGGAATGTGAAAACACAAAAATAGCAAAAAATTAAAAAGCCTATCATTTTCTCACCCTGACACATGTCTCAGCAGCTCTCCCTGTGATATAGTTGCCCCAAGACACAGAGCCTGGTAACACACAGAATTTTCAACAATGAAGGTTTGGCACAGTGAGGCAGCAGAACTTCAATCTGCAGCCTGCTGAGCCCAGATTCTGTAGATAAAATGGTTCTCCCATGATTTCTTTCTGTCAGTTCTATACTGTATAAAAAGTATGTCACAGACTGATGAAATGGCTTAGAGGGTAATCACAGTTACTAAGTCTGGAGACTTGAGCTTGATACTTGGGATCTATATGGTAGCAAGAGAATGAACTCCTGCAAGTTGACTTAACTTCCACCACCCATGCTATGGCACATGTATGCTTTGTGCATGAGTGGGTACATGTTCAGACACCAATCAATCAATCAATCAATCAATTAATAAATGAAAAACCATGTGGCTATCAGAATCAAGGAACCAAATAAAGTATCATAAAGTGTGACCCTCTTAGGATGGCCTGGTGTTTAATATGTAATATGTGCTGCAAAGTTCTTACTGAATCCTAACAGTCGGAACTGATAGATGTTTATAGAATAGTATGTGGACAGATGCTGCTGAGTGCACTGCTTGCACTTAGGCCTTTCTGATTTGCTAAGCATAGGCCATCCAGTAGAGTACAAAGTGCAAAGAGGGGTGTAGCTTTGCCTCTTATGGACTCCCTTGCAGAGAACAGTCAGTAGCTCAGCAAGGCCTCACAGCATGAAGAACAGAAGATTGGTGGTGCTGGTCATGAGCTGTGTTTTGGACACAGTGCAGTGCTTTGTTTATAACAAGTCTCTTTCATTTGGCTGCTTTTAAGATTTTATATTTATTACTATTTTTGAGCAATTTGATTATAATGTTGTTTGTATGGTTTCTTCATTTTTCTTGTGCTTGGGATTTCTTGAATTGCTTGGATATAAAAATTTATGGTTTTCATTAAATGTGTAAAAATTGAGCCATTATTTCTTTCAATATTTTCCTTGTTCTTTCTTACTCTCATCTCTAATTCAGGGAATAAATATATAGAATTATATAATTGTATGTATATATACATACACATGTAAGGATACTTGATACAGAAACATGTACATTGTTTTTCTTTTCTCGATGCTTCATTTTGGATAGGTTCATGCTCTGCCTCCAAACTCAATGATTCTTTTTCCTTTTGTGATGTTTAATCTATCAATTCCACTCTGTAGCTTTAATTTCAGATATTGCTTTTAGAGCCCCTGAAGTTTGATTTGGCTCTTTTACAGATATCCCCTTAACTTTCAGAACATATGGAATACCTAATTTAGGTTAAAATCTTACATTCAAAATCTTTTAGTGCCCAAAGACATTTTTCCATTTCAGATTGTCACAATAAGGACCTAAGGATTTCTCAAGGAACATGAAAATTGATAAAGAAAATCATATTGGCAAACATAATAATGGACTTAAAAACATATCTAAAGATGGTATATGTGATTTACTACCATCTGGATCTTGTGCCTTGAGTCATGTTAGCCTGGAACCCACTTCCTATGTGTGTCCAGTTTCTGTGGTGAGGCAGGAAGCTGGATGCAGAATGTGAGTATGTGAGTCTTGGCCTCACAGATGGACAACTTCTTGAGCTATAACATCTGCTACCAGCTTTCCATTTAATGTCCTGATGGATCTGCCTGTTATCTAGCAAGTCATCTCAATTTTCTCTGTTTGAGGAGACTCATGTAACACACAGAGGTGCTGTAATTTGCCCAGGCTCCTCCTACTCAGAAAATGTGGGGCCAGCCTAGGTTTGAACTGTGATCTGAATCAAAGCTTCTGAGACTAGGCAAGTTTAGAAAGATGTAAGATCTAAAAACTAGTTTAAAGAAATATTTTCCATTCTGATCCCCTTCCTGTTCACGGAGGGCTATGTTCTGACCTTCTCCCCAGTGCGGACTTCCCTTTTCTAAAACTTTTCCCCCAATCTCTGGTTGAAAACAAGACACGTATTCACTCCCAGGCCAGCTCAACCTGAATTCTTTAAATAGAAACACTAGGGGATCCCTTACGGCCAGAAGTGAAAGGACCAGTTGTGTTTACTCTCAATTAAAAAGGTGAGCTTGCCCACACACCAGCAGGCAGCTCTTCAGTAAGAGTCACCTGGCCAGTCCCAGAGAGCTGGGGTGTCATAGCCAAGGGAAGTGCTGCAGCTCAGAAGGCAGCAACAGAAACGAAGGATGAGTGGAAGGCAGCAAGGTGGACATCAGAAGGCGGAAGCACAAGGCTGTGCTTTCAGGATGATGCTGAGGCAGGTGTATGTGCATTCCTGGCTCTGAGCTTCAGAAAATGATCTGAATCTACGTGTCAACATTAACATCATTTTGAAGAGAATGAATGCCAAAGGAAGGAGTGATTTATGATATCCCGAATTCAGGGTCTGGTATAAATGGATGGAACATGATGGCAGAGTCGACATGTTCTGATTCTGTTCTTGGTATTCCTCCCACACATCTGCATTTTTCTCAGTGGTCGTACTTTTATATCAGATGAGGCGATTGGTGCATATAATGATCAGTGACTGCAATGAAGAATTCTCTCATAAGGTGAATCTTTTTCTAACCAAAATGAAGGTTATGATAATTTCTTTTGAGAACCAATCAGGAACAGTATCAATTTACATCTTGGAGAAAAAGGGCGTCCTTCTTTCCCTCTTTAAAATCATACATTTGCTTCAGACTTTGCAAAAAATAACTACTTGTACTAATCCTCTTCAAGTCTGTAACTTTAAAATGCAAGGGGCTCTTTTCTTTAAGGGCTGGGAACTGGTATATTACTATGTGTTCACATGGATTTTATAAAAGGTATTTCTTTGAATTTAGCACCTTTCATAGTCAATAATTAGGCTTTGGAAACATGAACATATCACAATAATTCCTGAAAGACAAGCAGGTCATCAGTCCAGGGAGAATGACAACAATGTTTTAATGGCTGGCCTTATATCTATTCCTCTATGTGCACAAGGACAGGGACAGAGGATTCAGGGACCCTGGAGAACCTAAGAAAAAATTTAAGGGACTTCTAAGCCCAACTGCTCAATATAATTGGTGTTCCTCTGTTTTAAAATATCAGTTAGAATTGCATTTCTCAAAGCTACACTTCCATAGTTATTAAGGCTTGCTCATAATTCCAGATTTCTTTCATATTGTAATGAACTATTCGTACCTTCCAGCTCCCTGCAGCCAAGTTCTGCAGGGCGCCCGCTGCCCCTTCCAGCGTGTCTGGGTTTGAGCACTCAGAGAGCAGTGTGAGGTAGGGTTTGACTATGGATGGGTGCCACAGCATCTGGATCCCTTTTGGTGGTTCTGCACAGTCTGGAAGAGGTCCCACTCCATCCCACTGGTGGGAGAAAAACGAGAGAGTAGACACCTTTAATATCTTTATGTTTCCTGATATTGTCTTCTGCACAAATCACAGGTGAGAACAAAAGCAGGTATCATAGCATTCAGTGGACATCAATGGAATAGAGGGTCAGCAGTCACAAAACCACTAAGAATAGGAGAGCCGTTCTTGTGACCCAGAGCTTATGATCAAGGGTGGAGGAGACTGGAGCATGTCCAAAAATAAGTGTGTGTGTGTGTGTGTGTGTGTGTGTGTGGCACTCTTTTAAGAAAATTCCAACATGGTTGCTATAGCAAGAAAGGAGCAGAGATGAGTAATTTTGAGAGGAAGAAGGCTAAGATCAAAATAGCATAATTTATTATGCAATTATATAGAAGTTAACGGCTACTCAGTGCCATAATGATATACATCATTATGATAGCTTATGCAAAACTCTGATAAAATTCTTACATATATAAAATGCAGATTTACTTGATGTGGAGTACCAGCATTGGTCCTAAGAAACAAGTAACAGAATGTATGAAAAAGAGAAAATTATACTTATTATATCCATTGACATGAGCTATTGGCAAATGCAGATCTTAGAGCAATCTTGATTGTTGTATTTGCTTTATATTGATTATTATGAATAATAACAGGAGAGTGTGTAATTAAAATTACACATAATTTTTAAAATTATGGTTATATTCACAAAGAAATACCAGTTCACCATTAAAAAAAGATAGTTATGAAGACTGTGGTTACTTAGACAAATGGTAACAATAAAAGTTAAATGAACAAGGGGCTGGAGAGATGGCCTAGCGGTTGAGAGCGCCGACTGCTCTTGCAGAGGACCCGGGTTCGATCCCCAGCACCCACATGGCGGCCGAGAACTNAGTAAAAGAAATCAGAAGAGACAAAGAAGGCCATTACATTTTCATCAAAGGAACAATCCACCAAGAAGATTTCACAATTATGAATATATATGCCCCAAATTCTGGTGCACCAAACTTTATAAAGACAATTCTCCAGGACCACAAGTCACAGACTAACCCCAGCACACTCATAGTGGGAGATTTCAATACCCCACTGAGTCCTTTGGATAGGTCAACAGGACAAAAAATAAACAGAGAGACATCTGAACTGAACGATATGATACACCAAATGGACCTCATAGACCTCTACCGAACATTCCATCCTAATACCAGAGAATACACTTTCTACTCAGCACCCCACGGAACATTCTCCAAAATCGACCACATCCTGGGACACAGAAGAAACCTCTACAAATACAAAAAGATTGAAATAATTTCATGCATCCTGTCAGACCACAGTGCAATGAAGCTCAACATCAACACCAGGACAAGCCCTCCTGCCTACAAGAACACATGGAGACTAAACAACACACTCTTGAATAATGAATGGGTCAAGGAAGAGATAAAGAAAGAAATAAAAACATTCCTGGAACTGAATGACAATGACAATACAACACAACAAAACCTATGGGATACCTTAAAAGCAGTCCTAAGAGGGAAGTTTATAGCCCTGGGTGCCTACATTAGAAAAACAGAAAGAGCACAAGTGAATGATCTAACACTACAGCTAAAAGCACTTGAGAGGCAACAACAGATGAGCCCTAAATGCAACAGACAGGAAGAAATAACAAAAATCAGAGCAGAAATCAATGAAATAGAAACAAAGAAAACAATACAAAAAATCAATGAAGCCAGACAGTACATTCATACACATACAGAAATAAATAAAATTAATAAAAAAAAAGTTAAATGAACAAAATAAAATGCAGAGAATGACTATTAATACTTTATCCCAAGAAACCTGCATAATAAAAGCCTGTAACAGTCACAGAAAGGCATGAACAAAATGGCTATTTTTTAAATTATATTTATTTTTTTATGTGTATGAATGTACTGTCTGCATGTAGGTTGGTGCACCCATGTAGTGCAATGCACGGGGAGGTCAGAAGAGGGTGTCAGATTCCCCTGAACTGGAGTTAAAGATGGTTCTCAGCCGCCATGTGGGTGCTGGGATTGAACCTGGGTCCTCTGCAAGAGCAGTCGGCACTCTTAACCGCTAGGTCATCTCTCCAGCCCCCAAATGGCTATTTTTTAATGTAGAAAATAGTCATTCTTCTCTGCATGATTACTGTATGATGTATGGAAATAGTTTAATAATAATAAAAACAATAAAAAGACAAATATCCCTTTTTAAAGTATCAAAATTAAAACATGATTCTCATCCTTTTTCATATAAAGTTTATCTTTTATGAAAATAAAGGTAGTAAGCATAGACAAAAATGAGATATTTTATAGATTTTGAAAGAATACGCCCCTATTTACTTATTTATTGTGAAATTTTTCTTTTTTTTCCTTAATTTTTATTGAGGTTTTGTGAATTTCATACAATATTTCTTAATCAAGTTTATGCCCATTCCCTCATCCATGCCCCACCCCCCTACTCATGCATTCTGCCATACATGTTAAGTCCTGTCTTGTATCTTTTTCTGCAGAAGTTTACTGTCTGGGTAAGTTCTTTGAGCAAGACTTTTTGTTGCTGTTATTCCATTCAATTTCTTTTCTCCAAAAAGTTCTGGGATCACAGGCTCCATCTCAGTGTCTTGAATGCTGGGATCATGGGCTCCATCTTGGCTTCTTGAGTGCTGGGATCACCAGCTCCTTCTCAGCATCTTGAGTGCTGGGATCATGGGCTCCATCTTGGCGTCTTGAGTCCTGGGATCCCAGGCTCCATATTGGCTTCTTGAGTCCTGGGTTCACAGGCTCCATCTTGGCATCTTGAGTCCTGGGATCACCAGCTCCTTCTCAGCATCTTGAGTGCTGGGATCATGGGCTCCATCTCAGCGTCTTCAGTGCTGGGATCACAGGCTCCATCTTGGCGTCTTGAGTCCCGGGATCATAGACTCCATCTTGGCTTCTTGAGTGCTGCGATAGCCAGTTCATCCTGGGCTTCATCTCAGCGTCTTGAGTGCTGGGATCACGGGCTCCATCTTGGCTTCTTGAGTGCTGGGATCACCAGCTCCATCTCAGTGTCTTGAGTGTTGTTTTTCTAAATAATATTTTTACTGATTTTTGTGTATTTCAGACATCATTTTTCAGTTCAATTTAGTTCAATTTCAGTTCAATTTCCTTCCCCCCCGACCCCAGATCATGCATTCTGCCATACATGTCCTGCATCTTTCTCTCAGTCTTTTTAAAGTTTTTCTCTGTAAAGGTTTATTGTTTGGGGCAGAATTTAACTATATGACTATTGTCTGCATGCATGTAATTGCACCCATGTCATACAATGCCTGGGGAGGTTACAAGAGGGTGATAGATACCCTGGAACTGGAGTTATGGATAGCTGTTACCCCCTCTGTGGGTGCTGGGAATCAAACCTGGGTCCTCTGTAAGAGCCACCAGTGCTCTTAACTGCTGAGCCATCTCACCAGCCCCTCATATTTACCTTGGATAAAACTCAATAGTAAGACAAAACACTCCCTGTACAGTGGGATACAGTAGGGACACTAAGTTATTTAGCTTAAGGTGTCCACTAATAATTACCTTAAAATAAACATAACAGGAGTGACACATATTCAGCTTCCTTGCATGTATTTTATGTACATATGTGCAGGTGTGTATACAGGTGAATCAATATGAAAACAAATCTATATTTCAGAATCTGAGTAAGACCCCTGGTCTTTAAAGATTCATCAGAAGAAGTTACAGCCTTGTCTTGTATCTTTGCCACATACGTAAGCAAATCTTGATAGAGATACTATAAAGTTATTTGACTATAATAAACAGTTTCAAAAATTTAAAACTCATCTCTCCTTTCTCTCAATTATTCTGTGGCTTGGTTCAAGGCAAGGCTGAGGCTCACTGATGAGTGACATCCTACATATGGGTGCTGGCTAAGTAAGCCAGGAAGGTCTTTCCTAATGAGTTGGCACTCGATTTCAAATTCATAATAAGGACACTTCAGTGTATGAAGCTTCTTGTTCTTTTCACCAAAATCCCATCTTGTCTGCACTAAGATGTCTGCATCTGGGAACAGCCACCCACAGAGGCCGCACATGTCTTTTAAATATTAGAAAGTAAATGAGAGCTGTCACATTATGGCTGGCTCATTATTGGAAACTGGCTTGCTGCACTAAACACAAAGAGCAACAGGGAAGAGCATCTTGTAGCTCTGCCAGCTCCAGTGAGAGGCAGGAGCAACACGGCTTCTCAGAAGTCCAGCTTGGCACAGCCAGTCCATCTGCCAGGGCACCAAAGAAATGGAACGGTAGTTCATATGTTTTTGTTTCATGTTCTAATTTGTCAATGCTTCAAACCCTTTAAAAAACATTTTATTATTTTTATTTGCTGTGTATCCATGTATTGTCTGCATATAGGTAGGTGCACCTCTGTCACATGCACTGCCCACCAAGGTCAGAAGAGGGCATCAGATCCCCTGGAAATGTAGTATGGATGGTTGTTAGCCACTATATGGGTACTGGGAGCTGAACCTCTGCAAGAGAAGCCAGTGCTCTTAACCACTGAGCCATCTCTCCAGCCTCTCTTTAAACCCATTAAACTCTCGTTTTCATGTTAAGATCTAAGAATATCCACAGAAATCAGAATACGAATTTCAGCTGGACACAGAAGAGCTTTTCCTGTCCTGTGAGAGCTAACTGGACAGCAGCATGCACAGGTGCAGCGTTTGTATGCCTGCGTGCTCGTTACACAGTGTGGCAGCTGACGTGTGGGGGGCAGCGGCTGCGTTCTCCCTTACAGGGTTTCGTCTTGCTCCCTTTTTTGACTTCTGCTCTGTAAAGCAGACTAAATGGTTAGATCATTAGAGAATTTTCTTCTGCTCTGACATGTCATCTGTGTATCTCTTAAATACCTTTTATTACAATCATTTCAGAGAGAATCGAGAGGATATGAAAGGACAGCGGAAAGCCTATACAAACACGGATAATCTTTGATGGCAACTAGGGGTAGAGTTCAAAGGGGCTTCTTTGTTTCTTCAGAAAGTTGATGGCACCCTCGGATGAGTGTTAATACTGAAGAAAAAGAACTATTTCAATGGCGCTCAACATTATCTGACCTTTACCTGGGTACTTTTTTGAGTTAATAGGGGGAAAGTATCCATTTTCCATTAAAAAGAGGTTTTGATCAGGGAAAAATGATTGGGAGCATTTTGTAAGGATTGTTAACAAACTTGACCGTATTTGGCCCAGCTAATCAATACCAACAAGGTGTAGGTTGATGGTGGTGTGCGTTCCACAGATGTGAAGGAAACATTCTATACCTACAAACTGGCACATCTCATCTTTTTCTGGGTGAACATTTAGTAGTAACTGTGGGAAATGGAACTCTTTACCAATATGAAAATATATCATATGTAAATGTAAACACACGATGCTTCTAATATATTTTTAAAGCTCCATTGAGCGAAGGAAGCAGTGGCGAATTTGTTGTCGTTGTTTGCTTGCTCGTTTGATTTTGGGGGTGAGGCATGGTTTCCTTATGCTGTATAAACTGACCTCAAACTTACCGTGCTGTCAAAGTTGGCCTTGAATTTCCAACCCTCTGCTTCAGTCCCTTTGTGTAGGGATTATAGCCACCGCATACAGTCCATGGCTAAGTCATTAAGTGCTGATGATAACAGCTGTTTAGTCCTTCAGAACACAGGACTCAATTTTTAAATCTTATACAAATTATGATCTTAATATATATTTAGGATATATTATAAAATTATTTGAGTACTTGAAATATAAAAACAATAGATACAGAAACAAAATGTTACAGAATCAGGAGAGAGAACTTGGTAATAGAACCAGGTACATATTTCATCACCATAAAAAATTAAACAAAGGCCAGGCATAATGGCCCACACCTATAATCCTAGCATTCAGGAAGTTGAGGCAGGGGTATGGGGTAAGAATCAGGAGGATGTCACGAGTTTGAAGCTGGTAAGGTTTACAGACTAAGACCCTATATTAACCTAATATTTTCCTTTAACAAATAAACCTTATAAAGTTATAGCACCTTTTGATTGTTAAAGATATTTTTTAAATCTACAAATTTTTCTGTCAAGTGAAGCAGGAAAAGTACAAGAGAATATGTTTCATTTATTTATTTATTTAGTATCTCAAAATTGTATTTATCATTTTTTTTTATTTTTAACAAATCTAGACCCGTGTTCCCGCCCATTCCCCGACCCCGCCAGAGCTCATGCATTCTGCCAAACATGCTTTTCATCTCTTAGTCTTTCTCAATATTTTCCATGGGGAAGTTGACTGTTTTGAGCAGAAGTTCACTGTTTCAGTCAGTTCTTTGATGCAGTCTTTTCTGTTGTTGTTGTTGTTGTCTGTTGTTGTTTCCAAAAATGCATTACGCCCAACTGCTTTGTACAAAAGCTCAGGGGGCCCTACACAAGAAATATACATTACAACTGGGTAATTGGCACTAGCATCCACAGATGAGGGATACCATTCGTCGTTTGTTTTTCTGGGCTGTGTTACTTCACTCCGCATGATGTCTTCTAGCTCCAGCTATTTTCCTGCAAAGCTCGTGATGTCGTCTTTCTTTACTGCTGCATAGAACTCCATTGTGTAGATGTACCACATTTTCTCTATCCACTCGCAGTTGAGGGGCATTTAGGTTGGTTCGCACTCCTTGCTATTGTGAAGAAACTGCAATAAACATGGCCGTGCATGTATCTCTGTGTGGCTGTACGTCTGTGAGGGTACATGCCCAGAGTGTATGGCTGGGTCGGTGGCAAGTTCATTCCAAGTCTTCCAAGGGTTCTTCCACACTGCTTTCCATAGTGGCTGTATGAGTTTACATTCCCACCAGCAGTGGATGAGTGTATTTATCATTGTATGGTCACGCATGTGGTATGATATGCATCTGTGAGTGCATGTATGCACAGCATGTTATACATGTGCAGGTCAGCAACAACTCCAGAATTTTTTTTTTCCTTTTTTCCTTCCACCAGGAGTTCTGGTGACAGAAACTAAGGATGCCAGGCTTCTCTGGCAAATGCCATTAACTACTGAGCCAATTCACTGGTCCAGAAAGTATATTTCAAGGCTAATGATCCTCTAATTCAGCAGAACTCCACACATATTTATAGTTCCTAAAGTTAAGGATTAAGAGGGTTATAAACAGAAATTTTGAGATTTTTGCTATGGATGCCATACTGGGCACTAAGAAGATTTACTGCTAGAGAAATAGCGAGCTCCATAGTGAACTCTCTGCAATGACGTTTTCTTGAAGACAGGAGGCCAGAAGCCCTGAATCCACATGGAGGTCTATGTTGAGAGCAGATCATGGAACAAAGCAGTAGACTATTTTTGTCACTCCAGATAGCGCCCGATTCAGTGACATTTCATCAGCACTGTCTTCCCTGGCTTCAAATATATCACCATGTGACCAACATCAGCAGAAAGATCAGCAAGCAGTTTATTACAGCCAATTTTTACAATTGCATAGATTTGAAAATATGTGTTCTACCCTCAGAAGGTCATATACAAAATCTTTCTGGAAAAGAGAGAATAGCAGGCTGCCTGAGTTACAAGTTCGGGTGCAATGCCTTGTGCTATTGCCATGGCAAGGGGAGAAGACACATGGGGCCATTGGAAGAAATGTGTGCCTAGGAAGAAAATGACCCGAGTGACAATATGTAAATAGGTCAAAGGTGCCCAGGCACTGTTGGAAGAGAAACTGGGAATGTAAACGTAACTGATGAGAAATAACTGTATACTTCAAAAGAACTAATAGAGGCAATTTTGAATGTTCCCAGCACAAAGAAATGATATATGAGTATTTTAATTTTGCTGATGTGATCATTATACATTATACTTATGCACTAGAATAATATCACACTGCACCCTAAAGTGTGGACAACTAATATGTGACAGGTCAAATTATTAAAAATCACTCTAGTTTCCTTGTAGGGCTCAGATTCCATTTAAAATATTTCTACCTTTTTTTTTTTCTGGGACTGTGTTATTTCACTTAGTATAATTTCTTCGAGTTCCATCCATTTACCAGCAAAGCTCATGATGTCATCTTTCTTTACTGCTGCATAGAACTCCATTGTGTAAATGTACCACATTTTTGTTATCCAGTCATCAGTTGAGGGGCATTTGGGTTGGTTCCAGGTCTTTGCTATTGTGAAGAGAGCTGCAATAAACATAGCTGTGCATGTATCTTTGTGGTAGGATGAGTCTTGTGGGTATATACCCAGGAGTGGTATGGTGAATGGTTTCCCTCATTTGTGGATGGTAATACCAAATCCCCAGTCGACAGTCAAACTGAGCAACTTTATTATTATTTCTCATTGTATCTGAAAGCAACTGTGCTATTACAATGTGAATCTATAAATGGGCTCTAGAATTGTCTTACCACTTATACTCACACATTGTAATTACCATATATAGATGGAGGATATGTAGTCATATTCTATAAAAAGAATGTAAAGTTACACGACTTTATACCTGCATGCAAATTTAGTGTTAAAATGTGAATCTCTAAATGTGTTTAGGAATCAACCTAGAGTTTATTTTCAGAGGTTTTAATTTTGACTTATGTGTGTGTGGAGTGTATATATGCATATTTTGGAATAATATAAAATAAAAAAGTATTGATAGCTTTATAGAATAATTTCAGTATAATCCCTGAGCTATTGAAATATTACAATAATGTATAGTTTACATTATAAACTTATTGTAAAATTTATATTAAATTCTTATAGAACCTTCAAAAATTTACATTAAAATATACATGTAATTTAGAATGCAATGTTATATTTCTTTTTACCTGCATGAAACTTTACTGCTAAAATGTGAATCCCTATACATGTTTTGGAATTAACTTATAGTTTATTTTCAGACTTTGTAATTCCGATTTATGTGTGGAGTGTATATATGCATATTTTGGAGTAATATAAAATTAAAGGGAACAAAAAAGAGAGAAAAACCTGTTCAAAGAACTGACCAAAACAGTAAACTTCTGCATCCAAAGGGTTAAAAAAGACTGAGAAAAAGATGCAAGACAGGACTTAACATGCATGGCAGAATCCATGAGCTCTGGTGGCGGGGTGGGGCATGAGGGGAGGGGATGGATGGGGGAATGAGTCTAAATTTGATTAAGAAATGTTGTATGAAATGTGCTCAATAAAAATTAACTTAAAAAATATTTCTACCTTGGTGGGTTTGAGGATAGAGAGTCGATGACACTTGTTCTTTATATGAAGAGAAAGATATAACATAGGGATAAAAATCAGAAAGTCAATAAAACCAGGTCACAATGTCGAGACACTTTAGAAAGAGACTTTGTAAATCAGGGTTCTTTGAGGGGACAAGACTCACATGACAATTCTCTTTTTTACATTCAAAAGCCATATTGAATACAGAGAACTGTCAAATAATTTCAGTTCCTCTATCTTCTATCAATACCATGAAACAAAAACAAACACCATTTATCAGTGAGGAGAAGGATTTCCATTACATAAGTGCCCAAATCCTGGTCTCTTCTTCCTGGAAGTGTCATAAATTCCATCTAGTCTCAGCCACCAAAGTCTATGATCAGAAACTATTCCCTGTTGAGTTACATCTTGGGAGCACACACAGCAAAGGCTGGCTTTACTAGCAGAACACATCCCTATTTTTAAGATTTCTCTGCCAATTAGGGACATTTGCAGCCCTTAGATATGCTCAAGAAAACTTTAATAAAAGGGATTTCAGTGAAATAAAGAACAAATCTAGAGATGCTGCAAGCTAACGGGAACGCCTGCAACAACAGGGGAACATTCTGATTTTAAGACCTCATTCCCTGGGAAGGCACAGGTTGTAAAATGCAGGATGACAAAGTAAGCTGGTATGTAGTTAGGGGTGCTTTTCAAGCTGGGTTTTGTGTAATTAGGCTTCAGTTTGGATGAAAAGCCTCAGAAAGTAACAATCAAGTACTCAGTTCATTTACTGTGTTGTTGCTGGGCTTGATCTGAACGGCACAAGGTGATTTTGCCTTCAGTGCTTCCTGATCATTCCCAGCCTTTTAGGGGTAAAAGACAGAGGAGATGGTTATTTAAAAACTCCAACTGTAAAAATCCAGGAGATAAAGGGTTTTTTTTGTGTGTTGATTTGGGAGTTCCAAAAGCAAGGCTAGCTCAGCTTTCTGAGTTTCTGCAAGTGCTGTACAGAGGCCACAGGCTCAAGCTGAAGCCAGAACTGGGCAGAAGGAACAGAGCTGAGAGCTAATTAGCTGTGTTTTGTAGGCATCTCCTTGTCTTCCAGTTGTTTATAGAAGATGGGAGGGGTTTGTAGTTGACAGATTGGAAACTTGCATCAAGGGGGTGTGTGGGGCTTTCTTTACAAAGCATCAGGACAAAGATATTTCAGGAAAACCCTGCTGCTTCAGCTGCATGTGTGGGTCAGGGGTGCTGGGCATGCGTCCCTCAGGAAGATGTTGCAGGGAGGCTGCCAGGCAGCTCAGCATTACTGGAATCAGTTGTCCCCTTTTCTATACCACGGTGTTGGTATAAGGAGAACAACACTGCTGTTATTCAGTCTTCCTGTCCCTAACTTCCCATTCTAGCTCAGGGAAACCTGTGCTCTGGGATCTAGAGGCTCTATCTCTGGCACGTCAAGATCTTTCAGATAACCCTGTGCTCTTGGATAGTTGTTTGGTGATCCATCCTTCAAAAGGTGATCTGTCCACTGCACTCAACTAGATAACTGGCAATGTCTGCAGAGAGTCTGGGTGATTATAACTTGAGCAGGAGGTGCTACTGGCATCTGTTGGTAGAGTCCAGGGATGCAAAAACAAACAAACAAACAAACAAACAAACAAACAAACAAACAAAAACACTGGACTGCACAGGACAGACCCAACACAGAGAATTATCCAGTACAAAATGTTTTTAATGTCAGAGTTAGGCAATCGTGGCCTAGAAACAGTTCTGAGCGTGGAGCAATAAGTAGTGAAGTATATAATTAGGCAAATTAAATCACACAGACTTTTAGGTCTGGGAACTCAGTAAAAATAAAAGTACTTTCAGGTATGATTAGATATGATGAGGAGAATCTCATGCATGGATGCAAGCGACAGAACTGTAGAGCTGTCTTCACAGGAACACGCAAATTGCTGCTTCCATGACACTGAAGATGATGTCTTGAATGAACAAGCTTGTTGCAGATGGTGGGGAGAGAGCATGAGACAAGGCCTGACCAGCAGGGGAGTGAAAGAAAGCAGCAGATGGCTAGGAAAGAAATGGTATTAAGCATCGAAAGCAAACATGTGGTCACCGGTAGGAAAAGGAAAACTGTCTAGAAAAAAGAAATCGACGTGCCAAAACTGGGAAATGAAAATTCAGGATCATCAGTAGCATCATCAAGGGCACGTCCATAAAGTGATTACACATAGAAAAGTCTTTTACAACTGTCACTGGCAGAGTAATTGAGAGAGATACCAAGGGCTCAGTCAGTTAAGTGCCTTCTGTACCAGCATAAGAACTGGAAATCCCAACACTGGGGAGGCAGGGACAGGAGGCTCTCTGGGATGTGCTGACTACCTAGTGTAGCCAAGCTGGTGAGAAACGCTGTCATAAAATATGGCGGAGACAAACTGAGGAAGACCCCCGACCTCAACCTCTGTGCCTCCATATCCACATGAGTATGTATCTAGATACACGTGTAAAAAGAGGTAAATATGAGTTTGTATATCAAAATTCTTAAAACATTTGGTCAGCTTGTTTCACTTTAAAGAGGTAGATGATATTCAACTACACAGATGTTTATTACAGCTGATATCAGTGAAAATTTGGAAGCAATTCAATTTCCTATGGAGAAAGGGTCACCATACCATGGAATATGGCTAAGGTGAAATTCTCAGGAGCTCTTTTGCCTAATGGGCTGTTTGCTGGCAAGAAAAGAGGTTATGCCGTCAGCTGTCTGCAGGACAGTAGAAGTGAATTTTTATTTGGTGGAGAATAAAGTGACAGAATGCCTGGGACAGAGTTTCACAAATGAAACGTCTTCTCACTAATCTATTTGTTTAGCATCTACGACTGTAGAAAGAGGCCTAAAGACAAACAGCATTGTTTCCTCTTAAATTGACAGTGATACACTAAATTGTGCAGCAAAGATTATCATGAGAGAACATGTATCACTTGTAAAACAACAGGTCAGATCACATTCGGAATCTGATCATTCGTGTCCCGTCACTCTTTGTAACACATACTGAAGTTTTCAGTCCTTTGAGCGCCCTTTCGGGTGACTGATAAGCAGGAACAGATGATTGAAGTGGAGCTCTAGAGCTCCTGCTTCTTTGGCTGGCTTCGGTTTCCCTGCCCATGGTTTGTCTCACCCTGAATGAGACTCAGGGCCGCTTGGCCAGCAGCCAGAGGCAGGACAGTGCTGTGATCTCTCAGCCTGATGGAGCCATGCCGGTCAGGACACCAATGCAGCCCTCCTTGGCCACATGCCAAATGGAAAAACAAAACCAAAATTACTTCTTTTAAAGAAAGGTACAAAGAAGAAAATATATCAATTTTGTGTTCTACTCTTCTGGGCCCCAGTTTCCAGGTTGCTTCTTCCCTAAGATGACAGATTGTCAGCAAAAAACTGTGTTGCTGGGCAAGGAGAATTCACACCAGGTGAGGCCATCGCCGTAGCATAAGACACACAGCTGTTTTAGGAACTAAAGGACTGCCTCACAGCTCAGCAGCAGGTGCCATGCAGAAAGCTTTGCTAAGTCCTTTTTACAGGAGAAGGTAATAATATAGTTATCAAACAAATCTGTATACGGACTTGTGGGCTGATGGCTCAAGTATGTTTTGGCAGCAATTGTTTATTGAAATTAAAGCAAGAATGCAGCCTGCCTCCATATCACATAGTTTTTGACTTATCAAGAATTTGAAAAAGAAAACATTTCTGAGATTTTTCGTATAACTAAATAAATTGGACTTACAGAATGGTATAGTTTTTTTTTTTTTTTCTTTTTTCCCCTTGTCCTGGGAGGTTGGTGTTATGGATACAAACCTTACAAAAATTTTGTTTTACACAGGCCCTTTTTCTTTGTGGCATTAGAGATTTAAGAGGAAATAAAAGTGTAGATATAAGAATAATGGGCTTAATTCCCTAGTGCTTTTCAAAGCATCTGTTCCTACTTCTGGCACTGCTGAGGATCAAACCCAGGCACTCGTGCATGCTGGGCAAACACTCTACTCCTGAGCAGTGTCCATAATTTTTGTATTGTTTGGGACAGGGTCTTACTATGTGGCCCAGGCTGGCCTTGAACTAGCTTGTGGCAGTCCTCCTGCCTTAGCCTCCTGAGTATTGGGATTGCAGACATGCACCAACCAATATCTAACGTGAACATTATTTTTCAGTGATATTTGGGTAAAATAACCAATATAATACCTTTCAGAATATGTGCAAATATCTACGTGGGAGTCAAGCCACTCACCATCATCCCTTGCATCACTGTGCTTTTGTAGTAAGATTTATATACACATATGAGCTGTATTTGCAAATGACACATATGTTATAAAACTGGCCACATCCTGTCTATATGTCATCTATACATCCACATTTGTATACAATTATCTTATCTTTCTAAGGCTTATATTATGTATTCTCCCCTAATCCTTAAATAGTCGTTAAGAACCTGAGTTTTAGGGGACTGGGTTATAGCTGTGTGGCTAAGCACTTGCCCAGTATGCACTGCAACAAAAAGAGAGAGAAAATCAGAACTGACTTTGCTCATAGTAGAGAGGGTAGGGACCACATGATAACTGACCATCTTTAAAGCTATAAAACTAGAACTCTCTAGATGCTTCTAGGCCAATTATGTCAACTTTCTAGGCCAGAAGGTAATCTCTTCTAGAGCTAGCAAAGAGCAAGATGCCCTGTCCTGGGGAGGTCTTGGGATGTCTCCATTGTCTGGCCTGTTGGGACTTGGTAACCGATGAATTGAGGGCCCTGGATCATCCTGTTGGTGACCAGACTGTATTTCCTCTGGACTCCTTGAGTTTTGTGTTTGAATGGTGGCTCCAACCCCTGTGTGCAGAGCACACCATAGTATATGCCCAGGGAAACCGCTTTGTCCTGCTCGGAGACCTGAGGCTGTGCTCAGTGCCAATCTTCTCCAGCAGGAGGCACCACTGAGCCTTGGTATGCTCCCTCACAGACACCTTGCGTCTTACCATTTGTACCACCCTCCCTCATCTCCAAGACTTCAACCTCTGCCTTCTTTCCATCACTTTATAACTACAAGATACTTTTTTACTGTTTAAAAATATATTGTATTGAATTTGACAAAATACACTAAATGGTTTTCCTAACAAGCGTAATTGTCAGTTTATACCCCATTAAACCTGAGACTGAAAATTTTGGCACTTCCAGTAGTTTTGTATGTATTTAGGGCATGTTTAAAAGCTTTAGAAATCTATCATTTGGTTGAAATTGTAAGTCTGAAGCATCTCTGTAAACAACATTTCATCGCATTTTAAGTTTTGGCAGTTTCAGCAAAACTTTCTTAAAGAAATATATATTTTTTCTCTTAAAAATTCTGAAAGAAAAATGGTACCAATGAACTACATGGTTTTATGTTGACTTTTGGAAAAAATCATAAAGTTCTACAGTAGTTTCATCATACTCAGCTTAGAGGTGAGCAAGCAGCTACTACAATGTGGGTACAATACAGACTGGAGAGTCCCTCTCCTCTGAGCTCACGTTCAGGGTGCACATCTAGAGGAAAGGCTGTCTTCTGGAGTGAACTCTGAGATGTTCCTTCGCCTCTGCTTATTTCTCAGCCCCCCCTCCCCCAAAGTCCGAACAAAGTCACTTGACAGCTTGAAGTCCATGTATAGGGATCTGGGCAGAGTTGGAGAAGGATGGTGTCAGGCTGGGTCGGATTTTATGAAATAAGAGGCCAGAGTGAAGTCTTTGAGCCAGGTGAGTGTGTATCTGTGCAAATCTGGAGGTGAACCCTGATAGGGAGTGGGTGCAAAGCCAACGGACAGCATTTACAGTTTCTGCTGTTACTGTATATTATGTTTAATAAAGTTTTTTTCTTTTCTGGAAATTTCATACATGTGCACTGCACTTACGTCATTTCCTCCTCTCCCCAGCCCACTCCAACTTCTCACATGTCCCCCACTCCCTTTCTCCTTCATGACCTTATCTATAATTGTCCTTACACATATACATACAAACAACCCAGTGTATTTGGGGCTTGCCCTCTGGAGAAAACCAACTCTCCCTTTCTCCACAGTGATTGGCTGCCTGAAGCTCTTTATCTAGATTTCCCAAGTGAGCTGACAGGGCTGCCTGGCCTATCCAGAAGAACTGGTCCTAAAGGGGACTTCCCAACACTGGGCATGAGGGCAGCTCACATTCCTGGTGAGATGGAGATGCTTGCTCCTCTGTAGCTCCACGGTGTGGCTGTCATTGCCAGGGGGAAGCAGTGTGGACCCCATGGTAACAGAGCACAGTAGAAGATGAGAAGAACCCATCCTACCTTCAGAAGCTTGTGCTTCAGTTGGTTTGAAAGTGAGAGTATGCAGAGTTGTATGTTCTGGCTCCCTGAAATCCTGAAGCAGTATCAAAGATATACTGAAAGCTAGCAGAATGTCAGCACTTAGTACGCGTTCAGTAAATACCCAAGCGCTGTTCTTTGTAGCCTCTTGATATAAGTGGCTGAGTTAAGAATCTCAGTTCAGGGGCTGGAGAGATGGCCTAGTGGTTAAGAGTGCTGACTGCTCTTACAGAGGACCCGGGTTCGATCCCCAGCACCCAGATGGTGGTTGAGAACCATCTGTAGCTCCAATTCCAGGAGAACTCCAGTTCCAGGGGAATCCGACACCCTCTTCTGACCTCCGTTTGCATGACATGGGTGCACAAACCTACATGCAGACAGTACATTCATACATAAAGAAAATAAATAAATAAATAAAAAAGTTTAAAAAAAAAAGAATCTCAGTTCAGCTGGACGTTGTGGTGAACCCCTTTAATCCTAGCACTTGGGAGGCAGAGGCAGATGGATCTTTGTGAGTTCAAGCCCTGCCTGGTCTACATAGTGAGCTCCAGGCCAGCTGGGACTAAAGGGAGACCCTGTCTCAAAAAGACAAAAAAAAAAACTCAGTTTAAGCCTCAGTGACTTGTTCCGTTTGTTAAGGAGCCTGGATACTTGTGACAGGAGACACAGCCAGAGTGGAAAGGCGCTGCCCAAGAGAGGGATCATGGCTCTCCTAAGCAAGGCAGTTGTCAGCTAGACATGCAGGAGGCCCAGAGCCTTTACCCACAGCTGATACCCACACCCCAAAAAGTTGCTGATGCTAAAGAGCTTCTAGGGAAAATCAGGAATTAGATTTAAAAAGGCATCCTCATTAATCCTTACTCTAAGTGAAAGACTTTAATTTTCACTTGACGTAGAACTTTTTCTCAAGTTGTTTTGAAAATATTGTGATATCATCTAAGAAAATATACTTGTATGTTTATCTTGGATTAAAAACCTGGCTGCAGAGAAGGTTGTGGATTATTGTGTTCCTGTGTCAGTGCTCCCACCCCTTAGGTCAGTCAGTCTTGTGTTAATACAACTATCATCAATTGGTCCTGGACCAACTGACATGTGGCCAATGACATCCAGTGTCCTCTGGACATGTGACCTCCTTGTCCAGAGGACACTGGATGTAGACTTCAGTGTCTAGAGTGCCGAATATGTGACTTCAGCGTCAGGGGAAGGCGCAGAGGGGGATGCAGGGTTGAGGCGGAGGCTGGAAATGAGGCTTCAGTGTCCAGGGGATGGTGCGCATGTGGTAAAGTGTTGGGAAATACAAATGTCTCCAGTGTACAGTTTCTGGCTGGTAGTAGATGGTCAGCTCCCTCCTATTCCTTTTCCTTGTGGCCTTGAGGGGCTTCACCTCCCAGAGACCCAGGAACAAGTAGTGAGTAGTATTGGGACCACCCTTATGAGGGTGGCTGACTACAGACCTTTGCTGCACAGCAGGGAAAACTCACAGCTGCATCAGGTGATGGGCATTCTATACTGAAGAGGACCCCCCCACCCCCCCATGCCTGCTGCTGAGTGTTCACCTAAGTTATCCCTTGAAGGCAAACTTCTGATGCCCAGTTGTAAGGCCTGTGAATTCCAATACTTCTATTTCCCATGGTGAATACAAGATTACAACCAAATCTTTCAAAACCTGCTGTCAAACACGCAGTGGACTGTGGGTATCCCTGTGAGCTCTGCTTATCCCCCTTTCCTGTCCTCTCCTTTCAGCCACCTGCCTAAAAGCCCCCTTTCCCCAGCTCCGATCAGAACTCAATGCATTTGTGAGTCAATGTAGAGGAATCACACCTGGTTCTATCTATGCTCTAGGAACGGGAATATCAGAGCGCACCTGACACTTGGCTGGGTTTTTTTCTTACTTTGAAATTTCCTATTTTGGCTCTGCTGAAAGATAAGAGAGAAGTTATTTAACTTCTACCATCTCAGCTGTGAAATTCCTGCAGGAAAATCGTGCAGGCGTGTTAGTGATTTTACTGCACGGTGGAAATGTAGAGCCTGTATCTCTATATTGATGTAGCATTAATATCCTAGTGAGGAACGGGGTAATTGCATGCAGCTGTGAGCGCCTAGCATCACCTGATCCTGGGATTTCTTTTTCTTCTTCTTCTTGCCCCAGCACCCGGAGCTCTCGGCATCCTTGCCGTTGGCCTCCCCGCAGAGCAGTCCGTCCAGCTCATCTGTGCCCACGTGCTGTCCCTGAGACGTTTCTGCTGCCAGCCGGTAAGAGAGGTTCCTTAAGATGCACACACAGTTTTCAACGGTCTGGAGCATCCAAAAAAGAAAAGAGGGAAAGAGAGGGATGAATAGACACTAAGGAGCAGGTGTGCCTGCCCGGGAAAGGGAGTGGGTCTCTGTGAACACACCAGTCTCTGGGTGGACGTAGCTCCTTAGGGCTTTTGAAAGCTACACTGACAGCTGTGGTAGGAAGAATTTGGAGAAGCCAGGAAAGAACTTCTGGCCAATAGAGATTACTGTTCTGCAAACGCCTGTCATTGCTGATTGAAATCCACATCTGAGAAGGGAAGCAGTTGCAACCACAAGATCCTGGCCCATTTACAGAAAACCCCTACTTGGGGCTTAAGGGTCCAAGTCATTAAGAGCACAGAGGCTGGATTTGGCTCAGCCCTCATGGTGGGCACTGCTGTGTACCTACCAGGAAACATACAGTATCATTAACAATGCTGGAGACCACATTAGGGAATCTCCTGAGTGTGGGATCTACAATGCACTGGTTTGACTCTGGTGCAAAGCTGGTTCTGCCACTGAATGAGCTGTGTGGCTTTGGGTGCAGTGACCGACCCTTCTGTGCCTCTTTGTCCTCGTTTGTAAACTAGTGATGGCAGAAGCACTGGTTTTGCAAGGCTGTGGTGGGGTGGGATGGGTTTCCAGGCACAGCCCTGCCTGCTGGTTGTCAGGCTTGCCGGGCCATCCTACTGTTCCCAAAACTGACCTTTTAAACTTGGTTTTGTACTTTAAGGAGCCAGGGGAACAGGGCAATAAAATAAGCGTAAGAAAGGGAAAACTATTACAAATGAATCCAAAGTTGTATTTTGAAAGCCATACCACCTCCTGAACATTTCTCAGACACCTGCTCTGTGGTTGCCTCCAGGGAAGGCAGGAAGCACGTGACTCCATTTTAGAGAGGACAGCGGAGACGAATTGTCAATAACTGACAGCCAGCAGTCATTCATTCCTCTGTGGCCCAGGGTCTGTGCTGGAGAAGACAGGGGTCATGGGACCCACATCCTGACCTGCTTCCTTTTTCCTTCATGGCTAGAATTTGATGACAGGCAGCCTGTGCCTGTTGCCTGACTAAAAGGTGTGTAACAGTCAATCTGGAAAAGCAGTTCCCAGGAGATACCTCTGAGACCTGGGCCATTCTAGACTTTTCTTGTCAGTTTGCCAAGATTTCATGGCTGTTAATCCCATAGGCTTTGAGCCAACTTGATTTTCTGTTTCAAGCATCCTCTCCACATGGGAAAAGAATCCCTGGCATGAAAGAGGTAAACACAGGACGGTGTGTGAAAGACAGAACCGTCTCTCACTGAAAGCAAAATGTTATGGCACCAGTCAGAACGATTTTCAATCAGGGCAAACTGATTTTTTTTCTTACATTGAAGACAGGAGAATAAGCTTCCTTCTCTTCCTGTTCCTCCCCCCCGGGCGTCCTGTTCCTCTAACAAATGGCCACTGGAGACTAAATCTGCAGTTTCGAGGAGTGCTTTATAATCTACCTTCATGTGAGGAGATGGCTTGGGGAGGAGCTGCAGAGAGAGGAAGGAAAGGGGGCAGGAGAGGGTGGGAAGGAGAGGGCCCAGAGCTCATCTCTCTCCTTAAGCTTCCTGGAGTGTGGTAGCCTGGCTGGGTTTAGGGAGGTTCCCGTTCAAGAGCTTTTCTCTAAAGGGAACGGAGGAATGAAAAGAAGAAAAGACCAGGCTGCTAGCAGCAAGCGTGAGGCAGCTGGTGGCTCTGCTATGGCATCCATTGCTGTCAACGGTACTTTTAGCAGCTTCGCCTGGCCACTGGGGTCATTTTGACTCCTTATTTTCTATTAGAAAGGGCTAATTTGGAAGTCATCTGTGGAGTGCTCTGCCATATGTTACCCATTCAACAAACTGTCCCAATTACAGGAGCAGAGCTGCGAGCTTGCATGGAATCCGGGCTCTGCTATTCATTAACTTCTTTGGCCTTAAAGAGAATGTGCACTCATGTTCCCCTCTAACTCGTCACTGTGAAAGCTCAGAAGTGGCCAAGCCGAGGGCTGAGTGGGAAATTATGGCGCAATAATATAATACATTAAAAGTCAATAGCACAATCCAGCCGGCGAAGCACAGTGCAGCCCTTTATCACTTGGGAGCCTTTCAACCTCCTGGATGTGCAGCTCTGATGATCCTCCCTGTCACCAGTTGAGGGCAGTTGGGCACAGCACACCAGGGAGTGGGAGGTAGAGGGGGCACAGGATACTGGCCCAATCGTGACATCCAGGTTAGCATTCTTCCCATTCATCAAGGAGACTCCAGGTCTTCTGACACCAGACTGGAGACCTCCTCCCCACATCTCAACATCCTTTTGGGGGGGAAACGTGGGTGTTAGATGATCTCTAAGGTCTCCCAGGAGTGCTAAGAGTTTGATGATCTGATCCCAAGACTGATGCAGGTTATGCTTCCCATGGAGCAACCTGCAGGGTGGTGGCAGGGGGGCTTGGCTGAGGGAGGAGGAAGTTGGCTTTTATTTTATTTTATTTTATTTTATTTTCTTCCCCAGAAAGGCCCAGATAGTAGAAGAGCTCTTTTGTATCCATTATGGTAAGAGGCTCAGTCTCCCCAGGCCTAAGTCTGCCACTGTGAATATTAAAACGCTCAGCATTGCAACTACCCATGCTAGCTCTTTCACAAATCACGTGTATTATGCTACAGGCCTCTGTAAATAATCAAGACTTCTTGACTGGCCAGTGTTTTAGGGATTTAGTTTTCTTGTGGATGATATTAATAGGTCTAAAATGGTCATTAAAGGCCTTTACAGAAGAGGACTGCTTAAATCTTTATTTACTGTGCTCCTTCTTTGAATTAGTATTACGTGGTGAATGACTGGGTGCAGTCCTGGTGAGCTCTAGGGACAGGGAGACCATGGTGCCCATGAATGGCCTGAGCTGCTGTTCACAGGACCACGCTCCCATAGGGCAGCCTCAGCCCGAGCCTTTGGGGTTTTAGGCTCAGGCATCAGAATAATTTTCTAAATATCTTCGTAAGTAAAATGTGTAGTCAAGGTTAAGAAGGACTGCGCTAGCTAACTCACCGACAAAGCTAGCTAATACCTAGGCAAACAATTACCATTTTTTATATTTGTTTATTTCCTGAGATAAAGTTTCATGTAGACTGGGTGACCTTGAACTCTCTATATAGCCAAGGAGGACCTTGACGTTCTGGTCTTCAGCAGACATTTCCTATTTGCTGGGACTACAAGTGTGTTGCCCACATTCAGTTTATATGGTACTAGGGAATAAACTCTGAGCACTCTACCACCTGAGCCCCATTTAATTATCCTTTATCTGACTTTACAACTATGCTATCTTATGCCAGATTCCATTTCAAAGCTCCATATACTCAGATAGTTCAGCTTATTATTATTACTCTCTCTATATGTGTGTTTGTGTGTGTGTGTGTGTGTGTGTGTGTGTGTGTGTGTTTGGTCTGTGTGTACCTAAGTGCACCATGTGTGTGCCATGTCTGAAGAAGCCAGCAGAGGGCATTAGCTCCTTTCAAACTGGAGTAATGGACTGTTAGTCACCATGTGAGTACTGGGAACCAAACCCAGGACCTCTGCAAGAGCAGCCAGTGCTCTTAACTGCTGAGCCATCTCTCCACCCTTCAGATCAGTTTTTGATCTATGATATCATCAAATCATAATTCATTTTTTAAGGCACAGGCATCTGAGTCTGGAGTCAGACTTTCAGACTTGGGAGGCTGGCAATGGTGTCCTGGGCAGTTGTCTTCATCAATTGTTTCAAAGGCAATTCTGATGAAGAGTTAGCACTAGAAACCATGGGATCAAAGCAACAGATCACAGAGGCCAGCTTGTCTCCCCACAGGACATGTGGCCATGTTGGGAGACAGTGGTGTTTGGTCCCATGGGACTGGATCAGTGTGGGGGGAACCACTGGCATGTAATGGGTGGAAAGGGTCCCAAAGGGAGCAGAACATACTGAAGAAGCACAGACCCTCACAATAAAGACTTACTCAGCATGAGCGTCCATAAGGCTAGCTCTCAAGAAGCCCTTATTAAATATTTCATTTGACACATGCCTCACTTTGAAATTACATCTGGATTTATCAGAATAGGATGAAATTACTTTATAAGTTTATATTCGTTGTGAATTAAAGCTAATTTATTAAGACAACACAAAATAACTCAAATGCTGGATATGCCCACCCAGCTCTCTTTTCGTTTGTGAACTAACCCTGCATCTAATAGAAGCTTTGCTTTAGTATTGTGAAAAAGACTTTGCAGGCACTTTAAAATAGCACGGGATATAGTTAGTTATTAAAATTTAACTTATAACCACAAAGAATCATCTAAATCTCAGATAGTTATAAAGTCTTTTTCTATTTTTAAAAGCGGTGGGCAAGGTATTGCACAATTTAGAACACCTGTGGTTTAACTAACTTACCACATTATGTGTTTTTACTCCTAGTCCAAAGTTAAAATGTTATTTTCAAGACTATATTGAGAGAGAGCTTAGAATGAAACTGTGAATACACCATCGCTCTTACCACCATTCAATCCCAGGGGTGTAAACACTACCAACCTTGCTATCGATCTCACTGCTCCCCAGTGCAGACTGAATCACATACAGCAAGGCATCAGTGAGGCCGTCACACTCACGCATCCTTCGGCGGGCCTCCTCTCCAGCTGAACTTACATTCCTGAAAAGCAAAGGAACAAGTCAGTGACCTTCATCATGCTCCCCAGGAGAGCACCATCACATGATTAGCTGGTTGAAGTTACTGTGTTGACGTCATCCCCATGATGATGGGTGTAACCTGAAATTATAAGTCAAATGAATTTCCTTTTTTCCCCTTAAAAAAAAAAAAAAAGAAGCAGCTTCTTTTCTGAGTGGTGTCTGGGATATTCTATTGCATCAGATGAGAATACTACAGAGAGTCACAACTGGACACACATAGACATGGTATGTGAATGGCTCATGCCTAGGTGACACATCTACAATGCAACCTCTACACACACAAACAAGGACCCAAGAAGGCATTAACTACCTCTTAACTTTCATTAAGGAAGCTCCTCAATGCAACAGGAGACCAGGAACCCAAAGGGCATGAATGGCCAAACCGTTAAGATTAGGAGTCTACAGAGTGTGGTTCCCTGGACGGGTTGCTGATATTCAGCTTCACCCACCAGGGGCTCAGGAAACATTATAGAAAAGGGGCAGAAAGGCTGTAAGAGCCAGAGAGGTGATGCAAGACAAAATGGAAATGAATCCTTCAAACTCATGGGACCCTGTTCATATGAACCTACAGCATTGGTATCAGCATGCACAAGACCCATGCAAGCTCAGCTGGACAAAAACCCAGCTCCGAACTGCAGAAATGGGTAGCAGAGTCCAGCCTTGGCTCAGGAAATATTGGCAGCAGATGGTGCTTGGGTGAGGAAGACCTGGCCTTTCTTAGAAAAGAGACTGGGGATAGACGGAGGACAGCTGGCACGGGAGAGTGATTTGGTGCAACGGACTCTAGCACAAATGATGGAGGACGTGGACTAGATGGGGGGGAAGAGGTTGAGGGAGGAGGCCAAGGGAGAAGCAGCAGGATAGTGGCAATCAAGACTGACTGAAAATTATGTATGAAGCACATAAAAATTAAATAAAAAATTAATTAAATTTAAAATAACTGAAAATTAAAAAAAAACAAAGAAATGAAAAGGCTGTTTTTCCTTTTAGAATGTTTCTTAAGAATCCAGCTCTAATGAGTAGGCATGGCTTCCCCAAATACATCATGAAACTAAGTCATCAGCCTCTATCACAACTTGTAAATGTGGGTGCAGAGTTCCTAAGACAACATGCCGGAGTCCTGTGACTCTGAGGACAGGGGACTTTTGGAAAGTCTATCGGGCTTATTTAGTGTGTGATTAGAAAGGGAATCCTAGGGTTTTTGATTCTAAAGATTCTTCTTTGAGAAGTCTGATGCATATTCAAAGACAGAGATTCCAACGTACCAAATACTTTTAGAGAGCCGCTGTTTCTGTTTTAAATACACACCTACAATGGCCCTGCAAGGAATGCATTTGTAGAGCTTACTCTAAGGACATGGGGTTTCTGTGTCACTGCCTATCCCATCTCCCCTGGGAAGGAGTTGCACCAAAGTCTTTTCCATGTTGCTTAGCCTGGGTTACAGGCAACAGAAGTGCCTGTTGTCAACGCTCACAAGGTTACAAAGCAGCAGAAGGAGACATGAGACGTCCAGATTGGTGGGGAATCTCTGGGGTGCTGAGAGAATCTTTGGGGTGCTGATAATTACTCTGCCACCTGAGACTTGTCATGGCCTTGTTTAGTATTCAGCTCCAGTTAGGAATCTCCCTGATGACCGTGAACAACCCAGAAAGAATGCTGGAGGAGGTGAATTGATGGGGGTTAAATAGACTGGAAGAAGCTGACGGTACAGGGGCGATGGGGATCAGAGAATGAGCTGCAGATCCTGACAGCGGCTTTGAAGGCAGGTCCAATGAGGAACAGCAGTCCACTCTAGAGTCAGATCAAAAGCTTGACTGGAGAGGAACAGTTTGCACCTCCTATATAATGGGGTGGTTATGTTGGAGGGGAGCAGTGCTCTGTGCTGACTGCTGGGAGCCTAAGGGGCAAACAGGAAGAATCTGTGCACTTGGACAGAGTCCAGAGCCAACACAGAAAGGGGAAAACTCTACACTATCCCAGCTGGCAGGGTGCTTTCTCATCCCCTCCTCACACCTTCTCTTGTTGGCACTGAACAGATGAGGGAACTTTGCCATGCCCACCTGGACCTTGTTAGCCGAGTCTCCTGTAAACACTGGGGTGCTATCTCCTCGCCACGCCATCTTGTTCTTACTGATGTGTGGGTACAGATGAGGGAACTTGCCATTAGGGAGGTTCTCAATGGCCGCACACTCTGGGTGAGGAGCGGAGCCACAGGAAATGCAAGCCTGCAGAGAAGGGGACAGCAAAGATGCTGGGACCAAAGGGAAGTCAAGGAGGATTGTTTTATTTAGGATTTTCTTTCTGGAATTAAAATACGCCTAATGTGCTAAAAGGCTATTGAAGACAACTATTTTCATTGATATCTTTAAAAGGTTATAGAATGGGTTAAAACAGGCTATGTCAGTGTTTTAACACAACACCAGAAAGGTTATCCAATTCAAAGTAGGATTTTTGGCATTTACTGACATTTTTCTAAATTTTTATTGAATTTCTATGAATTTCATACAGTATATTTTGACATTTGATGATCTTAAAATATAAATAAAATACTTTAGTTGCTTATATTATACAACTAGATAAATATTGAAAACATTCTAATGTAAATTTTCATGAATATTGCCTTGTAATAGCTAACCTCTGTTAAGATTCCTGGTGGAGATGAGTCAGGAAAAGGAACTAATTTCTGCTAGAAAAAAATGGTGAGAATTATAATATTGTTTTTTTTTAATTTTATTTACTTTTTATGTGTATGAATGTACTGTCTGCATGTAGGTTTGTGCACCCGTGTCGTGCAATGCCAAGGAGGTCAGAAGAGGGTGTTGGATTCCCCTGGAACTGGAGTTAAAGACGGTTCTCAGCCACCGTGTGGGTGCTGGGGATCGAACCCGAGTCCTCTGCAAGAGCAGTCAGTGCTCCCAACTGCTAGGCCATCTCTCCAGCCCATAATATTGTTTTAAATTAAAAGAATGGCCATTGTAGAAGAACACTCTGATTTTACTCATGATGGGGGCAGACTGCCTCCTTTCAAAGACTTAGAACAATCAGCCCTTACTTCATTGACAGTTAGTAGGGAGCCCATGGGAAATAAGCATGAACAAATATATCAACATTAGATGTTGCCGATAATAATTCCGACACACTTCTTTATTCTTGATTCTGTTGGATTCTTGTCTAGTTTCCTCCACAACCTAAAAGAAAATATTGTCTGCTATCTTGAAATGTACAAGGTACTGGGAAACAGGAAAAGCTAATATCTCATCAGAAAGGAAAAATGAGTAAGACACACATACACACACAGATACACACACAAACTCATACAGAGACAAATGCACAGACTCACATATACACACATATACACACACAGGCTCATACATAAAAGCATAGACACAAAGACATACCCACTACATAGATCTACCACATGTTGAGTCACACACATGCATGGACACATACACAACACACACACACACACACACACACACAATTTTCAGATGTGTGGAGGCTCAGCGTATGCTTTTAAATGGCTGCAGGCAATGATGATGCTCAAACCACAAAGATTGCTGATGTGGAAAAAAAAAAAGAAAAAAAGGAGAAAAAGAAAAAAATGGCTGCAAATGTGCATCTCTCTTTTCTTTTTTTTTTAAAAAGCTTCTTTTTTGTTTTTGGTCTTTTTTAGAGACAGGGTCTCCCTGTAGTCCCAGCTGTCCTGGAACTCGCTATGTAGACCAGGCTGGCCTTGAACTCATGAAGACCCACCTGCCTCTGCCTCCTAAGTGCTAGGATTGAAGGTATCTCCCTTTTCTTATAGGTAGTGTTTCTCAGGATCATTCTGGACTTAGTTTCTACTTCAAATCAATAACTCCTGAGTATGTAAACACATCTTAAGCGGAACCTTGATTCTGCTTTGAAGGGAAGGAAGGTGTGTTAGTCACTTTTCTCATCATTGTGAGGAAAAATAGCAGCAGCTTAAGGGAAGACATTATTTCTGCTCAAACTTGAGGGGACACAGTCCATCTCGACCGGGAAGGCACAACAGCCCCACAGTAGCAGAAGCACGTGGCAGAACTCCTCATGTGACCCCAAACCCAGAAGCAGAAAGCAAGAACCAGAAGCAGTCCTGGGTTTTACCATAACATGCTGTTCCTTGTGACCCAGCTTTGCCAGCTAAGCTCCAGCACCTCCCCAAACAGCAACACCACTTGAGTGTTCAAGCCCATCAATCTGCTGAGCACATTTCACATTCGAGCCCCCGATCAGAGGACTCTGTTCTTTCCTCTCCTTCCAGAACAAGATCTAATCTTCCACTTTAATCACTGTTATTGTTAAAGTCCTTTGAACATCCATAAAGTGAGATCATGTCAGCTATGGTTAAACGGATGCATATTTCTGGGACACAATGGAGCTGTATGCATCAATGAACTCAGATTGAATCTTTGTGTCTACATACATATCTTGAAAGCTTTGGTGGTTATGAATTAAAACCCTAGTAAGGTTGTTGCTTGATCACAGAGGAATAGCTACTTATAACTGCAGATATAAGTATTTGATAATGAGCCTGTGTCCAATGTAGAAAGTCCCTCTGCCCACTGCACTTAACTAATGTTCTGCCCCTTATGGATGAGCTGATATACATATCTGGCTAATATTTGTGTATCAAATTTTTAATAAAAAATACACCATTAAAAATGTCTTCAGAATGTTTATCAAAATCTAAAACATGTTTATGTCTCTAATCCCTAGGAATAATCTTTATAACCTCGATTGGATGATGAGTTGTATTATCTGGTTTCTGCTTTCAGTGGATTCTATGATCTTTTTATCTAAGATATAAAAAGATACAATTTATTTGTGTATCTTCAAATAAAAGACCGAACTTTTATTCCACAGCAACCAGTTCAACTGCCCCTTTCCCCCAGTCTTCAGTGCTATTGGACATTTTTTCTCTGAGTCCCTATCACTCACTGTGCTTATTTAAATCAAATTGAACATACAGTGCTCTCCTAGGATCCATGGTGGAACTTGGACCATATGTTCAACTGAATGACTATACCATTTCACATAAAATATGTGTCCACTGCAGATGGCTGGCATATGGGAGATTAAACCATGAAGAAAACCAAGGCATGGGTTTTGGAGGACTTAATCTATTTAAAATTAGCCTTTCCTTTTACACTCTTTAGTTCTTGACCTCCAGTGCTCATCGCCATTGGTTTTGAGACAGGATCTCACTATGAAGCATTGACTGCCTTGGAACTTGCTATGTAAACCAGACTGGCCTTGAGTTTAGAGGTCTACCTGCTTCTGCCTCCTGAGTGATGGGATTAAAGGTGCCTGGCATCACTACTGATTTTCTATGGGAATTATTAAAATGGGACCTTACTCTGCATTGTTAGCTTCTGGAAGGATGAAACAAGCCATCTTCAGGTGAATACCTACCACTAAGCTGAGTGCCTGTCATGTCTGCTGGAGGAGGTACTCAATGTAAGTATCTACTGTATGTATGTTTAGTTCTTCTATCAGAATGGAATTCAGGAAGTCAGGGACATGTCTAATGTGTGTCTTGCCTCCATGTAAGATGCTTATTGTATAGATGCTAGTTTTGTCACTTGAATGTAGGCTTTTTAGCTATAGTTTGTGTTTGTCACTATCTCTAGCATCCTATATTATTCAGGGAAGCCTCAGTTTTCCAAGAAGTAAGCAAAGCAACTGAATACACATTGATATACACTTTCTGTGGTTGTTCATAGGACTTGGTGCATGCTGGAACCCTGGAGAGAACTGTACTGTATTGCATCCTGAAGTCAACGCTACCAAACCAGCCCCACTCCCTGGAGCCTTGGCTCCAGTTTTACGCAGGTGTTTACAGTTTCTCAGCTGGACCAGGCTACATATTTCCTGATTAATAATCATAAGAGCTGTTGGACTAGATTCCCAAGATCATATTTTGGCTTTAAGGTAGATAGATGCCAGCAAGAGAGCAAAGCTGAGATTGCTTTTACAAATGCAGAGAGTCCCACAATAATTTGGGAAAAATACAAGGGCAAAATAGAAAGCCCTGTGCATGGTATAACACTGATGTTAAGCCCAGAGAGCAAGGGAGATCTATCAAAGATGACCAGAGGTGCTAGATCTGGGCTGGGGCTGCCTTTGAGCCCTGACTGAGAGCTGAGAGTTTCTAGATTCTTGACCATAAATAAGGGGGGAGTATCTGCCTGTAGTCCAAAGGGCTGTAATAAACCCTCCACCCAGAAAGCCCTTCTCTCTAGCTCTAAGCTGTCAACTCTGAACATCACAGTTGCCAGGGCAGAATGAGAGCTTTTCTGTGCCTACCTTCTAACCCTTACTGTTTTAGTTAGTTTTTAATTGCTTTGACAAACTTGAGAAAACAATTTCAGGGAGATTAATTCTGGCTCATGGCTACAGAAGTTTCAGCCCAAGATTAGTTGGCTTCACTGCTTCATGCTTGTGGTGAGGTAGTATTTCCCGGCAGAAGGACACGGTGGAGGAAGTTGCTTACTTCATGATATCCAGGAAGCACCAGTCATGAGAAGAGGGGTCCAGAGCCAGCACACACCCTTCGAAGGCACTCCCCTGCTGACCCACTTCCTTCAACCAGACCCAACTTCCTGACAGACCGTCAGCTATGAAATGATCAATGCATTCATCCATCAGTGAGATTAGCATTCTCATGATCTGGTAACCATTCAATCACACCACACTAGCAGGGGACCAACCCTTCAACAAATGAGTCTTTGGAGGAGACTTCAGACTGGAACCATGCTAATTTCCTCAGCCCATCCACTCTCTTCTGCCTAGTCCCATCTGTCCAGTAGAGTAAACACAAAACTTGATGTTCAGAGTGGTCCCTCATGACGTTGGGAGGCCAGATCCGTCATCTGCGCCTTGTTTCCCACTAGACAGCACACAGTGGGAACTTGCCGAATGACTTGAAACTAAATTTCAGGCTTGTCTCCTTCCAGAGCAGTGGTCTTAACTAGCACAACATGTAGCAAGCAGTATCTGAGTATTGAGATATTTTAGTTGTCACAACTGGGTGGGTTTAGGCGAGTTTCTGGCATCTAGGTGGTGGGGGGCCGGGTTGCTGGTGATCTCCCTGGGATGCTTAGGTCAAGCCCCACAGCAGACACAGCAGTGTGGAGGCAATGGCGAAGGTCTTCCTTAGCAACCAGCTTGTGCTTGTCTCTCTGATTCTCAGACTTTGGGTATATCAAAATCATCTTTGCACTTAACAGGGCCAGGCCCCGTTCCTGCCTCAGTGATGGTAGGTAAGCTCTGCTATCTTGCTGGCACTCACACATGCCAACCCGAGAGCTGCTGTCTGGGCAATTAGCAAGAGATTCTCCAGAAGGATTCATTCATATGAAAATGTTGACTGAACCAAAACCATGGAAGTCTACTACAGTCAATGACTTACAGACTCTGAACAATACACACTAGATAACTCCTAAAAGGATGGGGCGTATGTTCCTTAACTCTACAGGGACAGCTTTTAAAGCACTGGTAGCCAACCAGAGAATGACTGGAAATGTTACATTTGTAAGGGGAAAGCTAAGTCAAATCTAAATGAATTTCTTAACTATGAATCACTTACTCAGGAACTAATGAATTTAACATCAATTATCTAATATGAAAATACATGGGAATATGAAATTATCCTTCAAGACCAGACTCACAGACTATAGCGTGCCAAGCCCTGACCTGAGCTCTTATCTGTAGCTCAGTAAGAATGAGTCTCTGAACTCTAATATCAAATAGGTTTAGTGGCCTTTTATGTATATGCAATTCACTTCTTTAGAGGTAGAGCTACAGAATTTTCATCATGTTCTCAAACCAGACCTCCAAAGTCTAAAAACAAATAATAAGTGGTTGGATTAGCACAGTGCAATTCTAAACCAAGTCTAGGTTTGAAGAATCAGATGTGTTTGTCTCTGAGGGTCAACAGTAGCTTCGCTTGTGTTTTCCCATAAAGGGCCTTGGGAGTCTCTGCCTGCACATTATAAAAAATCACTGGCCAAAGCCTTCCTCCTTCCTCTGTATGGGAAGATCCTCTTTGTCAGAGGGCAGGGGAAGGAGAGAAAGGAGTCTTCTGTCTGGCCAGCAGCCTCAAGCTTGCCAGCAAACAGCGACCATCATCCAGCTTCCCCTCCCCCCAACTCCAGGTACAGAGCCTTGGGACCTCGGCCAGGATGATCTGGCAGTCTGTCTCTTCATTATTCTTCATTAAGAGAAATCATCACCAAAAAGCAACTTCTGATTCACAGCTTCTTTGCACGAAGGAAGCAACTGGTTTCTTTTTTATTTGGGAGAAAGAAGTAATAATTGAGCAATAATAATTATATATTTAAATAATATGTTATATGTAATTATATAATAAATAATTTAGCAGTAGTAAGAAGTGCTACATAATAATTCAGCACTGAGGGTTCTCTTGTGCACCTGGAACAGGGTTTGGAGTCCGAGCCACCTTGCTGTGATGTTTTCCATCTGGAAGGTGTCATGTAGACTAGAGCTCAGTTTAGTAAAGATGTGCCCTAGATCGTGGAAGGTGCTCAAGATATGACCAGGGTCTTCCTGGTCCACACTAACTGTTCCAGCTGTTCACACTGGATAGAGTAGAAGCATGTGGTTACATGTCATACCACATGGGACATGTTGCATACAAACATATGGAAAGGAAAGAATAGTTTTCACAGAGACCAACTTAAGTCACTGATTCAAAAAAATCTAAAACTAATGTTAAGGTGTTAAAAAAAATGCAGGAATGTGTAAGTAGCATACATAAGTCAAAACCTTTTCATGCTCTTTAAAAAGTCACAAGAAGTGTTTGGTGTTTTTCATTTCAGATTATTTTTTCATAATAATATAGATATGTTTTATTTTTGTCATCATATTCCTCAAGGAATTTGCACCTATCCTTTAAAAGTACATCTTTTTATGATGTCATTTCTAGATCTAATTAGTCAATGAATGACTTTTGGTAGCTCATGTAGAGATCATAATTCATAAATTAAAAACATTATCACTCTATTAATGAGCATCAACTCGCATTTAATTTTCCTCATTTACTAAGGAATATTGAGGTAAATTTTAGAGGTACCAATTTTACCCAATTTATTCATACTAGACGTAAGTCAGTTCAGAGCGGCAAACTTTTCAGCTGTGGGTGGGCAACTGTTGAGTTTTATGCCCAATGCTAAGTCTTAAGAAAAAATACAATAACAGCTGTTTAGATTTTATGAGTATATACATATATGTGTGTGTGTGTGTGCGTGTGTGTGTGTGTGTGTGACTGCATGTATATATGCTATGTGTGGAGGCCAGAGGTCAACACAGTCTTTCACGGTAGTCTTCCGCTTCATTTCTCACTGAATCTGGAGCTTGCTGATTCTGCTAGACTGTGGCCCAGAGTGCTTCAGAGTTCCCCTGTTCCACAG
The DNA here is from genome assembly GCA_009823505.1 of Rhizomys pruinosus. Classification (NCBI taxonomy): domain Eukaryota; kingdom Metazoa; phylum Chordata; class Mammalia; order Rodentia; family Spalacidae; genus Rhizomys; species Rhizomys pruinosus. Next base: position 1,672,997 of record VZQC01002595.1, on the reverse strand, counting down.
GCATGTATGCAGAGGTCCCCTGTTCTGCAGGCATGCATGCAGAGGTCCCCTGTTCTGCAGGCATGCATGCAGAGGTCCCCTGTTCCACAGGCATGCATGCAGAGGTCCCCTGTTCCGCAGGCATGCATGCAGAGGTCCCCTGTTCCACAGGCATGCATGCAGAGGTCCCCTGTTCCGCAGGCATGCATGCAGAGGTCCCCTGTTCCGCAGGCATGCATGAAGAGGTCCCCTGTTCCGCAGGCATGCATGCAGAGGTTCCCTGTTCCATAGGCACGTATGCAGAGGTCCCCTGTTCTGCAGGCATGTATGCAGAGGTTCCCTGTTCTACAGGCATGTGTCCCCACACCTGTTTTCTTTTAATTTTACATGAGGTTTTGGAGATGGAACTAAGGTCCGTATGAGCAGAAGGCTAACCCTTTATCACCTGAGCCATCTGCCCTAGCCCAATACCTGATTTTTGAATTGCTGAATGTTACAGTCCAGAAAGCTAAGCTGATACACATTAAATATGACTAAACATGACATTATCTCCAATAACTAGCAATATGAAGATTTGGGGGCGCAATCTCCCTTGGAATTGACTTGCAGATATGCAACAGAAATCAAGACAAGCTGTAATGGATTTTAAAGAAACAGAATTATTTACCTGTTTCAGCAAAAGAATTTTTCAAGTTATACTTCTATAAATTTGAATATCGTTCTGCTCCTGCCTGCCTGGTCGGGTGACTCCTATGCTACTTTACCTCTCCTCATCTGTTCACTGGCGTCTATAAACACTATCTTACTCTTTCCCACTAACTATATGTTACAAGTAGAAACCTTGTTTCTTCATTGCTGCAGATCCACAGAGGCACTGTCTCTCAGGAGCTGAGCCTAACTGCTTATCCACACCTGAGATGCTTATTTTTGAGATGAAGAGTTAATGCTGGAATGGACTGAAACTTTCAGGAATTTGGGATGAAACGAAAGTGTGAGGGATAAAATATGAGTCTTTTGGGGTCCAGAGGGTAGAATGTCTATGCCCTAATGTTTAGCTCTGTGACTAAGTGCACTTTTATGGAAGGAAGGACTTTACAGGTGAAATTAAAGTTGTAGAACTTAAAACACAAAGATTGCTGTAGACACCCGTGTGCGCTCCAATCACAAGAGCTTTAAAAGAACAGAAAGTTTTCTGGTTTCTCTGGCTGAACCAGAAGGATGCAACAGAAATAGATCTTAGAGAATTCCTGAGCAGAGAGAGAGAGAGAGAGAGAGAGAGAGAGAGAGAGAGAGAGATCGCAGAAGTAGCTCTCTGTTGATGGGCAGGAAGGAAACAGAGAGTCCCACAGCCACAAAAATGAATTATGCCAAGAACCTGACGTGATCAACAATTGGAAACAAATTCCTCTCCACAGCTGTACAAGGGAGGAAGAAACCATAAAACACCCTTATCTAACCAGGGAACTCAGTGTCCTGAGTTCTGACCCTGAAATACTATGAAAGAATAAATCCGTAGTCACTATATTTGTGGTCGTTTCTCAGCAGCACTGGGACACTAACAGAGCCTGCAGTTTGCTTCACTCCAGGATGAACAGCATCTTCTGGACACTCTCCCTGCTGGTTCTCACACCACTGTCCCCTCAGACAACTGCTTGTCCATATTGGGCTTGTGCAAGTTTCAGGAAGGAATTTCTGGATGGTCAAGTGGCTGTATAATTTTTAATCAAGTTTTGTTTGCTGTATTCACTGCCCCAGAATACTAACCACATGAGAATCATCTTTCTAGACGGTGGTTTAGAAAGATCTAAACCAGGGACTGGAGAGATGGCCTAGCGGTTAAGAGTGCCGACCGCTCTTATAGAGGACACTGGTTCGATCCCCAGCACCCACATGGTGGCTGAGAACCATCTGAAACTCCAATTCCAGGAGAACTCCAGTTCCAGGGGAATCCGACACCCTCTTCTGACCTCTGCAGCATTGCACAACACAGGTGCACAAACCTACATGCAGACAGTGCATTCATACACATACAGAAAAGAAAATAAAAAAAAGAAAGATGTGAACCAGTAGATGGATGTAGTTAGGAGAACAAGCAGGAGTGAGGGTGCTTGACCACCATGCCACATTGCTCCCACTGACTCTGCTGCTTGAAGACTATCATTATCTGTACACATCAGCAAACCTCCCTCAGACCACAGGACAGAAGCAGGGTAAGTACAAGAACAGGCAGCAAAGGTGTGGCCAGGGGAGCTGAACCTGACACAACCAGTCAGAAGGAAGACCTCCTCTTCCTCCACCACTGCAAGGGTGAGTGAAATGGGAGCTCTGGACACGTGAGCAGGTGCTCTGCAGCACCCAGAGGGACTCAGATGGGCATGTCCTCCACATCCTTTCAGACTCTGTGCCTAGGATATAATCCAGGCCTCATTCACTAGAGGAAGACTGTAACTTACTGGAGTGAAGATGTGAAAGGGAGACATGGACTCTGGCCTGGGCTGGTGGATGTTGTCTGCCCTCATGGAAATCCTTCTCCCTGGAGGGCACATTCACTCGTCTGAATTAGTGAGACTAGCAGAACTCCCCTCCCCCACTTGTGGAGACCTATACAAATGACAGTCACGGGACAGGAGAAACAATATCATCCTAATGAGGAAGAAATATCAAAGGCACATTCTATTTCATATTCTTCCCCACTCAAAAAATAATCCTTTTGTTTTCTTTTGCTTTATTTTTATAATTTTATATTTTAATTATTAAGCTGCTGTGTTTTAACTTTATTTCACCAGGAAAGACAACCTCTTCTGATCTCTGTGGGCACTGAACAACATGGATGCTCTTATATACATGCGGGCAGTCTACAAATAAAATAAAAATAATGAATAAAATCTTTTAAAAATGATAAATGACCATACTAATAAACAGACAAGCAAAGAGAGCATGCCAATTCAGTACTCAGACAAGAACGTTACCAAAATGAGTAAAATCGTTTGTAAACTAGTAGATTAAAAAAACAAGGAGGGAAATTCAGATAGGAAAAAAGGAACCAAACAGAACTTGTTAAAGTGAAAGACTCAATCAGTTAAATCAAATACAAGGCAGAATTCAATTCATGATCAACAGACAACACCAAGCAGAACAGTGAGTTTCAGAGGCAGAAGGCGGAGTCAGGAAAACACGTGCACTACATAAAGAAAAAGCTTATCAAACGGCTCAAATCTCAAAGAAGCCTGTGATATATGCAAAAAATACTTAAAAAGCAGTGGGGTAGAAGAAATTGAGATAAAGGAAAAAGTCACAGACAATTTATTCAATGAATTAGAACAGAAAATTTCCCAAACCTAGGGAAAGAAATGAAGCAGATGGAACCCCAAGCAGATAGGATCAGAGAAAAACATTTCCATGATCAGTCATGGTCAACATCAGAAATACAAAGGGAAAAGATTAAAAGCTGTCAGGGAAAATGATAACTCATACACAAAGGTACAGACATCACATTTGTCATCAGCAAGTCTAAAAGCCAGGAAAGCAAGGAATAATATATTTCAAACCTGGGAAGTAAATAATTGTCAACTGAGATCAGTATTATGTCTTTAGCTCGTCACTTAAATGATGCAAACTAACTGGATTAAAGAAAAAAACAAAAAAAAAAAACACAAGATCCAACTACCTATTATCTACAAGAAATAAACGTAGGTAGGAGAAACATAAAAAAACCTGAGAGTTACTGGATGAAAATAGTCTGTGAAATGAAGAGAAGCTGTGCACAAGATGAAATAGCAGTTCTTTATTGTTATTATTATTATTTTGTATGTATGAACGTATTGCCTGCATGAGTGCACCCATGTCCTGCAATGCCTGTGAAAGGCAGAACAGGACATTGAATCCCCTGGAACTGGACTTATAGCTGGTTGTTAGCCATGTGGGGGCTGGGAATCAAGCCCAGGTCCCTTGAAAGAACAGTCATTGCTATTAACTGCTGATCCATCTCTCCGGCCCCATCAGTCCTTATACCTTGTAAAGTAGACTTTAAAACAAAGCTAGTCAGGAGAGATGAAGAGGGCCATTACATATTAATTAATATAGGAAACTATTGAGTAAAATATAGGAATTGTAACTACTTATGCGTCAAATCTTGAGGGTCTCAACTTCATAAACCAAACATTAAAAGTACACATATAAACACACAGGCCCTGACACAATAATGCAGATAGATTTCAACACCCTCATATTTAGTTTTTCCAAACTAAAAATCAGAAAAGAAACTTCAGAGCTAAAATATACCATAGATCAAATGGGTTTAATAGATATTTATTGCATCCAACAGACAGGGAGAACACATTCTTCTCAGTGGTACGAGGAACCTTCTCTAAAATTGGTCACACCATAGGTGATAAAGCAAGCTTTCATAACTCCCAGCAAAACGAAACACAACACTAAAATTGAAGTACTTTCTTATATCTTATCTAATTGCAGTGGAATAAAACGAAACAGGAAGAGAAATGTTAGAAACTGTATAAACACCTGGAGACTTAATAATATATATATATATATATATATATATATATATAATCTATATATTTAATGTTTTTCTTTTCGAGACAGGGTCTCCCTGTAGCTCCAGCTGTCTTGGAACTCACTCTGTAGACCAGGCTGGCCTTGAACTCACAGAGATCCATCTGCCTCTGCCTCCCAAGTGCTGGGATTAAAGGTGTGCGCCACCACGCCCAGCTTAATAATATATTTTTGAATGTATAGTCAGTCACTGAAGAAATTAGGGAAGAAACTGAGACATTCCTATAATCAGATGAAAATGATAGCATAATCCTCTGGGATTTGTAATTTTGACGCACTGTGATATATCAGATAGTTTCTTCTCTGGTCAAGTCCACTTGGTGTTCTGCGTGCTTCCTTTGGGCTGTACCATTTGGAAAATTTTCTCCTGTAATTTCCTTGACTATATAGTAACATAAATGGCTAGGGTGGGTCCTAGGAAATCATAAGTAAATAACCTAATGATGTGCCTCAAAGTTGAGGAAAACAAGAAGTCCCCAAATGCCCTAGACATCAAGAAATAATAAAAATCAGGACAGAAATTAGTAAGACATTAAAAGGATGATATATATATAATTATCCAAACAAAGAGTTGGTTTCCCAAGAAGATTAACAAACCCCTAGGAAAACTAACAGTAAGAGAGAGAAGACCCAAATTAGTAGAATTTGAGACAAAAAGGAAGTTGTTATAACAACTCTAGTAAAATCCAGAAAAGCATTAGGCAACATTTTGAACACTTCTATTAAAAAGTGGTGGAAAATCTATAAGAATTAGATAAATTTCTAAATTCAAATGACATATCAAAATTAAATTCCAAAGATACAAGGATTTAAACATACCCATAAAAAGCAATGAGATTGAAATAGTAATGGAAAGTCTCAGTACAAAAAAGCGCCAAGACTACATTTATTGGTGAATTCTACCAAACTTTAAAGATCTAACAGTAGTATGGCTCACACTGTTCTACAAGATAGAAGGAGAGGAATACAGCCAAAGGCAGTCTACAAAGGCAGTACTGCTCTGATACCTGAAACGGATAAAGACTTAGAAAGAAAGAAAAGGAAGGAAGGAAGGAAGGAAGGAAGGAAGGAAGGAAGGAAGGAAGGAAGGAAAAACTGAAGACTTTTCCTCATGAACACAGATGCAAAAATTCAAAACAAAATACTTTCAAACTGAATTCAAGAACATGTTAAGAGGATCATATATGACAAACAAGTTGGTTTCATCCCAGGGATGGGAGGTTGGTTCAAACCATTCAGTAAATGTAATCTGCCACATAAACAGACTTAAGGACAGAAATTACAGATGACAATGTAATGACAAATTTCAACATACCATCCTGATAAAATTCCTAAAGAAATTCAGGATTGATGTACCTCAACATAATAAAAGCAATATGTAACAAACCTTTAGTTAACACTGTACTAAATGAGGAAATACTAAGAACATTATGTCCTCTAAAATTTAGAACAAGATGAGTTCCTCTCTCTCCACTCTTATTCAATATGAGTGTGCTTGAAGCTGTGCTTGAAGTCATAACTGGAGAAATAAAACAAGAGAAAGATGTAAAAAGGAAACAGAGATAAAGGGAACTCAAATTATTCCTATTTTCAGATGGTATCACGGTATACTTAAAAGATGCTACATCCTCTACCAGAAAACTTTAGACTTGGTACACATTTTCAGGACAGTTGTAGGTTAACTGACGCAAAAGTTCATAGCTTTTCTCTATATCAGTAACAAACCTTCTGAGAAAGAAATTACAATGGCTCAAAAAATAAAGTACTAGGGATAAATCTAACCAAGGGGATTAAACAGCTCTATAAAGAAAACTTTGAGATACTGAGAGAAGAAATTAAGAAAGATAGTAGATGATGAAATGACCTCCTATGCTTGTAGATTAATAGACTCAGTAGCTTGAAAATGCCTGTACTGTTAATCATGGTCTACATACTCAATGCTCCCTTTCAAACTATTAATAACATTTTGTCACAGAAACCAAACCAAAACAAAACAAAATAAAACCCAAAAATTAATACAGAAATTCAAAAGACTGTGAAAAGTGAATGCAATCCTAAGTAGAAAGAACAGTGTTGGAGGTATCATAATACCTGGCCTCAAAGTCACAGTGACAAAGACAGCATTGACTGGCACAAAATCAGACCCATAGGCCTGTAGAACAGAATAGAAGACACAGAAATAATCCCCAACAGATATTGCCACCTAATATATTACAAAGGTGTCGAAAACATAGATTGGGAAAAAGACAGCCTATTCAATAGATGGTGCTAGAAGAACTGAATATCCACCTACAGAAGAATGAAATTTGATCCATATCTCTCACACTGCACAAAAATCAATTTGGAATGAAAGACCTTAATTTAAACTGAAATGCTGAAACTGCTAGAGGAAACCACAGGGAATGCACTTCAGGACAGAGGCATAGTCAAGAACTCTCCATCAGACAGGAACTGACAAATGGGATTACATGAAAACAGAAAGTTTCTGTACAGCAAAAACAACTATAAGCAGAGCTCCCAGAGAGCCTAAAAAAACACAAGAAAACCGTAGCCTTCAGATAAGGGCTAATATCTAGAAGTATATTTAAAGAAATGCAAAGTTAAATACCATCCACCCCAAACTGCCAGTCAATAAATGAGATAATGAACTGAACCAACAGTTCTTAAAGAAGAAACACAAATGCCAATGAACTTCTAGGGAGTGGTTCAAGACTGGACCATGAGCCATTGGGGAAATGCAAATTAAAACTACTTTAAGATTCCATCTCATCCAAGTCACAGTGGCTAGCATTGGAAAAATAAATGATAGAAAATTCTGGCAAGGGTGTGGGAAAAGAGAGATCTTCTTTCACTGCTAGTTGGGGTGTAAAATGTTCTAGACACTATGAAAGGCAGCATGAAGGGTCCTCAGTAGGCTACCGAGAGGAATACCATGTGCCCAAGCTGGACTACCGAGAGGAATACCATGTGCCCAAGCTGGACTACAGAGAGGAATACCCTGTGCCCAAGCTGGACTACCGAGAGGAATACCCTGTGCCCAAGCTGGACTACCGAGAGGAATACCCTGTGCCCAAGCTGGACTACCGAGAGGAATACCCTGTGCCCAAGCTGGACTACCGAGAGGAATACCCTGTGCCCAAGCTGGACTACCGAGAGGAATAGCATGTGCCCAGGCTGGACTACAGAGAGGAATACCCTGTGCCCAGGCTGGACTACAGAGAGGAATACCCTGTGCCCAAGCTGGACTACAGAGAGGAATACCCTGTGCCCAAGCTGGACTACAGAGAGGAATACCCTGTGCCCAAGCTGGACTACAGAGAGGAATACCCTGTGCCCAAGCTGGACTACCGAGAGGAATGCCATGTGCCCAAGCTGGACTACCGAGAGGAATACCCTGTGCCCAAGCTGGACTACAGAGAGGAATACCATGTGCCCAAGCTGGACTACAGAGAGGAATACCCTGTGCCCAAGCTGGACTCTCCTGGGTTTATGCTTAAATGCGATCCTACCACAAAGACATCTACACATCTGTGTTTACTTCTTTCTGCTCTAGTCACAATAGCAAGGAAATGGAGTCAGGCTAGATGTCCATAAAGAGATGACTGTATAATGTAAATATACAATGTTTAATAGATGGAATGGAATTTTATTCAGCCTTAAGGAAAGTGAAATTAAGAAATTTTCAGGAAAGTTCATCTGGAAAATGTTACATTAAGTGGTGTGTGTGTGTGTGTGTGTGTGTGTGTGTGTGTGTGTTGTAATTGAACACACATTATGTGAAACTACACAGCGGGCTCTGGAAGTGGTGTGCTACCAGGAGAGTGGCAGGGAATAGAGGAGAAAATGGGAGGAGCATCAATCAGTTCTTAATGAAAATGTCACACCGAGAACTACTAATTTGTGTGTTAATTAAAAAAATAAAAATCAACCTTCTTCTTAAAGGTGTGCATGTGTGGGTGCAAGTTTGTGTACGTTTGTGAGTGTAGCAGTGGTGGGGGAGGCATAGAATATAATGGTCCTCAACTAGTAAATCCAGGCTACTGTTGGGTGTTAACTGAGAGAACTTTAAGTCCCTCTGCATAAGACTTATTGATGTGCTGTTAAATCTGCTTTGAGGCAGAGGTACACCTTTCCCTTGTTTTGTCCAATTCCTGACCTCATAAGCCCCAAGAGTGCCACCAGATTTGTGGGTGTTGGCCAGATCTAGATGCCCCCTGCTTGGTTGGAATCTTCTGTTTTTGTCAGAAGAGGCCCCAGAAAACATCCTGGTTTCTTTGATGAGTAGAGCATGATGGGACTGGATTCTGTACCCCCATGGGGAATGAGTATCCTGGACTATGAGAGAGACTCCCAGCAGCTTCCAGCTTATCCCCATCTGACTGCAGTCTCTAGTAAAGCTTAATCACTTTCAGTGACTCCGGAGAATATTATCTGAAATACCAGCCGTATGTATCAGCAATAGTAACCATGTTAGCAGTAGCCATGTCTCCGTAGGCTTCCATGAGGATGCTGAGCTGACATGAGTAACTCCTGCCTTCTCTCCACAGCTGAGCACAAATGGTACCTCATCAGAGTCAAGCCAGGACTATTTTCCAGAGAAACAAGTCAAGCCAGGACTGTTTCCAGAGAAACAAGTTTCCTTAATTTTTTAAAAGGATTAGCACAGTCTTGCTGTTCAGATTACTATGCACCTGACTGTCTTCTCCTAAGGAAGGCAATTTCTTTATAAATCAAGATGAGGAGGGCCCGTTAATTGCTTTGCTGAACTGCAGGGACAGAACGCTTCAGTGGCCAAAGACCAGCTTCCTACTGGGTCCGCAGTGAGCGCTGCTGCCATTCTGTGCTCAGAGCACTGACTGATACACTCACACCCCCTTGTCCCCCAGGGCCTCTCATCAATGCAAACCATCAGAGAAAGATGGATGAACTCCTCTTCCATTGACGATTAAACACTGTCCCCATTTAAAGGCTGCCTGGGTATGTGTCTTCCACACCGTTGTTCCAGGGAAGCCCAAAGCAAATCCAGAAATACCTGAGTTGAAAGACACCCACCCTTTCACTGTCAAGTGCTACCTACTGCTTTAGCTATGTGATTCCAATTAAAATGGATGGTCACCACAGAGGTAACTGCTCTGCGAAATGTCTGCTCAAAGTTTTCCATTGGGCTAAATTACAGGGAACAAATGCCATGTAGCTAAAGCCATTAACTGTCAACCCAATTGCGCGTGTGGGCCTTGGCGCTCCCCAAACACTCGCATGCTGCTCACAGCAGTTTCCTAACTGTACTCAGAGTGTACGCTGGATTCACTGCGGTTTGATCTTTTAGTGACCACTTATAGAACATGGGGTAGTTCCCTGTGATTCAACTTACAGCCAATGCTCACATGCCTTGGATCACACTAATACCCAGAGTTTTATTTGACCATATTCCTAATGGACCCAGAAACTCAAGATGCCTTACCCGTGGAAGCCCCCTGCATTCAGATCTGGCAGCTCTGCTTGCAGCAAAGCATGCACAGCATGTCAGCAATCACTTGTACGCTTTCTGCTAAATATTTTGCCAGCAATGGCCAAGTTATAAATGCAAGAGCTAAAGAGAAATGCAAAGATCCAAAGCAAACCAGGTTCAAACATGTACAAAGACAAGTATTTTCTTCCCTTTCTGCTAATTCAGATTATTCACCAGCCAGATGTGGTTTCATACAGGAAGCCATAACACCTGAACTTTAAAAAATTACACAGCTGGGCGTGGTGGCACACGCCTTTAATCCTAGCACTTAGGAGGCAGAGGCAGGTGGATCTTTGTGAGTTCAAGGCCAGCCTGGTCTACAGAGAAAATTCCAGGACAGCTGGGGCTACAGGGAGACCCTGTCTCGAAAAGATAAAAAAATAAAATACAAAATACAAAAATAAAAAAAATACACATACATATATGTATACAAATCAATATTCTTATAAATGGTAACAGAATTTCCCAGCAGCAATCCAAACTTACAATGCTGACTATGATGGTCTCTTGACACAGTCTAAAATCACCCAAGAAGGAGTTTCAATGAAGGATTTTCCTATATTGCCTTGTGGATGATTGTCTTAGTTATTTGATGTGGGAAGACACAGATCACAGTGAGCAGTTCCAGTCCCCAGCACCATTCTCTGAACTACAGATGATGGATGGAGAAGGGAGCTGAAGAGAGCAGCGAGCGAGTGAGCATCCATGTGTTTACTTCTCTCTGCTCTTCCAAAATATTTCATTTTCAATTATGTGTCTGTGTGTGTGTGTAGGTATGGGATTATGTGTCTGTGTGTATGTATAGGTTTGGGATTACATGTCTGTGTATATGTGGAGGTATGTGATTATATGCCTGTGTGTGTATAGGTATGGGATTATGTGTCTGTGTGTATGTATAGGTATGTAATTATGCACCTGTGTGTAGGTATAGGTATGTGATTATGTGCCTGTGTGTAGGTATAGGTATGTGATTATGTGCCTGTGTGTAGGTATAGGTATGTGATTATGTGCCTGTGTGTAGGTATAGGTATGTGATTATGTGCCTGTGTGTAGGTATAGGTATGTGATTATGAGCCTGTGTGTATGTATAGGTATGTGATTATGTGTCTGTGTGTATGTATAGGTATGTGATTATGTGTCTCTTTGTATTTATAGGTATGTGATTATGTGTCTGTATGCATTTATAGGTATGTGATTATGTGTCTGTGTGTCTGTATAGGCATGTGATTATGTGTCTGTGTGTATGTATAGGTATGGGATTATGTGTCTGTGTGTATTTATAGGTATGTGGTTATGTGTCTGTGTGTATATATAGGCATGTGATTATGTGTCTGTGTATGTATAGGTATGGGAATATATGTCTGTGTGTATGTATAGGTAAAGGATTATGTGTCTGTGTGTATGTTGAGGTATGGGATTATTTGTCTGTGTGTATGTGGAGGTATGTGATTATGTGTGTGTGTGTGTCTGTGTGTATGTATAAGTATGGGATTATGTGTCTGTGTGTATGTATAGGTATGTGATTATGTGTCTGTGTGTATGCAAACATATGTGTGCTTCAGTGGCTATGGAGGTAGGAAGAATGTTTTGGATTTCCTAGAGCCAGAGTTATAGGCAGCTGTGAACCATCAGATATGGGTGCTGGGAATAGAATCTGGATCCTCTGGAAGAGCAGCAGGCTCTCCTAACCTCGGAGCCGTCTCTCTAGCTCTCTCTTGACTCTGGATGTCATGTGCCTGGGTGCTTGAGTTTCTGTCCTAACTTCTCAGTGGTTGACGGCAATCTGTAATTATAAGACAAATAAAGCCTTGTTCTTCTAAGTTGATCTTCGTTGCAGTATTTTATCACAGCAACTAGGACAATGGCTAACTGATCAGAATTGTCTTTGTGGTAAGTTGAAATGTTGCAGATCAGGAGTAAAATTATCTTGGGTTATCATTAGCTCTTTAATAGCCAAGCATTGCCCACCTTTGTGTCAGACCTAATGTACTTAAGAGTACCAGATAAAACCTTTGGGAATGAATTAATTTAGGAGAACACTAGCTCTAACCCACCCCAAGCTAAAGATGTCAGGCGACAGCATCTGAAAATTAGAGCAGAGGTGGTCACGGCAGCACCGCCGTGACCTGCTCACCAGTCCTTCCCACTAATGCTTTGGAAAGTGCCTTGATCTATGACTTTCTTTTGTTCTCTAACTAGAAAAATCTGATGAAACCATTCACATTGGAACATGATCTTTGGGACAGTGTGAATCTGTGTTTCCAGGGCCATGGTCACTCAATATTGAGATCGAGAATAAACCATCTCTTATTCCCTTTGAAGTGAGAACTGTTTGGCATAGATGGAAACATAGCAAGCTAGAAATACAATATTCACTTCAAGCCTCCAGGAAGACAAGCATCAGATGATGATGTAATTCAATTCCTTGCATTTTGAGCTCCATTTTCAAAGCAGCAGAAGAACAAAACTGACAAATAAGGCGTTATTGATAACTGGATACCTGCCTTCCAAGTGTCGGACTCAAGATTGAGCGCTACATTCTCGAATGTTAGTAGCTATTATTAAAACAAACTTTCACTTTAGATCTTCATCTAATTCCCCATATGCAGTCATGTAATCTTTTAATTTATTTACTTGTAGAAAATTTTTTAACAAATCATACTTCAAAGACTTATTAAAGCTAGGAATCCATGTGGTTTTTTTAAAAGCTCACTTATGTAGATGTCAAGTCTTCCTTGAGGCATATTTGTTTTGATGATTGCTTTGATCACACACCGATGGCTTATTGAATACCACTAACAACCACCCAAACCCTGCAAGTGTATCGTGAGCAAGGAGCAGCCTGGGAGTGTGCTTATGTTCCTCCTCTGCAGCTGCCTAGTCGCCATCCCAGCTGTTGCTGTGTCCTGGGGACTGTGTTTCCCTACTTGACTGTGTGCTGACCTTGCCTGGCTGTGAGGTGGGTAGAATGACCTGATCAGTGGCCCCAAGACAGGGAAGGAGCAGTAGAAAGTGAGGTCCAGCTGCTGTGTTACTCCAGGTTAGCCCTGGTTGGTATCCTCTCTCTGAATATTTGGCCTCTGTGGTGTTGTGAATGTTTGTGCCACCTACCAATATTCAAATGCTGACTCCTCTCAGTGTGATGGTGTTAGGAGGTGAGATCTTTGGAAGTACATGGCTCATAAGTGTGAGGAGGCGGCTTCATGAATGGAATCATTGTTCTTATAATATATTCTAGAGAGCTGGCTAGCTCCTTTTCTACCTTGTGAGGACAGGAGAAGTCAGCTCTCTGTTCCTGGTAGAAAATTCCAGTAAGAACTCATTCTTGGCGGTCCTCTGATTTCAGACTTTAAGCTTTCAGGACTGCGACACATTTGTTTATTATAAGCTACCCAGTCAAGATGCTTTATTATGGCAACACAAGCTAACTGTGAATCTTCTTACATCCCCCCCACCCCCAATAAAAGCCTTCTTAATTTATGGTAAAAATGCTCAAACAATGTTAAAAAATAATAAAATAAAACAGTCGTTGGATCAAAGGAGCTTAACTCCTGTGTCCAAATGAAGTAATTAAAAAAACAATACACATCTAATAATGTGCTTGTAGGGTATAAGACCTCATTAGAGACACAGATTCACAGCTAGTGTTGGGAGGGTCACCAGGACATTATAGACACCAGGCTTGAGTACTGAGTCACTGTCCAGAGGTACTCTGGTGAATATTCAAGTCACCCCCAAACCAGGAGATAGAAAATAAGGCAGAATTGAAAAACTGGGGGAGGAAGAGTCTGTCTTCGTCAGAGACGTGACCTTTGGCAAGTTGCCCATCCCGGAATGGACAGCAATGCTACAACATGGGTGCAGGGCAGCACAATGCTAATGGGATTTGGTGGTCTTTTTCTTAAGATATGAAGTCGGGGGGTCTGCAAGGAGCTGGAAGGGGCACCTGGTAGTTGTTATGACTTAAGTAAAACATGTGCATGTATGAAATTACTAAAGGATAAATAAAAAATGTTAAAGTATTGTTGGAAAAATTCTAAAAAAGAGTCTCTGAGTTTCACATGAATGTAGTAGGCACTGCAATGGAGAGGCCTTGAGGGTGTTATTAAGGTTATCCCACAGCCTTAAGATTGTGGACTGGGGCCGGAGAGATGGCTCAGAGGTTAAAAGCACTGACTGCTCTTGCAGAGGACCTGGGTTCGATTCCCAGCACCCATATGGTGGCCAAGAACTGTCTTTAGCTCCAGTTCCAGGGGAATCCGATGCCCTCTTCTGACCTCTGCAGCATTGCATGACACTGGTGCACCAACCTACATGCAGGCAGTACACTCATACACATAAGAAGTAAAANCTGCAGCATTGCATGACACTGGTGCACCAACCTACATGCAGGCAGTACACTCATACACATAAGAAGTAAAAAAAAAAAAAAAGATTGTGGACTATTCTGTAGAGCTTAGTATAACCATACAAGCTCAAATAGAAGAAGACAGAAGAAGCAGACTAACGATTGTGGGTGGAGGGGTAAAGGACAGGGAGCAGTGGGGGAGGCCAGCATGGTGGCTTGGAGGATCAGGGATCATGGGGCCTCTAGGACATGAGAACAACTCTTTCTCAGCTGCCAAAACAGAAATAGGACTTTTCCATCTGCACCTGGTTGGAACAGAATCTGGCCAGTAACTAGCTGAGTCTGGAAAGAAAATCTTCACAGAGTGTCTCAGAAAGAGCTTGATGGGGCACACCTTGCTATGAAACTCCAAGCAGAGAAACCAGCCAAGTTCCTGTTCTTCCAGTGTGCAGAACTTGGAGGTAGTAAAATTATACCATCCCATGACACTAATTTGCAATAATTTGTAATGGCAGCACATCTGACCCCAGAACTTACCATATACTATTTTTTTTTTTTTTGGTCTTTTAGAGACAGGGTCTCCCTGTAGTCCCAGCTGTCTTAGAACTCACTCTGTAGGCCAGGCTGGCCTTGAACTCATAAAGATCCGCCCGCTTCTGCCTCCCAAGTGCTAGGATTAAAGGCGTGCGCCACCATGCCCGGCTCCATATTATTTTCATAGATGTTCTTTTCAAGATTTCTGCCTAAGTTCTGTTTCACCATATGCGTGTATTTTGATGGGTAGGAAGCAGTCAGTGGGACATCTGAATGACTTGTTGCAGGAGTCTGAGCAAATTCCTCAACAACTCTAGTAACACCTAAGAGCAGCTTTCTCTGGTTTACTGCCACCAGATGGCCTGTACTCTGTGTGAGGGGAGGATAATGGCGCCGAGGGGTGTACAATCACCTTTACCGCTATGTTTGGGAAGGGAGTGATGCTTCACAAATCCAAGGACTGTAAACCTGCTTTGAAAGGTCAGACCACAAAGACACTTCGAGGAGCCACAAAGCATCATCCAAACAGGTCACAAGACGCCCATGAAGAGCTCCTCAGTCTACCACAGCCACCAGGGCAATGCCACAATCTAAGTGCTTTTTATCTGTGTGTGGTACTTTTGCCGTTTTCAGATTTGAGCAAGTGTAAAGATTTTATTTTAAAAAGTCTACATCTAATCAACTTATTCTGTTCCCTAAAAATAACAAGAAAACAGAAAGAAGAGCTTTGCTCTTCACACTCAGGCTAAATCTGCCTTCAGGTCTCACTGGTTTTTCCAGAGGATTATGATGCTCAGGACTCTGGCACAAATGATATATGAGCTTACAAAAAAAAAATATCAAGACATCAACACCCTGTAAAAATAGTCTAGAAGACAGAAGCTTGAAACTCAAGAATTTCCTGAATCTCATCTTAATTACCCTTATGACTGTTTTATTTTTGCTAAAATGGAAAAGGTTTAGAAATATGTGGATCAGTAGAGACTAATAGGGCTAAAAAAAATAAAAAAAATAACAGAGCTACACAGAAGACAGCATTTTTTTTTGTTTAAAATGTGTACTGTTACAGGATCCTTATACATCAAATGCATGCTACTGGATTGCTAGACCTAGGAATTGAATGGCTTCATATAATCTGATAATTTACTAAATCTCTAAGAAATATACTGTGCTATTTGAATCACATGTAGTCACCATGGAATATTCTCAGAGAATGTAAAAAAATTAAATTTACAATATTACAATGTTAATCTATTCCAAGTTCAAGGAAACTTTAAATTGCTACAGTCTTAGCCATGGCTCTCAGTCTTGATTTCCATATGGACATATCTCAGGGGCAGTGTGCCCAGGACTCACTCACTATTAGCCCTGGCCAGTCACTGTAAGGTCAGATTTGGTGGGTTGTGGTTCTATGCAGTTACAAGCAAGGGAGGTATAACAATATCTGTGTTCTTCATTTGGTCTGTATGGTGCAGGTGGGTCAGGAGCAATGTCCTCTACATTAGTGTTGGCCACTGCTGAAGTATGAATGCTTGTGCTACCCTTTAGCCTCTACCCTAAGGGACAGTTCTGAGGAGGTAATCAGGTGAAGAGGGGCCCTCATAAATGGACTAATGCACCTATCAAGGAGCCCTGAGGGGAGGTATTTGCCCCTTCTTCCCTGTTTGAAGCAGAAAGTAGCTTTCACCAGGCACAGACTGTGCTGGCACCTCCATCTTCCCGCCCCCAGAACAGAACTTTCTGTGTTGCTTACAAATTACCTAAGAGAAGACACTTAGTTTTATTGGTCTGCACAAAACAGTCAGCTCTTTCTCTTCTCTTTTCTTTTCCTTTGAGTTCTGAATTTATTTTATCATAGAGACCTTGGATTAAGTTAGCGATGAATACAAAAGAAATTAAGAGTAAAACCCGGCTTCCAAAGAGAGGCAAGAGAGGAAGGAATATGTCAAAACAGAAGGGGAGTGAAGAATCAACAATGGCCCTGCTAACCAGGGATGGCTTGGCACTACCGTGCACGACGTTCACCTTTTCCTTCTCTTTCCCACAAACCCTCAACCGGCCAGCTGAAGTAGCACAGCTTGGTGACATCTTAATGCACTGCCACTGCCTCACCGGCCCACCATCTTCCATGTACTATATATTCTCTGCTTCTCCCATGGAGGAGCTGTAGTGATTCTCAGAAACTGTACATTGATGTACAAGTCCTCACCAAGAGCCACTTTGTTCTCAGTCAAACTCCGAGTCCTCAGTACATGCTAGGAAGGCGTGCTGGGTCCCAGCCAGGCTGAACCCATTTGTTCTCTGTTCCTCTGGGATTATCCGCTCACATTCTGCTTCCTTGTTACAGAGCCACTGAGGCAAACAGTGGGCCCTTCTTGTCAGTTACATCATCGGTATCTTGCACAGTGCCTAGCACAGAGTGCACACTTTACACACATTTGTCTGACTCAGAAAATTTCTACTTCATCTCTGATCAAATCCATGATGTAATACATTTATCGTAGATCTGTCCGGAGGGGATCAGTGACAAAGAACTGCGTGAGGATTGCATTTCACTAGTCTACCAATTATACTAATGAAATGTTGCTTTAGAGGAAAGAATGGAACACACACACACACACACACACACACACAGAGGTATATGATTTCATACCAGCTTAGTCAAGAAGTTGTATCTAGTAATTGAAAATAAGTGATGATTTGGAAAGGACTATAACAACGTATGACTACCCGGAGCTGTCCAGGAATGGCCTTCCCTGCCCTTGCTTGTTAAACCTTTCTGTGTCTGAGAACAATGTTATTCCTAATAAATCTAACAGGACAATACTCTAAGCCCTGGTTGAGTGCACATGGTTGTAGATAAACACTTGCAGAGTGCACTGAGAAGACTAGTAAGCAGATGGGCGACCCACTCCCTGACATTGGTATGGGGTGAAGAAGACTCGGCACAAAAGAGCAGGTGTCGAATGAAAGGCCTGAACCACTTCTAAGTGTGCTAAAGACAGACAGACTTCCATATAACAAAACAATGCCACACGCTAACAAGTTGGTATGCTTTTTCTTCTCAGAATATTCCTGATGTCCGCAACTAACTATGGAAAATATAACCTAAGTGAGGCATCTATGCAGATATGAAATGGAGGTAATCTAATGACTAAAACTACTTTCAAACTACTTTTGGAAAAATCAAATGACCTCATATTTTATAGCTTAAAACATGAATTTGCTTCTTAACAGTTCTCTGTTCCTACAGGTAGGAAGAACAGGTACTTTTGGGTTTCCGAGGCTAATGCTGGGGGGCGGCAGGGCTGTGTTCCATATTGGAGGCTCCATCTCCGTGCTTATTCGGTGTACTGGCAGTGTTTGCTTCTTTGTTGTGTTAGGCCTGAGATGCTCACTGTCAGCTGAAGACTGCTCCCGGCTTCCACAAGCTGCGTGCATTCCTTAGCCTGTGGTCTCCTTTCTCCATCTCCATCTTCAAAGCCAGCAAAGACGTGCTGGCTCTTTTATGCCTGAGATGTCTCTGGCTCCAGACAGTGTTCTCTGTTTTCAAGGGCTCACATGATTAGACTGGGCCCATAATGACCACATGCAGCAACCTTCCCATCTCAAGTCCTTAACTTCGATCGTCTGCAAAACTACTTTTCCAGGCAACATAGTGGGTTCACAGGGTGCTGGGAGTAGAGGATGATATATTTGAGGTATAACATGTTCTAGTGTCAGCCTCTCATGTTGTCAAAGATACGGGTGCCCACAATGCTTTGTGGCCACATGTTAAACCAGGTTTGTGCATGTTCTGACATAGCAGGGAGAAACTCGGAGTATATAGGCTGTTCAGTTTCCTCCCTACACTGCTTGTTCCCAATGCATCCTGGATAGGATCAGTGAAGTCTGATAGCTTTAGCTTTTGTCATTCACCAAGAACCCTGAAGAAAGAATGATGAGTACTTTATAAAGAAGTCGCTCACATTAGCACCCAATTATCAGTAATTACTTTGACCTTTTCTATTACTGCATCCATTGACACTTTACTAAATGAAAAAGAAAAGTCTTACATGTCTGTGCCCTTATAGATACACGTGAAATACTACAGCTAGATCATGCTCTAGGTGCAGAGAACTATGGGTCTGGTTGGTATAAGGCCCCACCTGTTACATTATTGTTCTAACTTTTCTTTTCAACCATATGGAAGTTTTTTTTTTTTTTTTTTTTTTTTTTGCTTTTTTTGAGACAGGGTCTCCCTGTAGCCCCAGCTGTCCCGGAACTCACTCTGTAGACCAGACTGGCCTTGAACTCACAAAGATCCTCCTGCCTCTGCCTCCCGAGTGCTAGGATTAAAGGCGTGTGCCACCACACCCGGCTGGAAGTTGTTTTCTAAAACTGTACATACTAATAAAGTTCAACCTGCTCATAATTCTGATAATGACTCTTCAGAATAAAGTGGTGAAGGGACTTTTGTGTCAGTAACTCTTAGTGCAGTGTCAACACACATGGGAAGCAAAGGGAGGGGAGAGTCTGTTTATTCCCAGCTACATTCATGCTATACAGGATATAAAATGGAATGAGCTGGAAGTACAATCTCTGTGAGCAACTTATGCAATATGCAGGAAAATCTACTCGAATATAGTGTCGGGGAGAAAGGTACACAGATTCAAATAGATGCATGCCAATTTAAACAAAGAATAGAAAAAGGAATTACCAAACTAAAGCTCTCACTCTCTCTGGTAGTATACAGAGAAAGGAGTTAGCTGGTTTAACTCTGGGTTGGGAGAGTAAGGAAAGAAAAAGGGTTCATTCGATTCCTTTTGTATTGTGCAATGGCCTTTAAATCACATACACACAACACTACTATTTTTTTATTTAGTAAAGTGATAGTGGATGCAATAATAGAAAAGGTCAAAGTAGTTACTGATAATTGCGTGCTAATGTGAGTGATTATACCTCTTTCCTAAGTAGTCACAGTTCTGTCTTCCCGGTTCTTGGTAAGAAAAAAAAAAAAAGTTAAATCTAGAAGTTAGAGGCTTCAGTCTTTGGAAGGCAACTTCAGTAAAAATTTCCTTTAGGGATGCTGAGTTAGTCCAGGAAAATTTGTAGATCTAATAAAGACTGCCTTTGGGGCTAGAGAGATAGCTCAGCAGTTAAGGGCTGCTCTTGGAAAGGATCCAGGTTCAGTTCCCAGCATCAGTATGGTAGCTCACAACTGTCTGTAACTCTAATTCTGAAGAATCAACACCTTCTGGCTTTCATGAGCACTGTTTGCAGGTAATGGAATTATATGCATACAGACAAACACTCATACACATAAAATAAAAATAATCCCAAAGAAGAATAGAGACTGCTTTGAACAATAAGAAGTCAAGCTGCAGGAAAACTGGGCAGTTATTCAAGTTGCCAAAGTGAAGAGGAACTCCAATTAGGGTCAAGAGGATTAAGCAGGTGCCCCCAGCTGGCTCTGTCCACACTGGGTGGGCAGCTGGCACTGAGCATTCCTCAATAGTTCCACACTTCCCTCCACTGACAATTTTGGTCTGTGAGCAAATATGCATGGCTGCCTGTGATTGATTCTTTTCTTATCAAATAGGTGATAGCTTGAGAAAATGAAAAGGAGGAAAGACTAAAATGATGCCTCTATTGATGTGGAAAAGACATAAAATTGAAAGGTAGCAAGAGATAATTCGCTTTTTGTCCCCCCCCCCTTATTCTCCATGGCAATTAGAAGCAGACTAGGTAACATTCTTTATTCTATTTTATTTATTTTTTATGTTTATGAATGTACTGTCTACATATAGGTTTGAGGATCCATGTCATGCAATGCCTCAGAGGTCAGAAGAGGGTGTCAGATTCTCCTAGAACTGGAGTTAAAGATGGTTCTTAGCCACCATGTGGGTGCTGGGGATCAAACCCACCAGGTCCTCTGCAAGAGCAGTTGGCGCTCTTGACCGCTAGCTAGGCCATCTTTCCATCCCCTAGATAACATTCTTAAATGTGTTATAGGAGTTTCAGTAAAGAAGATCTGTAGTTGAACGTGATGGGCATTTGTAGGAGAAGCAGGAAGGTGGGCATGAATAGTTTGAGGTGTCCACCAGAAACAAATCCATATGTTCTCCTGGTAGATCCTGACCTGGTGATGTAAAATGTTCATCAGTAATGTTACTGGATTCTGCAAAATGAAAGCATTATATACCTCTTATGAACCTACAATAGAGAAAGGCTTTGATGTCACATTTCAGCTGCTTACCTGGCCTTGAATAACACAGTTAACACTGATTCTCAGTTTCTGGATCTGTAGGAGTAGGTGAATTGGACAAGGTGGTCTGTAATGCATCAATCTGCAGGCAACTTATTCCTTACCCCCTTCCGCCTCTGCTCTTTCAGAGGTGTGCAATGTCACATAATATATTCATTTTAAAACTGTGATATGATCCATATAAAATCATCATATTAAATATTTTAAATGTAAATTTGGTAGTGTTAGGTTTATTCACATTGGTGTCATAAGTAGTATTTTAATGCAATAATTTTTCACTAAAATCAGTGCAAAAATTCCATTTCAAAATTGTAGGTTAGTGGTGGGAATCCAAGTTTGCACAGCTTGAACCTCATCTGAGCCCTGCAGGACTGGGTTATCTTTACTTGCGGATGGAGAAACAGACATGAGAGGTTACCTTAGGGACCCAGGATCACATGGTCAGTCAGTCTTCAGACGCATCTTCACTGACATGTCTTCTCTGCACTCGGATTGTACACCTCCCAAAACATCTCAGTCTAATATCACGCCTGTCCCAAAGACCACACATCTGACCAAAGCTCCTCCTATGACTCTAGGGCCTAGTCCAGGATGAGCAGCCAGGGTTAGTGCTGTTGTAGGTTCCATTTGGGCCTCTCTTACCTCCTTAACCCCTTCCTCATTTCCCTTCCCACCTTTCTGCTTCATCTCTAGTATGTGGACACAACCTGGACTGACAGACCCAGGCAGCCCGGCTCTTCTTCCTGCCAGCCAAGCTTCCATGGTTCCAAGTAGTCTACCAAACAGGAGGCTTTCTCCCAGACCTGCATAATGACCTCATGATGTGGATGGGGCACACTTCACAAGGTCCATGCCTCTAGCTGAACAGCTACAGACAAGCCATGGTTGCTGAGACGAGAAGAATCAATTTTCTGCAGGGAACAGCCCCCTGATAAGTTATCCAGCCACACCTGGTCATCCCTAAACACGTACATACAATCACAATACACAGCTCATTTGTATGTGTGAGTCAATAATGTTTATAGAAGAAGAGGTCACGAATTTGAAAGGGAGTGTGGTGTGAGGATGGAGGAGGACAGAGGAGGAGGACTGGGAATGATGTAAATACAGCACTCGTGTATGAGATTCCTCTGGCCCCTGGAACATCAGCCTTTAACTTTCAGCCAGCTGAATATCTCAGTGATGGAGTGAATGACTGAGTCCCTGGATGGACCTTCAATTTCTGCTGTGCTAGCTGCCTGGTAATTGCTTCTTGGCCTGTGAGGTCTCCAGAATTAGTCTTCTCAACTCAGTAAGTTTCCAAAGAAGTCACCTGGAAGCCAAGAAGGAAGGATCCTTTTCTCTACAGCATCTTGCCCTCAGTGGCAGCTCTGGAAAGGCCATTTGGAGCTGTTGAACTTTCCAGGATCCCTGGAAGCTGCTTAGACAGGTTGTCTCCCAAGCTCTCTGTCTGAGTCTGCAGAGCTCTCCCACTGATGCTTGAGAGGGAGCAGGAGGACACTTTACCTCAATGATCTCCCCGGGACAGTCCTAATAAACGCCTGATTCTCTTCCTCCTTAAGCCCATTACTGCAGGGCTGGCTGTGTCTTTCTGCTACATCTGATTTGGAGAGTGCTGGCCTCTTCATCTATTTCAGCTGCTTAGGAGTGACAGAGGTCAAGGATAAATGACATTTAATCCTGCTTGATAGCCAGATGACAGTGCTGCCCATAGAGGAGAAAGAGGTAGAGTTCCACTCTGTTCTAGAGAGAAGTTTATAGCTGATGCTTTCATGCATGCTAAGGAGAAAGACTGCCCTTCAGGCACTGCCAGACTCTTCTGAGCCAGGCTCCTCCCCAACCTATGAGCACTCAGTGTGACAGGTCACATGCCATGCCTCTTGACAGAGTTTAAAAGGACATAAGGCTTTAAAAAAAAACTTGAAATAATTACCTTTTGCAGTAAGCTCTATTTAGTCCAACCACCTGACTCATCCTTATGTACAACAGCTGTAAAAGCAGTCAGTACTGCTCCTGGTGACAGCACTTTCACTGACTGGGACCTTCAGCTGTTTAGATTAAATTATCCTGAAATTAGCAATTACATTGTTGTTCCAAAATAAGGCCAAATAAAAACGCAACCCTGGTAAATACAATGGTCTGACTATGAAAGTCCAGGTAGAACTACCATGGAGAACTGGGATTGGGGGTGTGATTAATCACTGGCTTCTCCTGGGAGCATTGCCATTCTCACATAAAATCTTTGTATTAGCACAGCTTCTTTCTGGTGAGTTGTTACTTTAAGAGAAACATAATTAGTTGCAGGGATTCATTAGCTCCAGTCAGTGCATCCACAGCACAGCATCTCCTTGCTGGTGCAGAGTTTGTTAATGGGAAATCATGATGTACCTGAGCCTCCACGGAATGATAATGAAGGACTGGGTTAATCGAGTCCAATGTGTCTATCCTCTTGCTTAGCAGACAGAGTGACTGAACTACATCCATGACGGACAGAAAAGCACAGTGTCCCAGCAGCACAGAGTTGAAGGTTGTCAGCTTGTTTGCACAAGATTTTCCCTAAGAACTGCTTCTTTGCTTAAATGTTTCAGAGACAGGAACTTGCACAGCCAGCATGAAACCCGGACAGAGCTGTCTTCCCTTTGGTTCTCTGCTACTTTACAAAAAGATTTTAATTGGTATTTCCAGAGACTTCTGTCAGCTCAGGACAGTAACTTTCAGAACAGAATTAAGGTGCAGCATCTTTAAAGAGCTTCCCAATTTTGTTCCTAGGATGAGAAACTTTCTGAGATGACAATGATCCTGTCACAGAAAAGCAACTGGGGATTCAGTAATGCAATGGGGGGGGGGGCTCTGCTCCCTGCTGTGCGCTAACATGTGCCAAGTACTTCTCTTGTCGCTGTGATCAAATACCTGGAAAGAAGCAATTGGAAGGAAGAAGAGTTGATTTTTTCCCTATGGTTTAAAAATGGATAGAGCCCATTATGTTGGGGAGGCGTGGTGGCACAGGTGGGAGGCAGCTGGTCATAGAGCACTGCGGGCCGGAAACAGAGACAGCAATGCTCGTGCCCGGATCTTTCTCCTCTCCATCTGTGGCCCCAGCCCAGTCCACATTCAGGGTGCGTCTTCCCTCTCTAGTTAAACCATTCTAGAAGCATCATTATAGACACCCAGAGGTGTGCTCTTCAGCTGATTCTAAATTCAGTCAAGGTGACCTTGGAAGTCAAGCATCCTATGAACCCAACTCACCACCCACAGTGTCCTGTTCAGACCTGACATCACAGCTCTGAGGATGATAAGGAACCCAGATAGCTGATTCTCAATCAGCTTTGGCCCAGCAGGTGTCTGTTAAACATTCTAAAGTAACTGACATGGAATTCTCTACATGCACACACTGCCATGAGGAAGTCATTAGACCAGGAAAGGGAGCCCAGGGATGGACAGCAACTGTACACTTGCTGTTCTTTTATTTTAAATATTCCTTGCAAATTGCAAAAGAGTCTGCATTACTAATATGTTTGGTTAGCTAAGGTGAGCTGGATTCAAGGAAATGAGTCTAAGGGCCAGCAGCATAAAGACACGTGGTGCAGCAGTACCAGAGCACGGAGCTCCTGCTCTGAATTCCCAGCAGCATAAAGACACGTGGTGCTGTGACAAAACACTCTGACACCAACTTGGGGAGGAAAGGTTTATTCAGCTTACATCTCCTGGGTCACAGTTCATCACTTAAGGAGCCCAAGGCAGGAACTCAGGGCAGGAACGTGGAGGCAGGAGCTGAAGCAACAGGCATGGAGGAGTTGCTGTTCACTGGCCTTGCTTGCTCCTCTGGCCCGAGCCCAGCCTGCCTTCTTATACCATACACAACAACCTCCCAGGGTTGACACAAGCCATATTTGTGGGCTGGGTGCCCGCCACACTGCTTGGACCATAAGACAAATACTCCACGATGTTGGCCACAGGCCAATCCTAATGAGCCAATTCCCCAATTGAGGGCTCCCTCAACCAGGTGTTGGTCAAGTTGACACTAAAGCTATCCGCGCACATCTGGTAATTCCGCCTCAATGTAAAATAATGTCACTTTTAAAAGGAATAGGAGGAAGGTATGCAAATTGACAAGTCAAAGTATTACCAGGCTGAGGAGGAAGGTCTACATGGAGATGGTTGGTGACCTCTTCCTGAATTTTTGATCAGCAGTCTTGCTTCCATGCCTATATTTCAAGGAAACTACTCTTTGTCAAGCATAAAAGACTTTGGGAGGCAGAAGAAATTAAAAAATGATAATATTAATAGCAATTTATAAAGAATTTAATGATGACCCATCTTTTATTATATCAAGGACCTTCTATTCTGTAATACAATGTTTATATATAATAAAATATTAATACATGTAATACCACGTGGAATTGAATTAAACTTGCTTCTAATAAAATATTTTTCAGGAGGAAGTAATTTGTTCATATTTTAAAAATATTTATTGAGACTCTCCTGACACCAGCTAAAGCACAGTTCCCCCCCACGCCCACCCCCCCGCCAACTGGGAATTACGGAAGGCCTCTAGGGAGGCATCAAAGCAAGCCTTCACACAGTGAAGAGGCATATTAGACTCACATTGTGAGTACAGCAAGGAGAAGCCCAAGTGAGACAGAATTAAGAAACGACACCCCAGTAAAGGAGGATAATCCCACCAAGCCTCTACCAACCCTGGGGATTATCACTACAGTTATATCCCTCTTGGACTTAGCGCCAGGACACAGATATCAGAAACCACATGGACATATTTTAAATATTACTCACTACACGTTATAAAGAGTCCAATCAAAAACTAAGAAAAGAGAATGAACGATCTCAAGAAAAGGAAGCCTAGAGAGAGGAGAATGACAAAACTCCAGAAGGAAGTAGAAACACTGAAAAAATCCTATGCTTGAAAAAGATAAGAGTAACCAAAACCAGCGAAACAAAGAGCTTACATGAAGAGATTGAGATCTCCAAAAAAGAAGTAGTAGAATACTATCATAAGAGGAAATGAAAAAAGAATATCAAAACACTCATTCCAATCAAGGGAAAGGAATGAGAAAAAGCTCAGAGCAGGAATGGAGGAAGAAGAACAAAGAATATTAGACCTTAAAGATTAACACAGACACAACTAAAAACCCAAGGAAATGATTTGAAAAAATTTAAAAATACATAAAAGTGTAAACACCAGGAACTGTGGAGACACTATTGAAAAGATCAAATCCTCCACATCATTGGAATGTAGAGGAAGGAGAAGACTCCCAAGAGAATGGTATTGACCAGATCATCGTCAGTACTAATAGATTGAAAACTTCCCAAACAAAAAAATGACAAAACCAATACAAAATACAAAGAAGCACATAGAAACCCAACAACAAGATCAGTAAAGAGAAATTCCCACGCCACTATCATAGGTTAAAATGCTAGACACCCAAAACGAAGACAAAATCCTTAAAGCCACAAAGAAAAACAACAAGTGACCTATAAGGGGAAACCTATCAGAAATTACAACGACTTCTCAACGCAACTATGAAAGCAAGAAGAAACCTGGAGCAAAGCATTCCCAGTGGTTAAAGACATAGATGCCACCCAGGTTACTAATACCCAGCAAAAATGTTAATTATAGTTGAAGGAGAGAGAAAAACCTTCCATGACATAAACAAGTTGAAAGAAAATACATGTCCAGAAAACCAAACCTTCAGAGAATACTGAAGCAATAAAAAGACAGAAGAAAGGAGCAACCAACACTCAGGCACCTTAGAAAGAGAATCAATAAAAGCATAACTGCAGAAGTAGGAAACCTAGACCCAAAGTGCAAAATGGATAATAAGACAAGAGGAAGCAACACAAACCTATCAGTCATAACCTTAAATATTAATGACTAAATTCCCCAATCAAAAGACATAGACTGCGGAGATTGGATTAGGAAACAGAAATCCATCGCATAGCTGTCTACAAGAAACACATCTTACCTTCAAGGACAGGCACCAACCTTAAAGTGAAGGGATGGAAAAAATATTCCAAAGCAATAGTACCAAAAGAAAGCAGTTGTTTACTATTTTAATATCAGACAAAATAGACTTCAAAGTAAAAGAAACATAAAGAGACAAAGAAGGCCATTACATTTTTAATCAAAGAACAATTCATCAAAAGATTTCACAATATGAATATATGGCACCAAACTCTTGGTGCACCAACTTTATTAAAGCACATATCTCCAGGACCACAAGTCACACACTAACCTCATACACTCATAGTAGGGGATTTCATACCACACTGAGTCCTTGGATAGGTCAACAGGACAAAGAATAAACAGAGAGACATCTGAACTAATGATATGAGTACACCAAATGGACCTCTAGACCTCACTGAATATTCCACCCAAATACCAGAGAAATACACTTTCTACTCAGCACCCCATGAACATTCTCCAAAATTGACCACATACTGGGAGACAGAAGAAACCTCCACAAATACAAAAAGATTGAAATAATTTCATGCATTCTATCAGACCACAGTGCAAAAAGTTCAACATCAACACCAGGATGAGCCCTACCTCCTACAAAGAACACATGGAGACTAAACAACAACACGACTCTTGAATGATGAATGGGTCTAAGAAAGAGATATAAAAATAAAAGCATTCCTGAACTGAATGACAATGACAATACAACACAACAAAACCTATGGATACCTTAAAAGCAGTCCTAAGAGGGAAGTTTATAGCCCTGGGTGCCTACATTAAGAAAAGAAAGAAAAGCACAAGTGAGTGATCTAACATAGCAGCTAAAGCACTTGAGAGGCAACAACAGATGAACCCTAAACGCAACAGACAGGAAGAAATAAAAAATCAGAGCAGAAATCAATGAAATAGAAACAAAGAAACAATACAAAAAGTCAATGAATCCAAAAGTTGGTTCTTTGAAAGAATAAAAGATAGACAGACTCTTAACCAGTTAACCAAAATAAAGAGAGGACCCAAATAACAACTCAATAACATCATGATGAAAAGGGAAATATCACAACAGACAAGGAAAAGATCCAGAAAATCAATGGAATACTTCAAAAACCTATACTCTATCCAAGTTTGAAACCTAGAAGAAATGGATGAATATCTGAAATCCTGGGAATCGCCAAAAGCTCAACCAAGAAGAGATCTACAGCTTAACAGACCCTAATACAAAAAACGAAATAAAAAAAAAAAAAAAGCCTCCCAATAAAAAAAGCCCAGAACCAGACGGTTTCACAGCAGAATTTATAAAACATGTTTGAAAAGACCTACAAACCATTATTTACTAAACTGCTTTAGAAGGATACAAATCAGAGGGATTTTCTCCCAAATTCCTCTATGAAGCAGCATCACTCTATTACCAAAACCAGGCAAAGAGTAAACTAAAAAGGAGAAATTTATAGACCCATCTCCTAAGAACACAGATGCCAAATTTAAACAGGATACTGGAAATGCATTACAGACTCACATCAAGAAGACAACACCATGACCAAGTTTGGATCATACCAGACAGGTGCAGGGATGGTCACGCATACGAAAACCAATAAACATCATCAAGCACATAAACGGAATCAAAGACAAAAACCACACCATCATCTCAATTGATGCTGAAAAAGCCTTTGACAAAATCCAAATCCCTTAATGCTTAAAGTCCTAGAAGAATTGGATTGGAGGGATCATTCCTCAATGTAATCAAAGCCATATACAGGAGAACCACAGCCAATTTCATCCTAAATGGGGAAAACAACACAAAACATTCCCTTTGAAGGTAGAACTCAAGGCAGAGATGCCCCCTGTCACCACCCAATATAGCTATTCAATATAGATTGCTTGAAAACACTTGCTAGGAGCAATAATGAAAACGAAGAAAAAAGAAATTAAAGGATACTAATTGGGAAAAGAGAAGTCAAGCTTATCCCTATTTGCTGATGATATGATTGGTTATTAGGGATGCTAAAAACAAACTCCACCACAAGAAAACTTCTAATGATTAAGAGCAGCTTCGAGAAAGTGTGTAGGATAGCAAAATTAGACCTAAAAAAAATCAACTCCTTTTTTACACCAACAACAAGTAACTGGAGGAAAGAAGTATCATAGAGAGACATTCCCAACTCACAATAGCCTCAAAAATTAAAATATACCTAGGAACGAAACAAAACCTAACCAAAGGACACCAGAAGATCTTCGACAACAAAAATTTTAAACCTTTAAAGGAAAGAAATGAAGAATAGAAGATGGAAATAACCTCCCATGCTGCATGATTGGGAAAATTAAATAGTACACATTGTACCAATTCCATTCTACCAAAACTGCTTATAAGATTTATGCAAATCCCAATCAAATCCCCAAGAGAGTTCTTCACAGGCATGGAAAAAAAAAGTCCTTAAATTCATTTGGAAAACAAAAGACCCCGAATAGTCCAAAAACCCTGAGTGAAAAGAGTACCCCAGGGGGGAATCTCTAGTGACCCAGACTTCAAATAGTTTTACAGCTATAACCATAAAAAACAGTTGCGTACTAGACCACCAAAAGCAGTACCTGTTGACCAATGAACAAAACTGAAGATCCCAAACTTGAGCACATACAAGTTCAGCCATCTCATATTTGACCAAGGTGCACCAAGACGACACATGGAGAAGACAGCAGCTTCAGCAATGGAGATGTTGGCAAAACTGGATCACCACTTGACAAAATAAAATAAACCCCTACCTCCGCCCTGATTAAAAAGTCAACTTCCAGATGGATCAAAACTCAAACTTCTGAAACCCCAAACTCTGAAGGCAACAGAAGAAAAAGTGGCAGAAACTCAACATAGGCGTAGGAAAAGACTTCCGAAAATCAGATAGCAGCTGCACAAGTTATTAAGAGTGGGAGAAAACCTTCACAGAGAAACATCTGACAAAGCATTGTGAGTTCCAGAATATATAAAACTACTTCAAAAAACAAGAAGAAAGAAGAACAAATAAAAACTGTACCCAATCATAGATGCGAGAGCAAAAGCTGAACAGAGTACTTCAACAAGTGAGGAATTAGAGATGTCTGAGAGCACCTTAAGAAGTGTTCACATACACTAATCATTAAGAAATGCAAATCAAAATACACTTTAAGAATATCATCTTACTCCAATAGACTGGCTAGGATCAAGAAACAAATGAAAAAAAAAAGTGCTGGAGAGGTTTGTGGGGAAAGGGGAACACTCATTTCCTGCCTGGTGGGAATGTAAACCGTACAGCCACTATGGAAAGCAGTGTGGAGACACCTCTTGGAGACTGTGGAATGAAATTGCCACCACGACCCAATCCATAACACTCCTATGCATTTACCCTCAAGACTACACCCACCGCAGAGATTACATGCACGCCATGTGTTATTTCGCTCTTCTGCCAATAGCAAGGAGCTGGAACCAACCCAAATGCCCCTCAACTGATGAGTGGGATTAGAGAAAAATGTGGTATAATGCTACACAAGGAGTTCTATGCAGCAAGTAAAGAAAGATGAACATTGCCAGGAGTGGTGGCACACAACCTTTAATCTACCAACCTTGGAGAGGCAGAGGCAGGACGGATCTGTTGGTGTGTTCAAGCCAGCCTAGTGTTACAGAGGGAGTTCCAGGACAGCTGGGCTCACTAAAGGGAGACCCGTCCTCGAAAAGACAAAAAAAAAAAAAAAAAAAAAAGAAAGAGACACCATGAGCTTTTGCAGGAAAAAATGGCTGGAAACCTAGAAGACATCATGCTGAGTGAAGTAACACAGTCCCAGAAAAACAAACGACGAATGGTATACCTCATCTGTGGATGCTAGTGCCAATTACCTACTTGTAAATATTTCTTGTGCATGGCCCCTTGAGCTTTTGTCCAAAGCAGTTGGGAGTTATGCATATTGGAAACAGCAACAACAACAACAACAACAACAACAGAAAGGACTGCATCAAAGAACTGACTGAAACGGTGAACTTCTGGTCAAAACAGTCAACTTACACCTGGAGAATATTGAGAAAGACTGAGAAAGAGATGAAAAGCATGTTTGGCAGAATGCATGAGCTCTGCTGGGGTGGGGTGGGGCATGGGGTGGGACATGGGTCTAGATTTGATAAAAAAATATATAAATAAATTACAAAAATAAAAAATAAAAACTAATTCAGAAAAAATATTTATTTTTCTCTTTTTCGTACTTTTGAGACAGGGTCTCCCTTAGTCCCAGCTGGCATGAAGCTCTCTATGTAGACCAGGCTGGCCTTGAACTCACAGAGATTCACCTGCCTCTGCCTCTCAAGTGCTGGGATTAACAGCGTGCACCACCCTGTGTGTATGAGCGTATTACCCACATGTGTGTAAGTGTACCTACATTGTACAATGCCTGTGGAAGTAAGAAGAAGGCATCAGATCCCCTATAACTGGAGTTACAGATGGTTGTCAGCCACAATGTGGGTGCTGGGAATCAAACCTGGGTCCTCTGCAAGAGCAGGTAGTGCTCTTCACCACTGAGCTATCTCTCTAGCACCATGTATTTATATAACTTTAAAATGTGATGAAAAGATCTGAACAGTCATATGCTAACAGGAAGATTGACTTTTCTGGAGCTTTGGAGACAAGGTCTCGGTCTGCAGCTCAGGCTGGCCTGGAACAAGCAACAGAGCCCGGGCTACATTTGAATGGTCCATCTTCTGCCTCCAGTTCCTGCATACTGAGATTAGCCACCATGCCCAGCTGAGAAGAATGACCACAAGAAACCAATACAGCCACACCAAACATATAATGTGTTTTCCCAGGTATTCCCATATAATATGTTTGATGTGGCTGTATTGGCTTCTTAGGCTTCTTAAAGATTTTTAAATAATCTTAAATTAGAGTCTGTAAGAGATAATGACAAGATATTTTATCTTAATCATTTTACTTTAGATAAAATCCTAATACTTTTTTCTTTTTAAAAAATTATTTTTATTTTATGTGTATGAGTATTTTTTCCTGTGTGTGTTTAAATACACTCATCATGCAATGCTTGAGGAAGTCAGAAGAGGGCATCTGATCACCTGGAATAGAGTAAAGGATGGTTGTTAGCTGCCATGTGAGTGCTGAGAACTGAACCCAGGTCCTTTGCAAGAGCAGCCAGTGTTAACAGCTGAGATTCTCTGCAGCCCTTTCATTTTTTTTTTCTAGGTAAGGGAAACAACAATGTTGGGAAGAAGTGATCCCTGTTACTATTTCATGAAACATAAATACCAAGAAAAACTTTGACTACAGCTAGTTCTTTCTGAAGGCAGAAAGGTCTTCTGAAAGAACCAAAAAGTAAAACCTTTTCAGATTATTCTTGATAGAGAAGTTATTGAAGTGCAAAGAAAGAATTTAGTAAGGTAGAATTGATCAGCCATGGAAATATTTTTTAAAAGAACAGGAACTGAGGAGATGGCTCAGTCGGGAAAATACCACATAAACAGGAGAACCTAATTAGGGTCCCTTGGATCCTCATCAAAAGCTGGGTATAGACGCATGGGTCTGTAATCCCAGAGCTGCAGAAACAGAGACAGGAACCCCCCAGGACCTGCTCATCACCTAGTGTAGCTAGTTCGTCATTTTGGAGCTCCCTAGCAGCCCTGTCTCAAAATATAAGGTATATAGTAGCCGAGAAAGACACCCAACATTGACTTGTAGCCTCTACACACATGGACATATGAACACATTCATATACACACATACAAATACCATACTGCCTTCTGAGGTATCACATAGAGAAAACACACCCACCTGCCTGGTCCATGGCAACCAGGCATGAATGGCTATGCAAGGCTGTCAGTGCACCCCAGTGTCCACTTGATCCCTAGCGTGGCCACAGCACACACTCCATGGCTGGCACTGGGGGGAGGACCACAGCAATGTTCAGTGAGAGAACCATCTGGTTCACTTGGCATAACTCACACTTTTGTGTGGATTTCACAGAATTACTTTCTGATTATAAAGTGGCACCTCATGGGGTTGGTCTCTAGAGACTGAACCATGTTGGTGGAGGTCAGGCTTAGGTGGCACCCTGGAGAATGCACCACTAGATTACTGGCTGGAAGAGTGTCACTGACTGACTGACTGATGGTCCCTGGCTGCTGCACTCTGAAATCTCTTACTATGTCTGCCTTCATATGAAGGTTTCCTTTTCCATGTGTTCTCCAGCCAGGGACTGAGAGATCTCAGCAGTCACAAGGCAATCCCAGGGAGATTCAGCCTCCTTTAAAGGTTGACCGGGTTTAAGAACTCTTTGCTGGGCATGGTGGCACATGCCTTTAATTCTAGCACTTGGGAGGCAGAGGCAGGAGGATCTCTGTGAGTTCAAGGCCAGCCTGGTCTATAGAGTGAGTTCCAGCCCAGCTAGGACTACAGGGAGACCTTGTCTCAAAAAGACCAAAAAAAAAAAAAAAAATGTGAAGTTCTTAAAAAAAATAACTCTCCAATGGTCTTGCTGAGTTCTGTTATCTGACAGTCAATGTTTCTTTCCTTCGTTCTTTTTTCTTCCTTTCTCTCACCTTCCCTTCTTTCCTTCATTTGAGAGAAATTGAATCATGTTTTATACAATTATTATTACATATGTGTATATGTGTGTTGTACTTATGTGGATGTAGGTGTAAGCACAGGTACCTGCAAAGGCCAGAAGACAGTGGATCTGGAGTTACAGGCGGTTGTCCCTTGCCCAATGTGGGTGCTAGGAACCAGCCTTCCAGGTTTCCTGGAAGAACAAGTGGTCTTATTTGCTGAGCTGTCTCTCCATCCCCAAATCATGTTTTGCTGGCTTTCCCAGTTCCTCCGTCTCTTCCATTTTTCTTTGGATATATTGTCCATAAGTAAATACCTAGGACTGATAATTCCTTTTTGAGGTCTACTTCTCAGAGGATCTGGGTTGCACCAGGTTATCTGTCCTCTCTATCAATAAACACATGTTTTGAGGAGAGGGGATCTTCTGTCTGTCTTACAAGGTAGAGTGAAAAACTGGGCTGTGACATCATGCTATATGACTCTCACCCAGGCCCGCATTCACTGACTGGATGTATGAGTTGAAGTTCCTGCGTGAACTTTTCATCCATTAACTTCTGGATGAAATAGAATAGGATAGGATGAGAATTCCTGCATTTTACAGACTACCACTGTGCTGAACTCCAGCTCAGTGGGGACATTTCTTTGTGTTCTACCTCTCTGGGAGGTAAGAAAATTAACATGGCAGCCTACACATTTTCACAAGCAGTTTATATTAGTTCCACTTGGAACTAGGGCCTAAATGTTAACATTAGCTCTTTTATTTATAAGTATGTTTGTTTGTATTATACAGAGAATCAAATATGCTTCATGCTAGTCAGTACGACTTTGCTGTGGTTTAATTTATTAAAAATTATTTCCCGGCATTTCAGATTTACAAGCTGTGTCTGAGTAAATGGCAGCAAAAAAGTTAAGATAGAAAGAAATGGATTTTATTCATATAAGTGAAAGAGATAAAGAAAATGAAAGTAAGCTGAGGGGGAAATTTCTCCATAAAGAAAAAGCCAAGCTGCTGGCAACCGGCACACCTTATTGCTCGCATTGACTGGGGCCAGCAATCGCTACCAGTAAAATGCTCTCCTTGGCGGGTGACACAGGAGCCAGAAAGAGAAAGCCTGTGCTACTGAAATGTAACCAGAGGCTGGATAAGGCATACATGGAAAGCTGGCTTCAGTAGAGTGCATACTGGAAAGAGAATCCAAAATGTGGCTTGAGAGTGGGATATATTCGCTAGAGAAAATGACTGTTCACCATTGCCTGGATGAGCTGCACTGGATCATGGGAGATGTAATGTGGAACCCGGCAGTGTCCTGGTAGAATACAAAGGTAAACTCAAGTAGACAGGCCTTCCATACATCCCAACCCACTGCCTCAGTCACAGAACACCTTATGCATGGAAAGATCAATCCCTAAAGGACCAGAAACAAGATGGGAAGATGATCAGTACTCGATCTGATCTTCAACTTAGCAAAGCACTAGTAGTAGTAAGTTCCTCCCAGGATCTCCCCAAAGAGATTCCCATTTGCTAAACAAACCTTTAAGGAACATCTAACACCAATACTTCTCAAACATTTCTACGAAATACAAACAGAAAAAACACCACCAGACTTATTTCACAAATCCAGAATTACCCTGATATCAAAACCAGATTTCCCATCAAAAAATGAAACCATAAGCCAATTTCTTTGATGCCGCAGAGAGTCTCAACAAAATATTTTCGGACAAAATCCCAGCATAGCAGTGCAGAAGAAGCTGCAACCTCAGCTGAGGAACTACTGACAACCAATGGCTGCTGGGAGGGGTGAGTCAGTTTTCTTTATGGATGTGACACTAGAGAGATTAACCGGATTCCAGTGGATGTCCCCATACTGAAGGTGGTCCAAATTTGACTCAGTACACTGCAGTATATAAGGCAGAGTACATGAAATCAGGTGGAGTGCATTAAGAAGGGCAAGGGGGGAGGGATCACAACATACTGCATAAAATTTAATTAAAAAGAGAAAGTTATGTGCCTCAAAGGTTTTAATATGAGAGACTTTCTTACCTCCCCCCGCATAGAACAAGGAGAAATATGATGATGATGAGGTTGTTCTCCAACTGTAAATTGGAGACAACTGTTATAGAGGTAATCTCTTATAAAACAAGTAAAACTGCCTTCTTTAATTGACTAATAGACATAGGAACTGTGAAAAGGATTATTCTCTATTCAGAACCAAATATAATACTAAAGTCTCCTTAAGCTATGCACTTAAGCAAAATATATTAATACAGGAGCTCTGACATCAGCAATGGATTATTCTACCAAGGAGATGTTGGCCAGGGGATCCAAGCCCCCACAAAGGTAAAGGCTCCTTGCCTCTAAACTGGGATACCTGCAAGAAGAGAGATGATAAGGCCCTGCTGTCAAAGACCTGATGTTAACATGGGAAAGATGTATTGAGACCGCACTTGCAACTGTACAGATGGTCTCTGGAATACCAGAGAGTGTTACCAAAGGCCACTAAACCAATAAAGCAAATATGGGTATTCTTGAGTCAAGCAAGACTCCTCCGTCAGCACCAGCTACACCTCACCTGCCTGGAAATACTGTGCAGCAGAGGCAGCCATATGCCTGTATATCCCAAACCTAATTGGCTATTAGCTCTCTCCTTGGAGGAATAACCCACGGCTGATGCCACAAGCTTACATCCTCTAATGGATACAAGGAGATGTTATAAGCCACAGTAAGACCCTATCATATTTAACAGAAGAAAATATAATTCATGGATTATCATACCATCCAAACATCTGTGTCTATACCAAAGTAACCTACCATAACAATTAGTACTGTTTAAATACCTATATATCTAATTGCTTGTGCTTCATTAGTAGGATCGAAAGGTTATTCCTGGACAAACTGTCAGCCCATGAAAGGAAACAGCCAGAATTGACCAGAGTCCAAGACAACAGCTCCAGAGAAAGTAGACTGTTTTGCTTCACATCCACCTGTGCCCCTTTTCTAAGCCTAGGGAACAATCTGCGGAAGAGGGTGGCATGGTAGAATGTAAGGGCTGCGATTGGGGTGAATGGTGAAACTACAGCAATATAGTCTGGGCACTCATTTGATCAACTTGATTGAACATACAAGCACCCCCCTGCTGGATGGTGGGACCCATGAGCTGTGTGGGTTTGGGCACAACTGCTTGCAAATTGGTTTTACATGAAGGATGCTTGTACTCATAAATTATCACTTATTGTTAAAAAATGAAAAAAAACTGAGAGAAAAATGCAGGACAGTTATGGCAGAATGCATGATCTGGGATGGGGTGGGGTGGGGTGGGGGAAGGGAAAGGGAAATATTCTGAACTGAATTGGAAAATGATGTATGAAATACACAAAGCATCAATAAAAAAAAGAAAATTAAAAAAGAGAAAGTTATGAAGATTATACAGCATTACCAAGTTGGTTTCATGCCAGGGATGCAGGATTGGTTCAACATCTGCAAGTCAATAAATGCAATACCTCATCTAATAGACTTGAAGATGGAAATACATGGTCTTCTCAATAGAAATAGGAAAGTCATTTGATAAAGTTCAGCCTGGCTTCATGCTAAAAGTCCTGAAGAAAGTAGAGACATAGTACATACTTCTGCCTAATGAAGGCTAAGTATGATAAAACTGCAGGAAACACTATACTAAAATGGGTAAAATATGGGAACATTTCTTCTAAAATCTAGCCAGAGCAGTAAGACAAGAGAGGAAGTGATCCAATGGTATGAGGACAAACTATCCCTATTTGCAGATAAAAGAAGCAAGAGACTCCACCTTACATAGCTATGGCAGCTACTCTTCAAGAAACCTGCAAGATACAAATGAACAGCTTTTCTATATACCAACAGTAAACAGGAAATTAGGAAAATGTCCCATTACAATTGCTCAAAATACTTAAAAATAAACCTAACAAAGGAGGTAAAATATTTATACAATGAGACTTTCAAGGCACTGAACAAAGGAGTTGAAGAAACATTTGTTCTTGCGAATGGATTGACCAACATTATGAAAATAGCTAAATTATGAAAACCTATCTCCAGATTCAATGCAATCACCATCAAAACTCCAAGACATTCTTCACATATCTAGAGAAAACAATTGTAAGAAATTCATAAGGAAACAGAAAAAAAAAGACTCCAAGAAGCCAAAGTTATTCTAAGCACAAGAAATGATGTTGATAGTATTAAAATAACTGTCGTCAAATCATACTACAGAGTCTTGTGATGAAAACAGCAGTATAGTAGCAGAAAACAGATATTTAAAGGAATAGAATAGAATACCCAGAAATAAAACTAAATTTTTACAGCTGCCTAATTTTTGTCATGGGTTTGTCAAAACCATAACCAGGAGAAAAAATACAATTTCTTCTGCCAATGGTGCTTGAAAAACTGGGTATACACCTGCAGAAGAATGAAATTAGATTAACATCTCTCACTCTGCACAAAAAGTAATAAAAATGATCAAAGACCTTATCTTAAAACCTGAAATAATGAAACTGCTGGAGGAAAATATAGAGAATTCATTTCAAGATCCAGGTATGAGCAAGAACGTTCTGGATAGAACTCTGGAGCCCAGGAAACAATTCTAAGAATTGACAAATGAGATTCCATCAGATTTAAAAGACTCAGTGCTGTAAAACTGTCAGCAGAATGATCGGACAGCCCATAGAAAGGGAGAAAACATTTGACAGCTCTACTTCAGACAGGGGGTAGCTATCTAGAATATTTAAAGAACTGCAAAAATAAAGCCCACTAAATTAAAACAGAACTGCCAATTAATTAGTGGGCTAGTAAATGGAACACATAATTCTTAAATTAAGTCATACAAATGGCCAATTAATACATAGTTTTAAAGTGTCCAATGTCCTTAGCCACCAAGGAAATGAAAATTAAAATTACTCCGAGATTCCATCTCATTTCAGTCAAAATTTCATATCACCAAGAAATCAAATGACAACAAATACTGGTGAGAATGTAGGGAAAGAGGAGCCCATGTGGAAACTGGAAATCTGATATGATCCAGCTACTCTGCTTCTGGGCATAGAGTCAGGGACTATAAATCTTGCCACAGAAACACCTGCAACTTGGAATGGAACCAGCTTTGATGTCCATCAACACGGATGATGAATAAATCACGTGGTACATACACACAGAGGAGCCCAATTCGACCTTTAAAGAAAACAAAATCATGCCACTTGCAGGAAAAAGGATGAAACTGACAATTACAGTATAAAGTAACTCACACTTAGAAAGAAAAAGGTTGCTGCATGCTTTCTCTCAGATACAGATGTATATTTTTTTTCTCTATTTGTGTATGTGTGTGTCAGGGAACTAGAAAGTGAGCCATGACTCAAGAGTGAAGGGGAAAGAAACGCTGGCAATAGAATCCATGTGACATGAAAATGGAATCATGCCAGGAAGGGAAGGAGCAGGAGGGGTCAGGAGGGTGGAGAGAGGAATAGTGTGGGGTTGAAGAGTCAACAGGAACAAGGTATGTATGAAAATGTCATAATGAAACCCATTACGTAGTATTCTCTTTGCAAAAAATAGCATTTCTTATACTAAAAGTCAACTCATATATAAGCTGATATATATATCTCCTTAAAATTCAAAGTGAAATCTTTTTTTAGACCCAACCCAAATGCCCCTCAACAGATGACTGGATAATAAAAATGTGGTACAACTACACAATGGAGTTCTATGCAGCAATAAAGAAAGATGACATCATGAGCTTTGCAGGAAAATGGCTGGAGCTAGAGGACATCATGCTGAGTAAACACAGTCCCAGAAAAAAAAAAGGTGAATGGTTTCCCTCATTTGTGATTGCTAACACCAAATCCCCAGTTGGCAGGCAAACTGAGCAACTTTATTATTATATTTCATGGTATCTGAAAGCAACTGTGCTATTCCAATGTGAATCTCTAAATGGGCTCTAGAATTGCCCTACCACTTATATTCACACACTGTAATTACCAGATATGGATGGAAGACATGTATTCATATTCTAAAAAAAAAAGAATGTAAAGCTACACGTCTTTATACCTGCATGCAACTTTACTGTTAAAATCTGAATCTCTAAATGTGTTTAGGAATCAACCTATAGTTTATTTTCAGAATGTGTAATTTTGACTTATGTGTGGAGTCTCTATATGCATGTTTTGGAATGATATAAAATAATAATAAATAAAATATTAAAAAATAAAAATAGTTTATTATATTTATTTTGTGTGTATGAGTATATTGTTTTCCTGTGTGCAAGTGTGCCCATGTAGTGCAATGCCCACTGAGTTAGAGAGGGTGTTGGATTCCCCTGGAACTGGAGTTATGGATGGTTGTTAGCCACCAAGTGGGTGCTGGGAATTGAACTCAGGTCCTCTGGAAGAGCAACCAGTGCTCTTAACCACTGAGCTATCTCTCTAGCCACCTCAAAGTGAAATCTTAATGTCTACCAGGATGTGACTACATTAAGACATTGCCTTTAATAAGGCAATTAAATTATATTTAAGTCTTTGGTAATGATCTTGGCCCAGTGTGACTGGTGTCTTTCTAATAAGAGCACATTTGAGTACAGACGCCCAGAGAGAAGACCATCTGGAGATCCAGGGATAGACATAAATCTATGAGCTCAGGAGAGGGGCTTCAGAGAAACAGATGCCCTGACACTTTGATCTCAGTCTTCCAGTCACCACAGCTGTGAGGACATAGATCTCTGTGGTTTAAGCCACACAGTCCATGGTACTTTGCTTTAGCAGCTGAGCAAGTATTAACCACCTTCTACTGACTAGGCTAGAGGAACCGATGGGGTGCACTGTAGTAGAGTTAAGTCTTGTTATCAATGGTGATACAAACAATTAATCTGATGAGCAATTCAGATGCCTCTCTCCTTACCCACTGACTTCTGTGCCTCCATTTAAAGGACCTTCACTACTGGAGCATGTCTTAAGAAAGCCATGTCCCACCCACACTAGATCCCTGGTCAGTGAGGAGCTGCCACTGCTTTAGGCCCAGGCGTGGGAGGGGAACAACCCATGTGCAGCACCTCTGTTTACTACCTGGAGAGCAAGTCTTCTTCCTCTCCAAGAACTAGATAGAGAATGCTCTGTGCAGCTGGCACATGCCCATCTCCTGGTACAGATGGGTAAGCCAGCCCATAGTTCATTATCCAATATTTTAAAAGTATATAAGCTTGCAAACTCAAAACCCAGTGCCAAGAATGGATGGAAGCTGCTGATGAGGGGCCATGGACTGTCAAACAGTACTGGTCATTGACCCTGCTCTTGGACCCCCACCAGTGGTAAGCCCCTACTGCTGAAGACACTACGTGCATGAGTCGGAAAACAAACAAGGGGAAACCAAACCGGTGCTGGCTTCAGAGCCTCGTCTCCCCTTTAGCTTTCTTTGTGCTGGAAGGTGCCATGCCATCTACCTGAAGAGAAAACTGAGCATGGCCTTTACCCAGTTCTGAACTCTGTGAACTACAACAAGAACTAGTCTGGCAAGATATGTCTTCCAGTGCAATAGTTGGATGAAAGGAGTAACTACCTAATAAAGGTCTGCTTCATAGGATGGAGTCCATACCTGACACTGATATTAGGCCTAGGAAGCTGACGCTAGACAGCCCAGACCATGGGGCCTAATACAACTATTCTGCTATATAGATATACTATTAAACTGATTTGTAATGATGTATTGTTATGCCCATAGGCTAATGCATTTCTCAACTCTCACCAGAAAAGCACCCATGTACAGATAATGTTGGCATAATGCCAACAACAACAACAAAAAACAGTAATATCTCTTCTTACCTGTGGTTAATGCAAGAGTAAACCAGATAAAATAAATGTCCTCAGAGTCTCCCAGCCATGATATGATTAGCATTAGCATTACTTTGTGATGTGCTTCTCAAGGTCACTGTAGAATTAGTGGCACGGTGGGACCAAGTGCTCATCCCTTATATGGGTTAAAATGACTAATTGAGGGTCTGAGTTTAATTATGCTCAT
This sequence comes from Rhizomys pruinosus, assembly GCA_009823505.1. Classification (NCBI taxonomy): domain Eukaryota; kingdom Metazoa; phylum Chordata; class Mammalia; order Rodentia; family Spalacidae; genus Rhizomys; species Rhizomys pruinosus. Next base: position 1,631,248 of record VZQC01002595.1, on the reverse strand, counting down.
AAGCATCGGCACAGTGCAGCTCCTTTGACTTAATAACAGGCTTAATAACATTCTGTGTACACAAAGATAGATGGGAAAATTAGCACTGTATATTGTTGTTCTTCAGGACAAGATGCTGAAGTGGGAATAGAATAATAAAAATAAAGGAACGACTTGGTGGCATGTGGAAAAGAGCTGGGGAAGTTAGCAAAAGCAGCCTTATGCACACACCCCAGTTTCTGATAAAATCTTAAGTACCCATGACGAAATGCAGCGCCGTCAGTCAGCACCAGACCCGACCTGTCCTACTGAGCTCGTTGTTAGATTAAAAGGAGAAAAAGGATGCTTAGAAGGCTTTACCTACAGCTCATTCTGAAATGATGATCACAGCCATGCTGGGGATCTTTAGGATATTGATTTGTGATGTTTTAAATGGAAAACACAGTCAGGATTCCCAGGAAATCCAGAAAGCATTCATTCTTCACAGTTGCTGTTGTGAACTGGGGAAATGATATGTGGATCGTGCCACAGTCCTTGTGTAGGAACTTGGGATGATTTTTGGCTGTCATAGTGCTATAAAAATCCATGCTCTGGGTGAACTTGATGAAATCTGTGCCTTGATTCCACCCTATAGGTATATATAATACAACTGCTTTTTTTGAGACTCATGGGTCAAAAATAAAAACCTAAAATAAAAAAGGGGGATATAGATAGATACGAAAACTTTTTGTCAAAAAAAACCTTGCAATCCAAATCTTAAAACTAACTATAGGAAAGGATTTGTATGTTCCAACAGGCCAGAGTATCACCAATTTAATGGCTGAGAAAGAAAATGCGGCTTTGCAGTGAGTAGGATGTACCAAAAAGTGCCAGCAGAAGGATTGACTCCTCTGGGCATTGAAGGGAAGAAATGCCTCAGATTGCTGCAGACATCAGGCCCCTCTCTGGATCCTTCTAGTAACAATGATTTTTAATGAATCCTAACGAAGCTTATCTTCTAGGTGCTGCAAAGATTTTAATACAAGAGACTTTCTTAACTCCCCCCCCATAGAACAAGGAGAAATTGATGATGATGAGGTGTTCTACAGCTGTAGATTGGAGCCAGCGGTTATAGAGGTATTCCTTGTAAAATCGGTAAAACTGCCTTCTTTAATTGACTAATAGACATAAGAACATGAAAAGGATTATTTGCTATTCAGAAACCAAATATAATGCTAAAGTCTCCCTTAAGCTACGCACTTAAGCAAAATATATTAATACAGGAGTTCTGATATCCAACAATGGATTATTCTACAAGGAGATGTTGGCCAGGGACCAAGCCCCCACAAAAGGTAAAGGCTCCTTGCCTCCAAACTGGGATATCTGCAGGAAGAGAGGCGATAAGGCCCTGCTGTTGAAGACCTGATATAAACATGGGAAAGATGTAGGGACCGCACTTGCAAGCATACGGATGGTCTCTGGAATGCAGAGAGTTTACCAAAGCCAGTAAACCAATAAAGCAAATAGTCTCCTTGAGTCAAGAAGACCCTCCATCAGCACCAGCTACACTCATCTGCCTGGAAATACTGTGCAGCAGTGGCAGCCATATTGTGTATCCCAAATCTAATTGGCTATTAGCTCTCTCCTTGGAGGAGTAACCCATGGCTGATGCCACAAGCTTACATCCTCTAATGGTTAGGAGATGTTATAAACCACACGACACCCTTCATACTTAACAGAAGAAAATGTAATTCATGGATTAACATACCATCCAACATCGGTATCTATACCAAAGTAACCTACCATAACAATTAGTATTTTTTAAATACCTAATATCCAATTGCGAGTGCTTCATAGAGGATCGAAGGCTATATATTATACGTTTAAATACTATAGTATAATTCATGTGCTTCATTGTAGATGAAAGGTTTATTCCTGGACAAGCTGCAGCCCATGAAGGAAAACAGCCAGAATGACCAGAAACCCAAGACACAGCTCCAGGGAAAGTAGACTGTTTTGCTTCTCATCCATCTGTGCCCTTTTCTAAGGCTAGGGAACAACTGCGGAAGAGGGGGCGTGGTAGAAGGTAAGGGCTGCGATTGGGGTGAATGGTGAAACTACAAAATATAGACTGGACACTCATTTGATCAACTTGATTGAACATACAAGCCCCCCCTGGTAGATGGTGGGACCCATGAGCTGTGGGGTTGGGGCACAACTGCTTGCAAATGGGTTTTACATGAAGGAGGCTAGTACGCACAATTAATCAACTTATTGGTTAAAAAAATGAAAACAAAACAAAAAAAACCAGAAAGATGCAGAAAAGTTATGGCAGAATGCATGATCTGGGATGGGTAGGGGTGGGGTGGGAGGAAGGGAAGGGGATATATGCCTGAACTGAATTGGATAATGATGTATGAAATACACAAAGCATCAATAAAAAAAAATAAATAAATTAAAAAATAAATAAATAAAAATCCATGCTCAGCAGCAGCCTCAAAGTCAGGAGAGAAAGCGAAGGTGGCGCCTAATCAGGAGCAGGGCATGCAGAAACTGCAGGCACACCCGGGAAGCCCCGCACTTCATGGACATCCCGTCACGGGGTGGGAGTCAGACCTTCTTAGGGTGAAGCAATCACATCTGGGTTGTAGACTGCCCTGCACTGGTTAAAACTGCAGGCACACCCAGGAAGCCCCGTACTTCATGGACATCCCATCACGGGGTGGGAGTCAGACCTTCTTAGGATGAAGCAATCACATCTGGGTTGTAGACTGCCCTGCACTAGTTAAAACTTTGCTTCCTCACTGAGACATGGAGGGAAATGTGCACAGACTAAATCAGGTCCCTGTCTGGGCCGTGTTCTGGGACAGGCAGCCTCTTGGAGAGATTTACTTATTTTTCTCCCTGGACTGTGTCCTCAGACGGCCTCTGGCTTTGCAGGTTTCTCTGTTTCTTGCTAAGGCAAATGCCTTTGTTTTCTGTGGCTTCCAGGACAAAATCTCACAAAATTCATGGTTAATAACAACAGAAACATACTCTCCCACAGATCTGGAGAGCAGAAGTCCAGATCCCAGGTATCAGTAGGACCTTCTCACTGAAGGCTCTGAGGCAGGGCACCTTTACATGATGGATTCTGAGCACCCTTGGTGCTATGGGCTTCCCGTTGTGTCTCTGTCCTCTGTCTTCCAACCTCTTCTTCCCCGTGTATCTCTGTGTGTTTCCTGCTCATAAGGACAGTATCTGGTGGATTTACATGACCTGATCATAGCTAATTATATCTCCAAAGACCCTATTTCCAAGCAAGGTCACAGGCCAAGGTTGCAGATAACATGGATTTGGGAGGCACATTTATTTAAGCTGCCCCACTGACCTCGGCCAGCAAGAGCTTGTCCACAGGCAGAGCTAGTCTGACCTCACGGCAGTCTGTTAATATATGTTTTCAGCTGAAGGTGATGATTACACTGGCTAAAGGTTAAGGCACATTTGATTACACAGTGTGCAACCAAGCAATCATCAGTGTAAACCCAAATCTATTTCCAGGTCTGACTTGAGCTGCAGGAAGTCACTTCCCTGGAAAAGTTCTGAATCACAGAAGGAGAAAGAAAAGGACTAACAGGATGATTTCACTCAGATTCATGTTCTAAGACTTTCTAATGCTTTGTCATATTTATTTTGAGTAGCATTTTTAAAATGGTTTCTATTAAAAACAAAGCTCGCATATAGCAGAATTGGATCAAAAGATGCAGTGATAAAGGCGGAAGAGGGGACAAATGAAGGATGAGAGTTTGTTTGGGGTGAGGAAGGGAGGGATGGCGGGAGGCAGAGCACAGAGATAAAGCCTGCCCTGTCCTGGGTCCTGATAGCTCATGGATCTGAAGCTTGCAGTCCCATCCCATAATCTAGCTACTGTCATTCTTACCATCTCAGTCCTCTGACAAAAGAGATTCCCCACCCCTATTTCCATCCTCTTTCATTAGCGACAAATAGAATTTTCAAGAACAAATAAATGGATCTGCTAGAGAGAAATTCTATTTCCTTCCCCCAAATGAAATTTTTGGGGGGGAATTTTTGAGACAGGGGCTCCCTGTAGCCCCAGCTGTCCTGGAACTCACTCTGTAGACCAGGCTGGCCTGGAACTCACAGAAATCTGCCTACCTCTGCCTCCCGAGTGTTGGGATTAAAGGCGTGCACCATGACGCCTGGCCTCCCCAGAATGAATTTTAAGTGGAGACGAGGGGCATTAACTTTTCATTTCATGTATCTGTGTTTAACCTTTTGGTGTGTCAACATGCTGTGACTCTTTCCTTTTAAGGAAACGCAGGCCAGTGCTGTTGTCTCGATAGTGCTCTGTGAGTGTCCCTGTGAGCCAGGACGGAGAGGGCTCCACCACAGGTAACCTTCAGCAGCCACTGCTAAGAGGAGCTCAAGAATCTGGATCATCAGTTAAGATGTGAGCCTCCTAAGCTAGGATGGTGCTGGATGTTCGAGTGTAGCCTCCTAAGTGACACTTTAAAGTCACTTGAATTTTTCTCTGTTGACCATTTGAACTTTGAAGAGTAGGATGGTTTGCATTCATAAAACTGTATTTAGTTCTGAAAAATAAAAGAGTGGTTTCTTTTAAAATAGTAATTGCTTAAATTGTTAGCCTTGGCTTCATTTCCCTAAAATAAAGTCTGAATTATACTAAGAACAAAAACCAAGACTAATAATGACTAAGAATGGTCTGCTACATTTATTTTTACCTTTCATTTGCTATACTGGATTAGGAAATCCTGTCACAGGAAAAGTTTTCTTTTCCTTTCTGTTTCATTTTATTTATGTATTCCTAAAATTATAGTTTCAAAAAACAAGTCTAACGTATCAATTCATCTTAAAGTTATCAAAGAATGGAGGAATCTGATATAATTACCTACTATATTCCTTAAAATAGCTATATGTTTAAAATGAAAAGCATTGTGCTTATAATTGGCTAAATAAAGATTTAAGATGAGGCTAGTTGGTTAACTGTGTCAATGCCTCCTACCCACCCTGCACACTGAAGCCTTGTCTTTCTTTTCCATTATTCTGCCACACAGTACATGATTTTGTGTCCTGGAGACTCAACACTCAAGATGGTGCAGTCCTTCCTGTTTGTTCTCCTGAGGGCCTTGGGGCAGGTCCAGCACAAAGGCAGGAGGAGGTGTCAGAGATCAAGAATTGAGTCAAACAGGATTCCTGTTGCTCATTTTGTGACAGTTTGTCTCAGGGGACGCACCAGGGTCTCTCAAGTCCCATAGTTATCCCTTCTGAGGACAATGTCCTCTAAAGGTGCCCTCACCTCTCCATATCACAGCGTGAACCAAGCCTGCAGCATCTGAACCTTTGGGAGAGAATTTATATCCAACCATAGCAAGACTCAGGGCTGGAGAAGGAAAAGGCCACAACAAGGAGCACCTAAAGGCAAAAAGGGCGTTGGTCAGTGGGCGGCCCCTCCGAAAATGTTAAGAAAGAAGTCAAGGCTTGGTGGACAGTGCATGCTTCAATCCTGGTACTAGGGGTGTCAGAGTATGACTGCCACAGCAAGTAGGAGGGTAGCCTGGGCTACAGAGTAAGAGCATGTCTCAACAACAGCAAAAGGAAATTAAATGAACCAATACAAAAGAACACTGCATCCCATTGACTGGTTGTCTGGCTGTGGTATGCTGTTCTCGGGATAGCGCTGTTACCAATCTTGTGCCATAAAACTTAATTATCTGTATTCTCTGTGTGGTCAAATGGAAATCATCTGGATCAGGATCAAAATGTGGTTCAAAAGTCAGGGTGTCACTTCATGACTCAGCTAAATATGGGCTTACGGAGCTTACAGAAAGTAAGAGACTAGTAGACAGGACTCACAGTGTACCTCGGGGGTAGAATACTTGCTTAGCATGTGCAAGGCCCTGGTTTTGACTTCAGTGCTAACAAAGAGAACAAATTTCAGTTCTCTCTGGATATTCATGGAGAGTTGGTTCAGGACTCACTTTGGATAACAAAGGATGCTGCAGGCCCTCAGATAACAGAGTATGGCCATTTCCCTAGTGCTTATTCATGGCATTAATGCAACAGTGGGGGATTATGCTAGAGCCGTGTGCCTGTCACCCTTCTACTGGGTTATGAGTTTCTGAGGGGCAGGGGCTGTGGAGTGGATCTCTGTGCCCCAGAGCTCTCCCTTGCAAACAGCTAGCACTCATCAAACGCTCACAGGATGAAAGCGCTGAAAGGCAGTAGGAGTACAGGCAGGAATGTCTCCAACATGAATAAAGATCCAGGAGCTGCTGGAAAAAACAAGAGAACAAACAACCTCACCCAGGAATAACCAAATGCTTTGGTCAAGACATAGACACGAGCTACTGTTTGGATGTGTCCCTCTACACTGCTCTCCGGTCATGAATGAAAATGGAAATTCCTTGAAACCTTACATCCTTGGAGCCTGAATTTGATAGCTCATTTTAGCCCTTTATAGAGTCATTTTATTCTATGCCTAGTCCAAATGACCCATCAATGTGGCACAATGTGCCATCACATTCAAATATAAAAGGACCTACCAGCTGGGCGGGGTGGCACATGCCTTAAATCCCAGCACTTGGGAGGCAGAGGCAGGTGGATCTCTGTGAATTCAAGGCCAGAGTGGTCTACAGAGTGAATTCTAGGCCAGCTGGGGGCTACAGGGAAACCCTGTTTCAAAAAATAACCACAAAAAAAGACCTATCATATTGCTTTCTGGAGGAGGACAGAAGTTAAATGAAAAAAAAAAATAGAAGTTTTGTTATGTCAATGGGTTTTGATCTGTTACACGACACACTCAAATGTGGGAAATCACTGAATCTGGCCACATCTTGGTTGAGGAAACCTGATGGGGCTACAGCGACCTCCCTAAACCACACATCTCCCATGTTCTCTTTCTGCTTGCTGAGATGTGGTCACTTCGATTCACGAACAGAAACAACTGGGTGGAGACTCTTTTAAGGGAGAAGTATGAGGCATCCTCCTGGTCTAATCTTACCTTGCTCTGGGTCATATCTCAGATCTTAAACTCAGCTGGAGGTTTTACAAAGAGGACGTATGACATACCACTGTCTAGATTCTTCTACTTTATCACCACATGCTGAATATTCTCTCCCAGTGGTGACATGCTCATCTTTGAATCATGAAGATGCAATAATGCTGCCACAATTGTTATTCAGAGTGATTTTATGCTTGGGTTTGTTTGTTTTGTGATTTCATTTTTTTCATCACAGCATCTGCCTGTAGCCCTGGATGGCCTGAAACTTGCTATGTAGACCAGGCTGGCCTGGATCTCACAGAAATACCCTGCTTTCACCTCCTGAGTTCTGGGACTAAAGACATGTGCTACCATGCCCAGCTTATTTAGAGAGATCTTCATTCAGCAGAGCTGACCAGATCTTTACTGATTACTCTGCAACTGAATGTGAGGCCTTTGCTTCCAGAGACATTTTAGGAATGATGACAGGCTTTGTGAGCAGAGGAAGCCAAAAGGGGGAACTACTTGTCATACGTGCAGATAACTGCAACAGGAAAGCCAGCATAGAAGGTCGGGTGCCCACAGCGTTAGCTCTGCCAGAGTTATGTTCCTCAGGAAGGAAGAGGCCTCTAAAGGGTAACAAAATTTAAGAAGACATAAAGTAGACACTACAACAAGGGATTCTGGAGAACTGTAAATTTGATGCATAGGAGAGGCTCTCCAGAGAAATCATGCCAAAGATTCATATGCTGTGTGCTGGAGGGAAGTCAGAACACTCTTGTTCTGCTCATGAATACATGAAGATGCTCACAGGGCTGCTCTGAACCTCACTCTGCACACACACAGACAGACGCTCCCTCAAGGCTGGAGACTGAGAGCTTTGTTGTGAATATTCATGAGATGGCTATATGTCACTGAGGTGCTTTTATTCCTCTTAGTAGAGATTAGAATTTATACCTAGAAGCCAATCAACTGAAGGAGAAACAGAAACCATGAGACAGTCTAGCTAAAAAAAAATCTAGACGTTTTGGTCTTAAAACACCCTGTCTCGAAAAGATTAAAAATAACAAAACAAATCATCTGATTAGGTATTTCTAATTTCATTTATTATTATTGTTATTTTTTAATCTGTATGAGTATATTGCCTGCATGTGTGTTGATGCACCCATGCCTGCAGACATCAGAAGAGGGCATCAAATACCCTGGAACCTGAGTCATGGGCAGTTGTAAGCCACCATGTGGGTGCTGGAAATTGAACCAGGTCCTCTGCAAGAGCAGCCAGTGCACTTAACCACTGAGCCATCTCTTTAGCCCTTGATTAGGTAATTTTAACAACCCTTTTTATCCCCTTCCCATAGTTAGCTTTCTTTGGTAGAAATTTCCAACTTTGGTACAAAATAAAACTTTGTAAGGAACACAGATTGAGTTTAGAACTATACTTTGCTTGCTAGCTTCTTTCCCAAGATTAAAAGTCAGGATGGTACCAGGATAATTCTAAGAAAACTCCATAGATTTCCGTGTGATGGTTTTGTAAAAAGTGGATTAGGATAGAATCACCACACATTAAAATTTTTATTATTAAGAACATTAAGTAACACAGGCCTTGTTAAGGCATTATTTCTAAGAAGCTATAGACTCTTGCAGTCATGCAAAGAATTAAGGGGAAAAACAGAATAAAAGTAGCTTCCAATAACAGTTAAGTATATCCATATATACCCATTACAGAGGCTCCCCAAGCAACCGCCTGCTTATTTTACAAGTATAATGACATGCCAAACAGACTATAAACCATCTGTTTCAAAGAAAGAAAGTGACTCGTTTGGGGTTGAAATGAGCATTTTTGTTTTGTTCTAGACCTGAGATACCATGTTAAATCTCAGCCAAACACTAGTATAGGACAAGAGTTGTGGAAAATGCCTGGGCTTCTTCAGTACGAGATACCATGTTAAATCTCAGCCGAAAACTAGTATAGGACAAGAGTTGTGGACAATGCCTGGGCTTCTTCAGTAAGGGACTAGGAGTGCATTTGCTGAGCTTTCAGCTTGCCCCATCAGCATCCATCTTTGTGGAAGAGTCTGATCCTTAGGGAAACAGGAATTAAGGTTACTGGAAGAAGTTTCTACCAGCACCAAGTTCCTACCTTAGGCACCCGGTGGCGTTGCGCAGCACCTGTGATGAATGCAACTGTATTTTCCGATCATCCTGAAGAGGTGAATTTTCCCATCCTGAGTGGGGGATAATCACCGCATTGGTCAACACTGCCAGGGCATCCTGGATGATTGGCATTTTGAGTGCATCACATGACGAGAGGTTCCAAAGGACTCCTGCAAGAGACACACACAGGCTGTTGGGTGGGCACTGCTCTTTTTCATCTCAGTGTTTTCCTTACTGGAGTTAACAGCACTGGCAGAAAGGAGTAAGACAGTGTGGCCTGGGCTGGACGGAGGGTTCAGTGGGCAGGGCACCTGCTACCAAGCCTGACAGCCTGTGTTTGATCCCCAGGGCCCACGTTGATGGAAGGAGAGAACTAACTCCTGCACACTGTTTTCTGCTATCCACTCACGCACTGTGATGTGTGCATATACACACAGGCACACACAGGGCACACACACACACACACACACACACACACACATACACATACACACACACACACACACAATGCAAAAAAATTCCCCAAAGATAATGTGGGCATACATGCATCCTACAGCTTCCCCCTTTATTTTCAAACATACATATGAACTCATAAAAATGCTCCGAAAATCTGAGTTAAAAAATAAAAACAACAGAGTCATTTCTGTTTCAACAAGCAGAGTGATCTGATCGAAGAACCCACCAAATTTTGGCTCACAATGGACACAAGTTCCTAAGTTCTACCCAACACCAAAGAAGTGTGAAGGCATTCACAATGGGCTTGGAGATCTTCATTTCATTCAGACCTCAGTCTGTGCGTCTTGATGTCTGACACAGCTTCCACGCGAGCGGCCACCCAAGCCACTGCGTGTCTCCTGTCTTGCCAGAGCTGCACGTGATCTAGGGTAGAGGCTGCATACAGGAGGTTGAAGCTTGGTAGTGGGTGAGGGAGGCAGCATTTGCAAGGGTGTCTTCTGGGCGGGGGGGAACCTTTCTGGGAGATATGCCTGGTTCATTCATGCTCCTGTAAGTAACCACTTACCCATCTTCCCATAAGGAAGCCAGAAAACCTTACTGAGTCAGAGAGCTGGACTTGGATGGAATAATTTCTGTGGTCAGTCATGGATACCCTATGTGGGATTCATTTATCCCCGGGGAAAGTAATGCAGCAATAACAAGAAAGGGAGCAGAAAGCAGAACACAGATTGTAGTGGTAATTAGTATAAACAGAGCAAAGTTGGACATGGGGAATGCTTTGGACTTTTAAGTAGGAATTTTCTAAACAAAACTCATTCTGGATAAGGTCACGGGCTTTGGTTCTATGTTATGTAATCATTTAAAATAATCGTATGGTTTTTTTCAGAATAACAGATATAAAGGAAAAAATAAAGACAGAATACTGTGGTATTTGGCTTTAAAGAAAGCCTCTGTGTCCTTCAACTTAGACTGGAGCAATCCCTGCAAGAATGGGGGTGAAATGCGGGTTCCTTCTTACTAAAGTAATTTCTAGATTATTTGTTTACAGAACATGCCATCTCCTTAAACCAGATGAAATAGTGTTTCATCTATTGGGTTAAAATGAACAGAACATACTTTTTTATATTCCATATGTTCAAACATATCCATTGATAATACAAATCTGATTGTTAATAATTAAATAAGTGACTATAAAGTCATATAACATACGGCTTTACACACAAACTTTCAACTGTCTTTAGAAGTGACAATAACTGAAAATTTTACTTAAATGAATGCAAGTCACAGGCATAGATAAGCCAAACCTTTAGTGCAAGGGGTTAACTTGAGGGTAAATCTGCCATATATTACAGCTGTGTGTGAACACAGCCACACCTGCCCAGTCACATGCTGTCTATGCCTACTTTTGTTTTGATAGCAAGAATTGACTATTGTGATAAATAATGAACAATTTACTACCTTCCCTTTATAGAAAAAGTTTACCCAACATTTCTTTAATGCATCAACTCATTTCACTTAGTGCACAGTTTCAAGTTTGAAATTTAATTTGAAAATATTTGAAAGTGTTCAATGGTATAGACTAGATATTCAAAAGGTATATTTTGGAGACAGCTGGCCTGGAGCTTGTTATGCAGATCAATCTGGCTTTGATCTCACAGAGATCCCCTTGCCTCTGCCTCTCAAGTGCTGAGATTAAAGGATGCTCCACCACACCCAGCTGGTGTATGAATTTTTATTTTCATTATTTTTCCTAAATAGAGTATAGTATACAGTAGGTACTCAAAACACATTTGGAGTTGGATTGACTTGTGATGCTAGAAATATTACTAGATGCATGTTACTTTAAAACATGAGATACAAAGCGGTTTATTCACCTATGAAGAAATCTTTTCCTAATTTATCTTTGAAATAGTCAAAATGTTTACCTACATTCATTTGCAGTGTCACGAAATGTTATTTTATGACAAAATAATTAATCTTTTGGTTTTTAAAAATCAGATGAAAAATATAGCATCATTTAGGGCTGGGCATATGACAGACAGTTATTCTTGTGTGAGAGTGGTTGAGGAACTCTGTAATCGTCTTCTGTTTCTAGAAAGAGTCTTCTTTGAGGAGTGGCGTACAGTACACTTGTCTGTAAATATAACGATCCATATTTAGCATAGAGTAAGAAATTACATTTGTCTAGGGCTATGAACACAGATGGTGTTTTCTCCAGGATCCATGACCTCTCTAGCCATGTATATTTGTCTATATTAAATGGGGCCACACATGAGTTCCTTCCCCATGAGCAGGGTTTGAGTCTAATTAAATAGCTCTTGATTACTCCTAAGATAAAGGTGCCACTACTACACTGATTTAGTTTGCTGTGCCAATCATTGTTGTGGTTAGTAGTCCTTAAAGCTGAGGTTGGACCACTGATTGTTCTTCTCCTTTAGCGACTTGCATAGGATCTTGGCTATAGGGAGGTATAGACACGGAGGTGGTCTAAATTGGATTAAGATGTATTTTATGAAATGTACAAAAGGTCAATAAAACTATACACTAAAAGAGGAACTTAATATTTGAGGATAACTTTTCAGAGTGTCATTTAGAGCATTTCTGTGTGTTTTCTAAGTAAACAATGATTAAAATGTATTGTGTGAAATGCACAAAAAACTGAATAAAAATATCCATTAAAGAGTATCTTAATATTTAAGGATAACTTTTCAGTGTCACTTAAAACAAGGTGTGTGTGTCCAAGACAGACAATCAAAAGAATTTTTACTCCCAAATTCTGATTGAAAACAGCAATGCATAGAAACTGAAGCCTGCAAATAAGTGTTTATAAATGCGGGTGACATTCTTTGTGGCAGAACATATAACTAAATATTAAACATACATTTTACATGCGACCTGGATGAGACTGGAGCATGAGCCTACTTCTCAGCTCTCAGCCTTTCCATCTTTCCACACTGGTTCCACCTGTGTGTCTCAGTCCAGGGAACTTAACCCAGCCCTTGAGCCACATCTCCGAGTCTTCTACTATCTGCCTGTGTCTGCAGCCAGGCGGCACTCCCTGAGCTAGTGCTAGAACAGTGACTCTGCCAAGGACAAGCTATCACCTCCAGATGAAAAGTTGATAAAGTGGATAGAAAGTGGTGGAATTCTTTGTTAGGGAATTCAGCCAACATTTGAGGGGTTTCCTTTTTTTTTTCAATTCCACTGTGAGGACACTAAAGATACAGGAAGAAAGATTCAGCTCAGGTTTTTAGCCAGCCAAGTGCATCCTCTTCTTGTGCCAAGCTTGCAGAGGGGCCACATCCCTTGCCTTGAAGTCTCCAGCTTTCCTAAGCTTCTCTCTCTCTCTCTCTCCTCTCTCTTTCAAGAATATATCCAGCCCTAATTGAATAAAAGCTACAATGACCCTTAATAAAGTTATACCGTGTAAAGTAGCATTCACAGGTCCTGGGAATCAGGACATGGATATCTGTGAGGAGCTATTATTTAGTCTGATATTAAGTTCCTTAAAGTATTCTTATGGTAGTTTTCCCCTATCAAGTATAGTCAATCTTTGACAATGTAACACGGTGTTGTCATCTACAAAGTTCACACTCAAGAGCTGTGCAATTGACTAACCACAAAAAGAAAATCAGAGGGGGCTGGAGAGATGGCTCAGCAGTTCAGAGCACTGGCTGCTCTTGCAGAGGACCTGGGTTCGATTCCCAGCTAACTGGAGTTCCAGGGTACCCAATGTCCTCATTTAGCTCTACATGCACTGCATGACACAGGTGCACTTATATATCAGGAAGCAAAACATTCATACACATAAAATAAAATAAAGTAAAGTAAAATCACAAACTCATAAGGTTTTAGCTAAGTGATGGTTTAAGTTTTTACAGCTTTTTATTTATTCTTTTATTTATTGTGTGCATGTACATGGATGCATAAGTGTGAGCCATGGTAAACATTTGAAGGTCAAGAGCACAGCTTGCAGGAATCTGTTCTCTCCTTCCATTATATTGGTTCTAGGGATCAAACTCAGGCCCTCAGTCTTGGTGGCACGCACCTGCAGATGTTGAGCCTTGTGGCTGGCCCAAGACAGTTATGATTTTCTGTTGTGCATTCACTGTTACTGTGGGCCACGGGTCGGACACAGCTACTCCATCTTTTAATTGATCCACTTTGAAGCAGATTCCCTTGTTCATATGTTCATGCCCTCCACACACACTACAGAGTTCTCAGTCGCCAGGCTGTTTGCTGCAGCAGGGATAGCCAGTGGAAAAATCCTTCCCATCCCCCAGCGAGTGCAGCTGCAGTCATCCTGCCCTCCGCAGGGTGGCCTTACTCTGTTCTTGGGCAAGTCACTTGTTTGTACTGCATATCTCTGGCATATGTCACTGACTCATTCTGTAACACTCTTCCTCAGACCTTAACAGGCCAAATCCTTTGTGCCATTCACACATCACCTTAACTGTGCTAAGATGGGGAGGCTTTCCTGGATCTGACTAAAGCACCTTCCTAGATACTTGCTGCCAGCTCCCATTTTAACTTTCATGGAAGTCTTGTCTCCAACTACTGTTCTTCATGATTTGTTGATTTTCCATCATGGACCACTGCTCTCCCCAGAACAACCCTCAGCCATGAGATAAGAACAGACTCCTGTGAAGTGTTCACAGCACATCGAACACACTCAGAACACAGCATCTGCAACACACAGAATACACCTCGACACACCAGGAAGTGCTTAGCAGGTAGTTCCTGCAGAAAACCAGGAATGGATAACTACATGGTGTGTCCTGTAGGATGTCTGGGGCCCTCAGGCAGCAAGCATTTCAGAATCATTAAAGTGGCAGCAAAATGATAAACTGACTTGAGAGGATAATAAAATAACAGATGCAAGGCATAATTTTAGAAATAGTAAATCTAGTTGAGAATAGAAAATTGCCAGTTAAAGGGGCTCATCCACCCTGAATCTACAAACGTTCTACTTGTAGCTAGTAGAGAAAAAATTATATCACTGAAAACACTAATCCATTTATCAGCAGAAGTATCATGACTTCCCATTAATTCTAAGATAGTGAAGGTAATTTCAACTTACATAGTGATTGTAGAAAAAGCTGAACTCACAAAGTACTAGCATCTATGAGAAGTTACACAAAAATGTGTAATTGGTCATTACCAAATTTTAATTTATATGATGAATATATGCCAATCTCTTTCAGATAATAAACTATAATAAAATTGTTTTATAGCATCTTTGCTTTAATTACATGTATCCAATGGCTCACTTTATCAGTATAAAGTTATTACTGTTCCAAATATAATTTTGACAGTAGGTTTACTTCAAGAAGAAATTTAAATAACTAATGATGTATGCTAAATATATTTAAGAGATAGTTTATTTTTAATTCAGGCATAGGATGGCTCTTTTTCTTGAGATTATCCATATTCATGAGCAGTAATTGGTTTATTAAAATTTCTTTAATACAGTCTTAATTACTTTCATTTGATCTTTTATTTGGTTTTAATAGGGGGTAATTGCAGTTTCTTTAACCTGAAGGAGATTACCATCTTTGTATAAAAAAAGTTAACAAAAACCATACTTTAATAATAGTGAGTTTTAAATTATAGTAAAATCAAACATTGCCTCCAGGCTACGCAGGGCTTTATTATACCTTCCTATTTGCTTTTAGCTAGCTTGCTTTACTGTAAGACTTAAGGAAACATTCCTTAACATGGCTCAAGCCAAAGCCTGGAAAACAGTTGGACTTAATTCATTTTATATATTTTTAAAACTTTATTTAAAATAAATCAGTTCAAATTAACTTTGAAGTCTGGATTCACGAGGCCTTAGTTTAGGAAACTCTATCACTTATTTAATTTTGAGAGTGATAGTTTGTGTACCTGAGATAAGGGGGAGGGGAGGATACATGGGGTTAAGACAGCTCATTCTTTAAGAAGATCAGAGGTAGGCCTAGTGGGTTTGTTGAGAGGGAGCTAATGCCCCCTCTGAAGAGGTGCTGTGTTGTATGCAAGTTCATGCTGTCTACCTGAGTACCTGGAGCTTACATGTACACACCCCCAATGTGCACCTGAGAAGCAGAAACCTGAAGGGGTAGCTGGGACCTGGACCATCTTGGTAGTCCAAGATGGAAAACATTCATGCCTGGCACTTAGGAATAGTCTATCTTGAGTTTATGCTGATGTTTACCATACTGTTACTTATGACCATGGCTAACATCTTCAGGTACAAACCTTAGGAGTCCCAAGGTCTGATGAACCAGGGCAAAGGACATTTCTCCTTAATCTTCCCACAGAGAAACCTCAGTGTCCTTTGCAGTGGGGACTAGGTAAAGGTTAGCCCTCGGTTTCCAGCTTACAGAGTCATTTTAAGATTGTGATGAGAGGAAAAGGCTGTGGGCATGATCAACATGGAGGTAAAGAGGAAGCTGAATTGGACAGTCATCAGGTATGACTGCATGATTTCATCCTCCTTCCGACATGGATGTCCAGACAGAATCCCTTAAGTAGCCACATACACATAAAGACTGAAATTAAGCAGAATTAGTATTGCTCATTTATCTATCTATCTATCTATCTATCTATCTATCTATCTATCTATCTATCTATCTATATGTATCATCTATCTATCTAATTTGTTTAATGCACAATGGGCAAAGAGTGAACTGTTCCTTACGTCTGAAAGTAATTCTGACCTTGCCTGTTCATAGCAGGCATGTTCCATTTGAGTTGACTAAATCCACCTGGTTCCCATGAGGTGTTTTAATTGCTAAGGTTCTAAAGCAACTTGCTGGAAAGACAAAGCCATGAATACTGAAGCTCTCTTGTTACAAAACCAAAAGTCACCCCAGCCACACTCTCATATTTAAATTTCTGCACCAACAGCAAACATTAAAAATTAGACCAAGATTGTGTAAGATTAATACAGGCAAGAGACCCATAGACATCTAAATTTTTGATTAGTACTTTAGACAGTTATCTTCAGTGTTGTTTTATAAAGTTTAATGTAAAATGAAGCAATTTTACAAGGATGAATATAACTCTGTTTTTCTAAAGAAAGCTTTTCTTTCTTATTTTTGAGACAGGGTCTCCCTTTAGTCCCAGCTGACCTGGAGCTCTCTATGTAGACCAGGCTGCCTTTGAACTCACAGTGATCTGCTTGCCTCTGGACTAAAGGCATGTGCCACCACGCCTGGCCCCCTAAAGAAAGATTTTTTTACTCAAGCATGTCTACCATCTCTCTTTTCCTACTTGGCATATGCAAATCCTAGTTTATTCAGACTTCGTCTAATAAGACGCTAACAGGGCATATTCTGTTTGTAGAAAACAATGCTTATCTCTAACCAGTACAAAGCAGTGCAGATACTGTTTAAGAAGGTGAGAGCTGCCAGGCATGGTGGTGCACGCCTTTACTCCCAGCACTCAGGATTCAGAGGCAGGTGGATCTTTGTGAGTTCAAGGCCAGCCTGGTCTACAGAGTGAGCTCTAGGCCAGCTGAGACTAAAAGGGAGACCCTGTCTCAAAATTACAAGAAAAAAAAAAAAAAAAAAAGACGAGAGCTCTCCTCTTACTAATTATTTTAAGTAACTGTACTGTATCTTGTAGAAGCTACCGTGAAAGTCATATGTTTGTCTTTGATCACTATGTGTTGTAATCACTATGTGTTGTAACCCCTAGGATTTCATGTTTCTCAATTCCTAAGGGCGTCCGTGGTTAGAAACATGAAATTAGGTTTGCTTAAATCATGGTTTTCCTCAATGACCTTGGTTCATTCAGAAATTATATATATCACCCAAACACTCAGGTTAAGTTTTACAATCTATAGCAAGTAACCCTGGGAACCTTCCTAAAAGTTACAGTAATCAGAGATTATGCCCATTTATCTGGCAAAAGCTATGTTCCATATGTTCTGACAAAAGTAATTTTATGGCTTGGAATTATAAGGATTAAATAATATGAGTTTGGCCTTCTCATAAGTGGCATGATTAGAGAGAGAGAGAGAGAGAGAGAGAGAGAGAGAGAGAGAGAGATCCTTCTTATCAAATGTTTTAAAATATTGGCACAAGTCACCGAATTTCCTGGGGCAAGTTGATAATTAGCCATACTTTTCCATCACTATGCTGCACAAATATAACAATAAAAAGTAATTGATTTGCTTGAGGAAATCCCTGACTATGAAGGTTTTGACTATGAACAGAATGAAATCTGTTTATCAAGACCCCCCTCACAGCTGTGTGGAAACTCTGCTCCATCCTAGAGTGATGCCACCTTAAAATGATGGCACCAGGGGCCATATTTTGTGTGTCTGTGTGCTGTGTGTGTGGTTGTGGATGCCCAGGG
Source organism: Rhizomys pruinosus (assembly GCA_009823505.1). Lineage (NCBI taxonomy): Eukaryota > Metazoa > Chordata > Mammalia > Rodentia > Spalacidae > Rhizomys > Rhizomys pruinosus. The sequence goes on along the minus strand of VZQC01002595.1, from coordinate 1,613,337 downwards.
GTGTGCATGAGGAGGCCGAAGCGGAACATCAGGTGTCTCCCTCTGCTCCTCTCTACTTTCAGGCCTTGAGTAAGGCGTCTTACTCAACCTGAGCTCACTGCTTTGGTGAGGCTGGCCAGTGAGCTCTCAGGACCTTCCTGTCTGTGCTCCCCCCGCCCCAATGATGGGGTTCAAGGCATACACAGCCATATTTATCTTTTCAGATGGGTACTAGGGATGTGTATTCATGTTCAAAAGCTTGCACAATAAGCGTTCTTACTTACTGAATTAGCCCCTTAGGCTCCAAGAAAATTATTAATATGTTTATACTCTCTCACCTTTTGACATTACTTATTTCTTGATTGAGACCATCAGCATTATGACTTTAAGCCTAATAAACTAAGATTTGTTGATCACTAATTTTTGCCTGCTGGCATTATTTGGGCAGCTGGAAAACCTTATGAACAGCTGTGAATGGATAAACTATTGATTTTGTCTAACACAGAGCCTGCTGAGTTTCTGAATGTGTAGTGAGTCCTTTAATCATAAAGTAGACATCTTACTTGGGTGTATGGTCAGGATATTAAGCTGTCTACAGCACCATAAAGTGTCACATCCCAGGAGTCACACAGCCTCCACACATGTTGGCAGCCCCTCAAACTGCCACTCCAGACTCTAGGCCTTGAGTGAGGAGCACTGTGAAATTATACAACCTTCTACAAAATGGGCTGGCTACCACCTTGGAGTTATAGCACATACACCTGCTTTTGCCCTGTTGATGTGGACATAAGAATCTGCATTCAAATTGTTGCATCTTTTGTACCTGAGCATCTCTGTGTTATGGTTCAGACTTGGTTTCTCTCCCAATAGTTCGTGTGTAAAAGGTTTGGACCTCAGGGTGGTGTTGGATCCTTATGAGCTGGAATATATGGAAATCCTTAGGTCACTGTGAGATGGCCTGGGAAGGGATCCTGGGACACTGGCTTCTATGGCTTCCTGACTTTTCCTATACATCTTGTTCTTGTATGCAAGCACGTTACAATGGCATCCATTGTAAGTCCCTGATCCCAGGCTAGATAAATGGGGCAGCCGGATGTTAGACTTTCAGCCTTCATGACTGTGAGCTTACTAAGCCTCTTTCCTTTAGAAAGTTGCCTAGATTTAGCTGATATGTGGTCATGGTAATAAAAAAATGAACCAATACACCTTTGGAAAGAGGACAACCGGGAACAGCTCTTCTATACTGGGGTCATTTTCCAGAATGTGCTTGTTTCTGTGCCTCCCAAAGAAAAAGCCTAGAGGAAGCCATGTGGCATGGACAAAAGAGTAACATCTGGACACCAAAGTCTCAAGCAAAATTTTAGCTCTCGTGTAGGATTAAGAAATAGCCTTTGGCTGAGTATGGTGGCACACATTAATATCAGTACTTGGGAGGCAGAGGCAGATGGATTTCTGTGAGTTCAAGGCCAGCCTGGTCTACATAGTGAGTTGCAGGCCACTAGAGCTGCAGGGAGACCCTTTTTTCAAATAAAAAAAGGAAAGAAAGGAATGGACTATGGTATGTCCTCAATACATTTTCGTAGAATAAATGGAAAAGCAAGTGAGTAGAGAGAGTTGTTGGATCATATAATGTTAAAGTATAAATTATCATATAGGATAGATGAACTAGGTGTCCAAAATAAGATCCTATTGGAAACTCACTTTTCTTTTTTTTTTGGTCTTTTCAAGACAGGTTCCCCCTGTAGCCCCAGCTGTCCTGGAACTCACTCTGTAGACCAGGCTGGCCTTGAACTCACAAAGATCTGCCTGCCTCTGCCTCCCAGTGCTAGGATTAAAGGTGTGTACCACCACACCCAGCTGGAAACTCACTTTTATAATGGGCAAGTACCTCCTCATTTTTGAGTTCTTATTATTCACTAAAGTTTTCACTCACTAATTCATATATATTACTCATGCAAACTTTCAACTGTCTTTGGCAGATAAGGAAACTGAGGCAAAGAAGTTGAGTCACTTGTTCAAAGTCATTCAACTTGTAGGTGAAAATGAAGGTCAGATATGTGTCTGATGAGGATGTATATGAACAGTCAGACAAATGTCAAGCACACGAATTTGCTACTTGAAATTGGAGAGCACTGGTTGGTTTTGCCCACCTGTGAAGCGGAGTGCAAGGACACAAGAGGATGCTATTCATCTTTCCTCCAGTTTCTGTTTAGCCTCTGGTCATGCAGTTTGAGAAATTTCAAGAAGTCGTTTAAGTTCACAAAATGAATAACATTCCTAGTTGTGAAACTACTTTTGCAAGTAATATTTCCTGCAAACATTTAATTCTGCTTATCTCTACTAAAAACATCAAATCCAAAACAACATAGTCACAATCTCCCATAGAGGAAAACAGAATAAATATAAAATTAAATGGGAAGTAGCCTTAAAACTAAATTCCTATCTATATATCATACTAACTTTAAAATTATCTCTTATTTCCAGTTAAATCTAGTTATCTGATGGAGTGCCCTGTACTAAAGACCTGCAATGTTTCCTCACCTGACCACAGCCCTAGATAGAGGTTTCCTTTTAAAGATTTATAACCAGATTTAAACTTTTCTAAAAAATATCTCCAATGACAAGTTTGAGAGAGAGAGAGAGAGAGAGAGAGAGAGAGAGAGAGAGAGAGAGAAGAGAGATGCTGAGTCTCACATCCAAACTCTACTGCCACATAATACTCCTAGAGGTTATTTCATGGAAATCTATGATGACAAAAATGGGAGAAACCTTCCTTTGAGTCATTGGCCAGGGTAGTCCAAGAGACTCCCAAATCCCACATAGGCTATTGCCACAGCCCTTGGTTTCCTCCAGAACCTGAAGGTAAGATCCTATTGCTGAGGACAGAACATGCTTTGGAGACAAAAATTGAAATAATGGAGCTAGAACTGACATAGAAACCAAGTCCCTTGAAGGCTAGCTCTCACAATTTGGAGAGCACTATGCAGGGTACTAAGGGAGAACTGCAATCAGTGGTCAAATACCAGCTTCAAGACAAATATTCAAGAGCTGGAACCAACCCAAATGCCCCTCAACTGATGAGTGGATAGAGAAAATGTGGTACATGTACACAATGGAGTTCTATGCAGCAGTAAAGATGACATCATGAGCTTTGCAGGAAAATGGCTGGAGCTAGAGGACGTCATGCTGAGTGAAGTAACACAGTCCCAGAAAAACAAACGATGAATGGTATCCCTCATCTGTGGATGCTAGTGCCAATTACCTAGTTGTAAGTATTTCTTGTGCATGGCCCCTTGAGCTTTTGTCCAAGCAGTTGGGAGTGATGCATATTGGAAACAACAATAACAACAACAACAACAACAAAAAAAGGACTGCATCAAGAACTGACTGAAACAGTGAACTCTCAAAACAGTCAACTTCCCATGGAGAATATGAGAAAGACTGAGAAAGAGATGAATGCATGTTTGGCAGAATGCATGAGCTCTGGTGGGTGGGGGTTGGGGGACGGGGTCTAGATTTGATAAAATATATAAAATTATAATATATATAAATAAAAAAGACAAATAATTCCATCATCAATGTCTGGTACAGCCTAGGACATCAGGGCAATAGTAGAACTTTTATCTTGGGGGTAATCATTGGCCAACAGATTGGACTTAAAGCCCACTCAATGGGAGGAAACTCATGTGTGGTACTGTAAACATTGCCAGATACACACAGCTGGAGCGGTCATGAATCTTAGAGAAATCCCCAAGGTTGTCACATCCCTAGGATAAGGTAACACCTTTCTTTTTTTCAATTTTATTTTTTGGTTTTCATTTAGAACTTTATTTTCTAATTTATTATTGTTATTAAACTATTTACATACATCACACATCATTTCACAATTGAATTTAGAGTCACTTCCATTTCCATGCCCCCCACCCCACCTGAGTTCCTGTATTCTGCCATACATGCCTTGCATCTTTTTCTGAGTCTTTCCCGAATTTTGTTTTTTTTTTTTTCAAAGCAGATGCTTATTGTTTTGGGGAGAACTTCACTATATCAGTCTTTTTTCCCCCATTCTTTTGTTGTTGTTCTCCCCAACTTGTATTGCATCTATCTATCTATCTATCTATCTATCTATCTATCTATAAATATATTCAATGTACATACATATGTCACCTGAGTTGGAGGACTTTCTTTCTTTTTTTTGTTAAAAGATGTCATGTTTTCCTTAAGGAAGTGTTTGAAGGCTTCTCCCTGGCAAGCCCAAACGAGGTAACATCTAACTGCAAAATACGTATCCTTATATTTACAGACAAATATCCCAGACACCACTCAACAAAGAACCTTCTTTTGCACCACATGAAGAATATTAAAGAGTCCCACAATTGGATACACACATTATCTGTGAATTGCCCAAGTCTAAGTGACACATCCTCAATGCAACCTCTACATGCAAGACTCATACAACATAGAACAAGGGGCCATGAGGACACTGATGAACCTCTTAGCTCTCGTTAAGGAAGCTCCCTCATGCAACAGGGGGCCAGGAACTCAAAAGGCCATGAATGACCAAACCATGGAGATTAGGAATCTACAGAGTGTGAGTGCATGGACAGGTCATCCATATTCAGGGCTCAGGGAACATTTGGGGAGAAGGAGTAGAAAGTTTGTAAGAACCAGGGAAGTGGTGCAATACTATGTGGAAATGAATCCTATGAGCTACTGGGACCCTGCTCATATGAACCTACAGCATTGGTGTCAGCATTCATAAGATCCATGCAAGCTCAGCCAGATAAAAACCCAGCATAGAACTGCAGAAATGGGTAGCAGAACCCAATTTTAGCTGAAGAAATATAGGTAGTTGATGATGGTTGGGTAAGAAAGAACTGGCCTTCTTTAAGTGAGGGACTCTGGATAGGCTGACTAGAGCTCAGTGGATGAACTGGCACTGAGGAATGTCCAGGGTGAGTAAGTTCTCACAATGGGCCTTACCACAAATGACAGAATGTATGAACTCCAGAGGGAGAGGGCTGTGGGATGGAGCCAATGGAGAAGGGGATATAAAGGCAATTAAGACTGGTGGAGATAAAAACATTAAGACAAATTCACTCACTGCTGATCACCCAGAAATTTATATTTCTTTATCAAGGTTCACTTTCATAATTACAGATGTGAATGCTTCTCATTGGAAATGTTCTCCCTGTTCAGAACAGTCAAGATATTCCAATCATTACTAGCTACTCTGAAGTAGAGGCCCCATGGGGAAACAAAATTGTAAGTGTACTTGCTCAGTGAAAAATGGAAACTGACTCTACAGGGCCTTATATAATAAACTCCATTAACTGTCCCCTGACAGTCCCTATGGTACACCATGACTATGCATGGGGTGCTACTGTTTCTAAAAAAAAAAAAAGTAAAAAAGAAAGGTCACTGGGGTTGTAAGTTATTATACCTTAGTTCTGACTAACTGAATGGAATTCATCAACATCAGCTTCCATGTAGCTTTCTTTTTTGGTCTTTTTGAGACAGGGTCTCCCTGTAGCCCCAGCTGGCCTGGAGCTCACTCTGTAGACCAGGCTGGCCTTGAACTCACAAAGATCCACCTGCCTCTGCCTCCCAAGTGCTAGGATTAAAGGCGTGCGCCACCACACCCGGCTAAAACAGTATTTTCTTTTTTTGGTCCCATGTAACTTTCTTTAAATGAGTACAGAAAATTGTATGGTAGGATTATGGGATACAGGAGATCTCCCAAGACCACCTGAAGCACAGGTAGGTAGGTAGGAACTGGGTGCTTCAGCAAGGCGGACTGTTGTTTGACTTAATCTAGTTAATCTAGTTGTCTTTGGCTTAATTGGCTTTTGTGGCTGTAGGGGCAGAGTTACCCTCCCAGCTGGTATAAAAGGTGGGGTTGTGTGGAGCTCTCCCAAGACCATCTGAAGCATAGGTACAAAGAGCCCCCCCCCCACATGCACACCAACTGGGATCACGAAGGCATCTGAAGGAGGCAAGCAAAGCAAGCCTTCAGCACAGTGAAGAGGCATTTGGGACTCACACTGGAATACAGGCAAGGAGAAGTCCATATGCCAGGAACATGAAGAAGAGACAACATGGGGAAAGGTGCAAGATAATTCTGCACCAAGCTCTACCAACCCTGTGGAAGATTCCTACAGTGGGATCCCCCTGAGGATGGCCCAGGATACAGATATCAGAAGCACAATTGTGAACATACTTAAAGTATAAGATTATAAAGAGCAAATCAAAGAATTAAGAAAAGAGAATTAAGAACTCAAGAAGGACCTAGAGAGAGAATGACAAACTCCGGAAAGAAGTGGAAACACTGAAAAGACCCATGATGAAAAAGATAAGGAAACCAACCAGCAAAGCAAAGAGCTACAGGAAGAGATTGAGAAGCTCCAAAAGGAAGTAGAAATACTAAAGAAATCAGAAGAGGAAATGAAAAAAGAAATCAAACACTCATCCAATCAAGAGGAAAGGAATGGAAAAAGCCTCAGAAGCAGAATGGAGGAAGCAGAACAAAGAATATCAGACCTGGAAGATAACACAAAACGACTAAAAAAACCTCAAGTAAAGATTATGATTTTTTTTTTTTTTTTTTTTTATTTATTTATTTATCTTAGAGAAATCCCAAGGTTTTGTCACAGGGGGGCCCCCTAGGATAAGGTAACACCTTTCTTTTTTTTTCAATTTTATTTTTTGGTTTTCATTTAGAACTTTATTTTCTAATTTATTATTGTTAAACATTACAATACATCACACATCATTTCACAATTGAATTTAGAGTCACTTCCTTTCCATGCCCCCACCCACCTGAGTTCCTGTATTCTGCAATACATGCCTTGCATCTTTTTTCTGAGTCTTTCCCGAATTTTTTTTTTTTTTTTTTCAAAGCAGATGATTATTGTTTGGGGAGAACTCACTATATCAGTCTTTTTTCCCCCCATTTTTTGTTGTTGTTCTCCCCAACTTGTATTGCATCTATCTATCTATCTATCTATCTATCTATCTAATCTATAATATATTAAGCATGGTACATACATATGTCCACCTGAGTTGGAGGACGTTTCTTTCTTTTTTTTTGTTAAAAGATGTCATGTTTTCTTAAGGAAGTGTTTGAAGGCTTCTCCCCTGGCAAGCCCAAACGAGGTAACATCTAACTGCAAAATACGTACCTTATATTACAGACAAATATCCCAGACAAACTCATCAACAAAAACCTCTTTTGCACCACATGAAGAATATTAAAGAGTCCCACATGGATCACACTTATCTGTGATGCCCAATCTAAGTGACACATCAATGCAACCTCTACATGCAAGACTCATACAACATAGAACAAGGGGGCCATAGACACTGATGAACATCTGTCTCGTTAATAAGCTCCCGCATGCAACAGGGGAGAGGAACCAAAGCAATGAAAGGACCAAACCAGGAATAGGAATCTACAGAGTGGTGAGGTGGCATGGACAGGTAATCCCATATTCAGGGCTCAGGGAACATTTGGGGAGAAGGAGTAGAAAGTTTGTAAGAACAGGGAAGTGGTGCAATACATTGGAAATGAATCCTATGAGCTACTGGGACCCTGCTCATATGAACCTCAACATTGGGTGTCAGCATTCATAAGATCCATGCAAGCTCGCGATAAAACCAGCATAGAACTGCAGAAATGGGTAGCAAGAACACAATGTTGTAGCTGAAGAAATATAGGTAGTTGATGATGGTTGGGTAAGAAAGAACTGGCCTTCTTTAAGTGAGGGACTCTGGATAGGCTGACTAGAGCTCAGTGGATGAACTGGCACGGAGGAATGTCCAGGGTGAGTAAGTTCTCACAATGGGCCTTACCACAAATACAGAAATGTATGAACTCCAGAGGGAGAGGGCTGTGGGATGGAGCCAATGGAGAAGGGGATATAAAGGCAATTAAGACTGGTGGAGATAAAAACATTAAGACAAATTCACTCACTGCTGATCACCCAGAAATTTATATTTCTTTATCAAGGTTCACTTTCATGATTACAGATGTGAATGCTTCTCATTGGAAATGTTCTCCCTGTTCAGAACAGTCAAGATATTCCAATCATTACTAGCTACTCTGAAGTAGAGGCCCCATGGGGAAACAAAATTGTAAGTGTACTTGCTCAGTGAAAAATGGAAACTGACTCTACAGGGCCTTATATAATAAACTCCATTAACTGTCCCCTGACAGTCCCTATGGTACACCATGACTATGCATGGGGTGCTACTGTTTCTAAAAAAAAAAAAAAGTAAAAAAGAAAGGTCACTGGGGTTGTAAGTTATTATACCTTAGTTCTGACTAACTGAATGGAATTCATCAACATCAGCTTCCATGTAGCTTTCTTTTTTTTGGTCTTTTTGAGACAGGGTCTCCCTGTAGCCCCAGCTGGCCTGAGCTCCTCTGTAGACCAGGCTGCCTTGAACCACAAAGATCCACCTGCCTCTGCCTCCCAAGTGCTAGGATAAAGGCGTGCGCCACCACAACCACCGGCTAAAACAGTATTTTCTTTTTTTGGTCCCATGTAACTTTCTTTAAATGAGTACAGAAAATTGTATGGTAGGATTATGGGATACAGGAGATCTCCCAAACCACCTGAAGCACATAGGGGTAGGTAGGAACTGGGTGCTTCAGCAAGGCGGATTTTGTTTGACTTAATCTAGTTAATCTAGTTGTCTTTGGCTTAATTGGCTTTTGTGGCTGTAGGGGCAGAGTTACCCTCCCAGCTTGGTATAAAAGGTGGGGTTGTGTGGAGCTCTCCCAAGACCATCTGAAGCATAGGTACAAAGAGCCCCCCCCCCACATGCACACCAACTGGGATCACGAAGGCATCTGAAGGAGGCAGCAAAGCAAGCCTTCAGCACAGTGAAGAGGCATTTGGGACTCACACTGGAATACAGGCAAGAGAAGTCCATATGCCAGGAACATGAAGAAGAGACAACATGGGAAAGGTGCAAGATAATTCTGCACCAAGCTCTACCAACCCCTGTGGAAGATTCCTACAGTGGGATCCCCTGGGGGATGGCCCAGGAACAGATATCAGAAGCACAATTGTGAACATACTTAAAGTATAAGATTATAAAGAGCAAATCAAAGAATTAAGAAAGAGAATTAAGAACTCAAGAAGGACTAGAGAGAGAATGACAACTCCGGAAAGAAGTGGAAACACTGAAAAGACCCATGATGAAAAAGATAAGGAAACCAACCAGCAAAGCAAAGAGCTACAGGAAGAGATTGAGAAGCTCCAAAAGGAGTATAAATACTAAAGAAATCAGAAGAGAAAAAAGAAAAAAAAATTAAACACTCATCCAATCAAGAGGAAAGGAATGGAAAAAGCCTCAGAAGCAGAATGGAGGAAGCAGAACAAAGAATATCAGACCTGGAAGATAACACAAAACGACTAAAAAAACCTCAAGTAAAGATTATGAAAAATTTAAAAATACACAAAAGTGGAACAACCAGGAACTGTGGGACACTATGAAAAGACAAACCTCTGCATCATAGGAATAGAGGAAGGAGAAGAATCCCAAGAGAATGGTATTGATCAGATCTTCAATAGAATAATAGATGAAAACTTCCAAACTAAAAAAAAGACAAACCAATACAAATACAAGAAGCACATAGAACTCCAAACAGACAAGATCAGAAAAGAAACTCTCCACGCCACAATCATAGTTAAAATGCTAGACACCCAAAACAAAGACAAAATTCCTTAAAGCCACAAGAGAAAAACAAAGTGACCTATAAGGGGAAACCTATCAGAATTACAACTGACTTCTCAGGCTCAACTATGAAGCAAGAAGAATGTGGAGCAAAGCATTCCCAGTGTTAAAGGACAATAGATGCCAACCCAGGTTACTACCCAGCAAAAATGTCGATTATAGTTGAAGGAGAGAGAAAAACCTTCCATGACATAAAACAAGATGAAAGAATATGGGTCCAGAAAACCAACCCTTCAGAGAATACTTGAAGCAATTCAAAGGACAGAAGGAAGGAATAACCATCCCCAAGCACCTAGAAAGAGAAATCAATAAAAGCATAACTGTAGAAGTGGAGACCTAAACCAAAACCACAAATGGATAATAAGGCAAAAGGAAGCAACACAAACCTATCAGTCATAACCTTAAATATTAATGGACTAAATTCCCCAATCAAAAGACATAGACTGGGAGATTGGATTAGGAAACAGAACCCATGATGTGCTGTCTAAAGAAACACATCTTACCTTCAAGGAAGGCACTACCTTAAAGTGAAAGATGGAAAAAAATATTCCAAGCCATGGTACCAAAAGAAAGCAGGTGTTGCTATTTTAATATCAGACAAAATAGACTTCAAAGTAAAAGAAATCAGAAGAACAAAGAAGGGCCATTACATTTTTATCAAAGGAACAATTCATCAAGAAGATTTCATAATATGAATATATACGCACCAAACTCTGGTGCACCAAACTTTATGAAGACAATTCTCCAGGACCACAAGTCACACAACCAACCCCAGTACACTCATAGTAGGGGAATTTCAATACCCCACTGAGCCCTTTGGACAGGTCAACAGGACAAAGAAAAAAAGAGAGACATCTGAACTGAATGATATGATACACCAAAGGACCTCATAGACCTCTCCAAATATTCCACCCTAAATACCAGAGAATACACTTCTACTCAGCACCCCATGAACATTCCCAAATCGACCACATACTGGGACATAGAAGAAACCTCCACAAATACAAAAAGATTGAAATAATTTCATGCATTCTATCAGACCACAGTGCAATAAAGCTCAACATCAACAACAGGATAAACCCTACTGCCTACAGGAACACATGGAGACTAAACACACTCTTGAATAAGGAATGGGTCAAGGAAGAGATAAAGAAAGAAATAAAAGCATCCTGGGACTGAATGACAATGACAAATCAAACAACAAAACCTATGGGATACCTTAAAAGCAGTCTTAAAGGGAAGTTTATAGCTTGGGTGCCTACATTAGAAAAACAGAAAGAGGCACAAGTGAATGATCTAACACTACAGCTAAAGCACTTGAGAGGCAACAACAGTGACCCCTAAATGCAACAGACAGGAAGAAATAACAAAAGTCAGAACAGAAACCAATGAAATAGAAACAAAGAAAACAATACAAAAATAAATCAATGAATCCAAAAGCTGGTTCTTTGAAAGATAGACAGACCTCTCGCCCAGTTAACCAAAAGAAAGAAGGAACAACTCCAAATCAATACAATCCACGATGAAAAGGGAAATATCACAACAGAAAATCATATGGGAATATTTCAAGAACCTATACTCTACCAAGTTTGAAAACCTAGAAGAAATGGATGAATATCTGAAATCCTGGGAATCACCAAAGCTTGACCAAGAAGAGATTGGCAGCTTAAACAGACCCATAATATATGAAGAAATTGAAGATGTAATAAGAAACCTCCCAACTAAAAAAAGCCCAGGCCCAGATGGTTTCACAGCAGAATTCTATAAAACATTCAAAAAGACCTACAACCATTATACTGAAACGGTTTAGAAGGATACAAACAGAGGAATTCTCCTCCCAAATCCTTCTATGAAGCCAGTGTCACGCTATTACCAAAAACCAGGCAAAGATACAACTAAAAGGAGAACTATAGACCCATCTCATAATGAACACAGAGGCCAAAATCCTAAACAGATACTGGCAAATTGCATACAAACCACTCAAGAAGATCACCATCATGACCAAGTGGGGATTCATACCAGAGATGCAGGGATATTTACATAGAAAATCAATAAACAATCATCATCAGCATATAAATGGAATGAAAAGACAAAAAACAACACCATCATCTCAATTGAGCTGAAAAAGCCTTGGCAAAATCCAGCATCCCTTCATGCTTAAAGTTGGATTGGAGGGATCATTCCTCAATGTAATCAAGCCATATACAGAAACCCACAGCCAATATCATCCTAAATGGGGAAATGAAAGAAACATCCCTTTAAAGGTAGGAACTCAGCAAGCTGTGCCCGTCCACCACTCCTCTTTCAATATAGGGCTTGAAACACTTGCTAGAGCAATAAGCAAGAAAGGGAAATTAAAGGAGTACTAATCAGAAAGAGGAAGTCAAGCTATCCCGGTTTGCTGATGATATGATTGTTTTACTTAGGGGATGCAAAAACTCCACCAGAAAAACTAATGAAACGATTAGTCACCACTCAGTCAAAAAAAAAAAAAAAATTAACTTAAAAAATCAATGGCCTTTCTTTACAAACCAAGAACAAGCAACTGGAGAAAGAATTCAAGGAGACCTTCCCACTCACAATAGCCTAAAACAATAAATACCTAGGAACAAACCTAACCAAGACACCAAAACACCAAAGATCTCTACAAACAAAAAATTTAAGCCTTTAAGGAAAGAAATTGAAGAAGAACAACAGAAGATGGAAAACATCCTATGCTCATGGATTGGGAAAACTAACATTGCAAAAATGTCCATTCTTCTACCCACACTCTTGTAAGATTTAACGCATCCCAATTAAAATCCCCAAGAGTTTCTTCACAGGCTTGGAAAAAAAAAGTCCTTAATTTCATTTGGAAAAACGGAAGACCCCCAGTAGCCAAAACAACCTGATGAAAAGAGCAAACACAGGGGGTAGCTCTAACACAGACTTCAAACTATACTACAGGGCATAGTCATAAAAACACACTGGTACTGTCAAAAACAGACTGTTGACCAATGGAAAAAACCCAAAGATCCAAACTTGAGCACATACAATTTCAGCCATCTCATATTTGACAAGGGGGCCAAGAAGACACAATGGAGAAAAGACAGCATCTTCAGCAAGTGGTGTTGGCAAAATTGGATCACCACTTTTAGAAGAATGAAATTAAACCCCTACCTCTTGCCCTGTACAAAAGTCAACTCCAGATGGATCAAAGACCTCAACATGAAACCCCAAACTCTGAAGGCAATAGAAGAAAAATTTGGCAGCAGACTACAAGACATAGGTGTAGGAAAAGACTTCCTAAATCAGACAGCAGCTGCGCGAGAATTAAGGTCGACAATTGACAAATGGGACCTCATTAAACTCAAAAGGTTCTGTACATCAAATACACTGTAAGAGCTTCATTTTGTTAGATAGGACAGACAGGAAGGGGCCCTGTCCACTGGTGGTCTTTCTCTCCTGTGCCACTTCAAGCACAGTATTTGCATGGTTTAGAAATGGGCACTGCCTCATGGAAATGTTTTCTTGCTGCTTTCACCACCTAGGATGAGTCTGCTACTCTGTCCTTGACCTTGGCTGTAGAATTCCAAAGGGAGGAGTGATGAGGTACAAGTAGTCAGCAGGGAGTGGATTGTCCTGAAGCAAGGGGGCTGCCAGAGTGCCCTGAGCTGGAAAGCACTGCTTTTCCACTCTAACTCCACTTAGAGAAAGAGATGAAAAGCATGTTTGGCAGAATACATGAGCTCTGGTGGAGCGGGGGATAGGGTGGGGGACACCGGTCTAGATTTGATAATCTTGTACAAAATATATATTAAAAAGATTATGGGATATGATGAAGGAGCTTGGTATATGAGATCTTAATATGTTAACATCATCGTTTCGTTCATCATTTACTTGTGGATTTTGTTTCATTGTCAATCTATTTGGTAACCAGAATACTCTTTGACTAACAGAACTGTCTGATGACTTAGAGACAGAAGCTGCCCCAGAAGTCAGTTCTATAAATATCCATCAATCTTTGTGCATTCCCTTCAAGGAACTAGGAAACAACAGAAGTGGAAAGAAGTAGCCTCAAGCCCCGAGGATCCTCAGTGCGGCAAAGGATTGTTCATTTGCATATGATGAAGTTTTGGTTAGTTAACCCTAATCTTTGTTGTTGTTGTTATTGTTCAATCAATATTTTTGTCTGAGAGGAGTTAAACCTAGAGGAGAAGTGTGCACAGGACTTCAGGAAAGACATCAGAGCTGCTGAGGAAGAGCTATGGGCGAGGGCAACCTGGTAAAAGGGGGTCACAGGGCAGAAACCCTATTTCGGGCATAGGTCTCAGGCTCTTCCAAGAGCAGGATGTCAAAATGGAATGTAAAAAATCAACCAGAGAGCAAGAACATCTTACTTAGGAAAGGAAATAAGGTCTATAGGGTGAGGCAGTGTCTCAGGGGGAGGTGGGGGGTAGGAGGAGGTGGGGAGGAAGTGGGGGACAACACTGTATTTGCTACCTCCATGAGTGGCACAGTTTTTGAGAAGAACTCAAGAGTTGAAGTTACGACCCCAAGCTGAGATCATGGAACAGATATTCTGTGTGTCAGACCCCAGGAAAATCTCTGTGCTTCTGTGCTTTAGTCTCTAGATGGGCAGGAAAATATCATTCAAGGCATTGGATAGTCACTGTATGGCATCCCAGTCTACAGCGCGGTGATGTCTATGCTGTCTACAGTCTTCTAAAACCCAAGGTCTGCACACACAGAACCGCATGAGGCTAGGTTGGGAAGTAGCTGAGAAGAAAGGAGTTAGCAAATGTCCAGGATGGAAGGGTGAGAGGAATGACTGTGAAAACAATCACAAGGCATTCTATACTTACATGCAATTGTTAAAAAGTAAGATTTAAAAAATGAATTAAAAAGATTCTGCTGTGTTTATATGTAGAACTCCATGCACCTATGCCTCCAGCCTTGCAGTGGGGTTCAGCCAATGAATGAAGGGTGTGAATGAACAACGAGGTTCAATGGGACGGAGCAGGGACACACATGCAGCTGAGAGGCTTTCTGGGGCTGACACCTATTTCCATGGGCCCCTGTCTTCCAGACTCAGCAAACACTGTTTCTTCCTATTCATGCCTAACCACCCCTGAAGCAGTCCCTTAGCTCTGCCCATATCTGCAATGGGTCCCTTCACTATACTTTGTGCAGGAATATAAGTTAATGTGTCTTTTTTCTCCCTATAGGGCCCCTAGTGAAAGCTCGGGGCAGAAGCAAGCCCTACAAACATTTGCCTGCAGGTACCCTGGGACATCATTAAGCTGTCACATCACGAAGTGATCTCTGGTTTTGTTTTCTTATAAATATTTTTTTCTATTCAGAGAGAGAGAGAGAGAGAGAGAGAGAGAGAGAGAGAGAGAGATTGATTGTGTGTGTATCTGTGTATGCTACAGCACATGACTGAGGTCAAAGAACAACTTGTAGAAACCAGCTTTGTCTTTGTGCTCCTTGGGTCTCAGTGATCTAACTCAGATCTTCAGGCATGGCAGGGAGCGCAGTTACCTGCTGAGCCATCTCCCTGGTCCTTTGGTTTTATTTTACAAAGTTTTAATTGCTGCCTAGTGTGTTCATTTGCATATGATGAAGTATTGGTTAGTTAACCCTAATCTTTGTTGTTGTTATTATTGTTCAATCAATATTTTTAAGCAAGTACTATGTGTAACAGTCTGAGATTTTTAAATATCCTTTATTAATGAAAAAAAATTTTTTTTGAGACAGGGTCTTCCTGTTGTCCCAGCTGTCCCTCAGGCTGGCCTTGAACTCACAGAGATCTGCCTGCCTGTCTCCTAGCTGAAATTTGTTCTTTGACATTTTTAGACATGTCTAAAATGCATTCTAGTTATTCTTTAAAGATGAAATTCATACAGTACACAATTAACAAATAATTATACTAAGTGTAAAATTGAGTAGCACTAAGTATATTCACTGTGGGTGCACAGACATTACCTCCAGCAAAGCATGCTCTCCTCACTCTAAAATGGTGGTTGGTTTATGAAGGGACCATTCTGAAAGCAAGAGAACGTGCTTCTAAGAGGTTAGAAGCGAGGAGACCAGCCAGAGGCTGCACTGTGATTACATGGAGAAGGAAGATGTGGATGCCACATATCTGTCTGGGTGGACTGAGGAAAAGCAGAGGGAAATCAGGCCACTGGGGCTTGGAAGCCAGGAGGAAAAGGCTTGGCAGGAAACTGGATTGCAAGTTCGATGTGTTACATCTGAGATGCAGACTGGGCACCATCCCACAGTGATAGCAGGAGGCCACTGCCCAGAGAGTCTAAAGCTCAGGCTAAAGACAGAAACACAGAGCCCTCAGCATTTAGGTGGTATTTAGAACTTCAGGATTGGATGAAGTCACAGAGAAAGAGTTCAGATGAAGAGCTGCTTCTTAACACACTGGCATTTAGAGGCTGATGGTAAAAGCAGTGTGGCATCCAAGGGCAAGCATCATAAGAAATTTAGCCTCACGTACTGTTAACATGGGATAATACACACCTGAGTTCTCAGTTGACACCTCCATTTATATGTCTCCTTTCATTGGTGTGTTTATGTGCTGTACTTCGTGTGTGTAGTGTATTTGTTTGTGTGTGGGGATATTTGCATCCATGTGCTCTTCCATATGGAGGGCAGAGGTAGATATTGGTATCTTTCTTTAATTGCCCTCTGCCTTTGTTTTGGTAAAATAGTATGTTATTGATTCTTCAAGAATTTCTTTCTTTTTTGGTCTTTTTGAGACAGGGTCTCCCTGTAGCCCCAGCTGGCCTGGAACTCACTCTGTAGACCAGGCTGGCCTTGGACTCACAAAGATCCACCTGCCTCTGCCTCCCAAGTGCTAGGATTAAAGGCATGCACCACCATGCCCGGCTAAGAATTTCATACAATGTATTTAATCATATTCAAAAAATCTGCCCAGCTCCTCTCTTCTATGGGTCAATCTCTCACTTATCCTGCAGCACATGGATTTGCTTGGATGGCAGGCCAGTGGGCTTCAAGATCTGCTGGACTCTACTCTTCCCCTACAACAGGGATTCCAGGCACCTGCTACAGAGCCTGGATTTCTATGTGGGTTCCAGGGATCCAAACTCAGGTTTGTATGGTTGTGAGGCAGGTGCCTTACTGACTGAGCCGTCTCCATCAGTATCCACTTATCTCTCTCTCTCTCTCTCTCTCTCTCTCTCTCTCACACACACACACACACACACACACACACACACACACACACACACACACACAGAAAACCAAAGCTGCAGTTTTTGTCTTAAAGCATCTATTTTAGGCCCATCAGTGAGTTAATTGAAAACAAAGGGAAGCAAGTTGGAAGGCTGATCATTGTATCAAGTACTTGGTGACTATAAGCAGAACAAATGACAGGAGAGGATAAAATCACTTATTTTCTGAATCAAGCAGCAGCAACATACGCTGAGCGTAGTAAGGGGTGCATAATCACAGGGCCTCTATTATGACAGGAATGCAGAGTGTAATAGGATTTTCAGAAAACAATTTAGAGAAAGTGACAATCTTGCTTATTTAAATGCTGTGCTACATTCTGCACTACTCCTCCAGGTAAATCACAAAATTGATAAAATGACTTTCGGAGATGTTGTTGAATATGTTGAACACATGTAATGCATTTATCTGCTGACTAACCCTCAGGTGAGTATAAAAACTGTATTGTTTCCCGAGACACAAAGGCAGCTTTTACTAAGCCATTATGCTAAATCTTAGAAGTTCTATGCTTTGTCTGTTTCAACATAGCTTTCCCAATATGGATACACAGAATATAACAAATTCTATTTGAAATTATAATTAGTCTTTATCAAAAGCTCTCAAGTTTACAGAAGTATATGCTTTGGTATATATTTTAAAGCCTTTGAAGACAATAAGTTATGTTTTTCCTCTGACTGAATTTAATACATGATAACTAAGTACAGATATATATATATATATATATTTTTTTTTAGAGATAAATGATAAAGTGAAAAGGAAATCTACCTGTGGATATTCAGATGTGCTGGGTCAGGCATCAGCATATCCCTCCACTCCTAGCAGACATTCATAGGTCGTTTTATAAAATCACAGCATACATGATGTTTGCTAACTTCCCTTTGGGATTTAATACATAGCACTAATGCATTTTGGTATCAACAAATATGTAGTCAGATGTTAACTTTGCTTAATGATGGTCTATTGCATGGATTATTTTATCCATCTGCATTCTGGTGGGCATTAGGCTGTTTCTTTTTTTTCTGTTTCTTTTTTTTACCACGTATTTTAAATGCTTTTCATTTTTAACTCTTCTGCATTGAAGATTGTTCTTAATACCTACTGAGGATAAACTCCAAAAACTTTAATAACTGGATAAAGAGCGTGAATATTTCAAATAATAATAAATTGCCAAATTTTCTCCAAAAAGATTATTCTGATGCCAGTTGCACTTGGTTATGTGCAGAATGCTGCCTTCTAATGCTGTAGCCAAGTGGCTGTTTTCATGTCCAGAGACTAACAGTAAATGTGGCGTCTCATCACTGGGGTTCTTTTAATGTGACTTCCTGTTCCAGGTGTTTTAGCTACTTTCATATTGGTTTCTAGAATTCAAATTCCTGTTTTCCATTATTGAAGTTCCTAATTGGTACTGCACTGGGAATAAACATGTTAAATTGCAGAGCTGTGGAGCCGCTAAAGAATTTAAAAAGTACCAGAATGAGTACTGATTTGAAAAATCATTAGGTTTTTTTTTTTCTTATCTTTACTGTTTGGGAC
The DNA here is from genome assembly GCA_009823505.1 of Rhizomys pruinosus. NCBI lineage: Eukaryota > Metazoa > Chordata > Mammalia > Rodentia > Spalacidae > Rhizomys > Rhizomys pruinosus. The sequence goes on along the minus strand of VZQC01002595.1, from coordinate 1,594,839 downwards.
ATTCAGTATATTGACATCTACATTATTTTTCACAGTGTCAGTTCAATAATTTTCTATAATTAATCCTACTTAAAAAACTCTGGGGAGCATTTGTCTTTGCTGTTTCCCACTGACATGGTTCTTCTGTCTTGGACCCTGATAAGAGTAAGAGTCAATGGTGATGAACTTCACATATAGGTGGGTGCTGGAAGCATATAGTGACTGGACACATATACCCATGTTTGACAGTGGGCACTGACTATTGACAGTTTCAACAGTGAACTCTTTTTGTGATGAAAGCCTACATGTGTAAAGCTTTTGAGCCATTTGTTTTGGGAAGCACATGGCTTAGCTTGTGTGTACAGGTTAAGGGCAGTACCATTGACATGACTACAAGCAGAATGGCATTTTTCGTGCACTTAGCTCTTGTTCATCTAACTTATTACTTCTATTTTCTCTTCAAACCACCCTATCATTTGAAGACCAATTTCCTCACCTTAACTAACAGGAACAGAAACTCAGGATATAGAACAAACCGAATTGGATTCACTGTCGTGATTTGGAGTCATCATTTCTAGTTTAAAATATCAAAATAACCTAACTGTTCCCATTACCCCTGCTTATCTTGAGGCAGACTATTTGTTCCAATCCATCATGTCGCTGCTGTCAGATTAATGTTCCCACCCTCCAGGAGGGATTCGTGTCACTGCCCTACTCAATGGCCATCTGTTTGTCTCCATCGCCCACAGGTTTAAGAACAAATGACACTATAGAACAGCAACTTTGCAGGATTTGATGATTTGTTTTTTTATTCAACTTCTTATAGAAAGTCCCAATGAGAGTAAGGTAAGGACATCAAATATAACCCCTCCCAAGGTTGAGCTAATAAGGTCTCAGCACATGATCCTTCCATTGTAAACATCATAACAGATGGAATATACATACTTGCAGAGATGGGTGCATGCTACATCCCTCACCAAAGTTCAACAAATCCCAGTGCACTTTGGTTTTCAGCAGGAACTGAGATTTCAAATGAAACCTTTAAGGAGGTGGGAATTTAGAGACAGCTCAGTACACAGGGAATCCTATCCTATTTGTTCTGGGTTTTCAGCCAAGGACAGTGAGCTCAATCATAAGACTGGAGGTGTATGATGCTCATTTTCTTCCCAGTTTGATCACCGATAAAACTACTATGATGCCTAATAATGTTAGAGCTCCATTAAACCATACAAAAATGGGAAGCCAATTCTCGGTGTACTTAAAGATGTACATATTATTTATTTGAAATTACCAAGCTCATTTAACATACAAAAATTAATCAAATATATACATAAATATGTTCAAAATGCAGAAATTACAAGCTATGAAGAATAATTTTGATCTATCATCTTATGGAGACTAAAAATATCTAAGGGAAAAGAGACATTTGAACGATATATTTTTGGTCTGCTCAGAGCTAATTATATATTGTAGACTATTTCTTGCTATACTACACCACACAGAATCAACATTATATGGAAACATTCATGTCATTAATTTAAATTCTGAAAAATATCTTGCCAAAATAACCTCCATGATCCATATTACTGAGTTGTTTTTATTGCAATAATTACACAGGTGAGTTATGGTTTGTAATGACAAAAATCTACTAATCAAATGAAAAATATTCTTGATTCTATTACAGAAAAAGGTGAAGCCATGAATTTTAAAACTATGCTGAGTAGTTTATATAAGACAAATGTACATAGTGTGACCCTGGTCCCTGGCATCTAAAGGCATGGTGGGGCCAGTAGAGATGAAGATGAAGAATAGAGTAGAGGAAGAAGGAGTCAAAGGGTGGCCTAGGATCCAAGCCTGCTAGAGATTGTTTGAGATGGAAATGGGATCTCTCAATGCCCATTTCCATCTCCACAACAACATACCCCGCAGAAGTGCTAGAATACCACCACCCATGATAACAAGCAAGGTCTTGTCTTGATAGGCCTTTTTCAGTAAGCCTGGAAGAGAGCACAATAGTGGATCAATGATATTTCCAGGTAAAAGGAAAAGAAGAGTCTCCACAAAACTAATCAAAGGGTAGTATACTGATGCTCTGACTTGGGCATCATGGAGACAAGGTGATATGAAAGTTCCTCTGCCTTTAATGAGGTGGTATATTAATGTTTGTGATAGGGATAAAATATCATATCCACAATATATCCTGAATGGAAATTTGTCCTATTAATCTTGCTAAGAGGAGTATCATTAACAACACCTATGGGGAAGACAGTACTCACAAAAAAGGTATACGTAGCTAAAAAAAAAAAAAAAAGTCCAGTATGTTTGAGAGGTCCATACAACATTGTTGTTCTGAATATTATATATCAACATTTCAATTTTTAGTACGTAAAATTTTGTTGCTAAAATAAATTAGACAAACAAGAACCACAACATTTAATCATTTGAAGCTTGAAAAGAATGCATTGATTTTTATCTGTTTACACTATAAGAAGGCCAAACACAATGAGTTCTTGACCTTATATTTAATACTATTTGTTAGAAAACTTTATGCCTTGTTAGTGTTTTGGAGAGAGAGCTTTGCTACTCATAATTGGAAAATTCTTATTTAAAACTATCCCACTGAGATGACAATTCATACTTTATAGTTATTAATTATAGCTGTGGTATGTGTAGCAATAAGTGAATAATGTTTCATAGCTTTATTAAATTCATTTTCAGATAGCTACATTCTTCTGTGTGGACATATTTATTTTTTAAATTGTTTTCATGTGTATGAGTGTATTGCCTGCATGTATGTAATAGCAGTCGTGTCATGCAATGCCTGCAGAGGTCAGATCCCCTGGAACTAGAGTTATGGACAGTTGGTTAATTGTTAGCTACCATGGAGATGCTGGGAAGTGAACCCAGATCCTCTCCAAGAGCAGATAGTGCTCTTAACCACTTAGTCATCTCTTCAGCCCTTGTGTGGGTACATTTTAAGATAAGTGATATAGATATTTATTCTTAAATAAAAAACAGTACTCGTAATTTTCAAAACAAGACTACCACTTCAAATACAGACTGTCCTTCGAGTCTACATATTTGATTGTATGTTACCCTTGCATCTGTAATATATCCAATTTAAGTTCTCTTTAAAAAGGTATGTTTTCTTATAGTAAATATATTCTTATCAACCAGATTCTGGCCTCCATTCCTAAAAGTTAGAAAGTCTCAATTCTAAGAACATCCCTGGCCAGGCGTTGTGGCACATGCCTTTAATCCTGGCACTCAGGAGGCAGAGGCAGGCAGATCTTTGTAAATTCAAGGCCAGCCTGGTCTACAGAGTGAGTTCCAGGACAGCTGGGACTACAGGGAGACCCTGTCTCGAAAAGACCAAAAAATAAAAAAGAATAAAAAAGAATATCCCTAATTTATACCTATCACCAAAGGCTTAAGTTGATTCCAGAGTAGGCAACTCTGGAAATTGTTTAACATCTAAAAATATACATAATTTCTAATTCTAAAATGATTCATATAAATTATACAGAACTTTTAGTTCAGGATAGATAACATTAGCCTTTGACTGCTCCCTCTACCTGACATGAGTGGTTACATGCTTTGTGTTTTCTGGGGAAATGAACTAAATGCTTCACTCTTTGAGGGGCTTATCACATCACTGACTTTCATTAAAGAAGGCAGCAACCAACAGAGAAAGAGAAAGTAGGATGTGTGCTTAAAATGTACAAATTGTTATTGGGGTTTCACAAGGCAGCACTCTCTAGGTCCTACCTCTTCCTGGCAAGTACTGAAAACATGGCCTAGATAGGTAGAGAGCCAAGCAAATGTGTACATTTACAGTGACATGACATGGCAATTTCTATGAATCAGCGATGCTGTCTCACATCTCGGCGTATGCCTCTGTCCCCTGCTGATCAAACAGGACATAAGTCCACAGGCAGCCTGGAGATAGGCTGACAGAATCTAGTACAGTAGAGCATCCCTAATCTGACAACTGAAAATCCAAAGTGCTTCTAAATATAAAGTTTCGAGAACAAGCATGACGGCACAAATGGAAAACCACACACCCGACTTTATATGATAAGTTTCAATACAAAATGCAGCACACAACACAGTTTATTTAGTGTCCCCAGTGAAAAAAAAAGACACTCCAGAAACCTTAGCTTTTATGGACAAATTCTGCTTCATGTGCACAATTATTAAAAATATATAACATTATCTTCAGACAATGAGTAAAGGGGGCATGATACTATAATATTGATAAAGGAGAACAAGGAAGGATGCTTTAAAAATGTACTGAGTTCATAAATGTGTATGCATATGTATATATATATATATATATATATATATGTATGTATGTATGTATGATGATGTATATGTAGCAGTCAGAAGACAACTTTTGGAAATTGGTTTTCTCCTTCTACTATGTGGTCTCTGGGGCTCCAACTTGGATTTTCAGGTTAGGTAGCAAGTACCTTTATCTACTGAGCCATTTTGCCAGGCTGGAAAACAAGCATTTCATTAATTCACTTNTGTCTGCATGCAGGTCTGTGCACCCGTGTCGTGCAATGCCGCGGAGGTCAGAAGAGGGTCTTGGATTCCCCTGGAACTGGAGTTCTCCTGGAATTGGAGTTACAGACGGTTCTTAGCCACCATGTGGGTGCTGGGGATCGAACCCGGGTCCTCTGCAAGAGCGTCGGTGCTCTTAACCGCTAGGCTATCTCTCCAGCCCTGGAAATTTGAATTTTAAAGTAAAGTTTTTTTTTCATTCTTTGAATACTTCTGGGATGTTGTAGTGGTATTTTTTTTTAACTTCTCATAAACTTTAAAAAAATTAAATGAATTTCATATTTAGATTTTAGTCCCAGTCTAAAAATAATTCATATATATACATATATATGCATGCACAATGCTTTCTAAAATATGAAAAAAAAAACCCCACAACTTTGAATACTTCTTGTTTCAGGCATTTTAGATATAAGATACTCAATGTGCAGTGTGCAGGCCTAGGAGATTCTGGGTAAGAATACAGCCTGGGAGTTTGGGACCTATCTGGGCAGATCAAATAACTCAGGAGGGAGATTTGACTGGTGGGACAGAAAAGCCACTTTGAGGAAACTGATCCAAATACAAACAAGCTACAAGGAGGCACTGGATCAAAGCACAGTCATGGGAATGGGGGGGGGGGTTGAACTACTGGAAGCAAATCTTTCTTAGCCCAGCAATGAGAATCGTGTGTCTCCATCTTAAGGGAAGAGGCAAAAATGGGCCTTTTTTTCTGTGATGCCTGGGCCCTCAAGAACACCTCAGGGATTCTTGTAGAAACTGTAATGCAGGGGGCAGAAAGCCATAATAGCTTGCAGGTAGAGCTCTCTGGGGGCTTGAGGCTGACGACCAGCAGAGCAGCACTTCACCGTGCATGGGGAACAGGGCACCAGGGGCCTGGCCTGCAGGCTGCAGAGGGTCTCTCAGACCCAGTGCATAAACCACCCTGTGCATAAACCAGATAGACTAAGGAAGCCAGAAAACTTGCACAGCAACCCTTCTGTGCTGGACAGCTTTAGTGTCAACTTGACACACCAGGGTAGAGGGAGCCTCAGCTGGGGAACTTCCTCCATTGGACTGGCCTGTGGCCATGTCTGTGGGGTACCTTCTTGATTGTTGAGTGATGTGGGAGGGCCCAGCCCACTCACTGTGGGGATGGCACACCTAGGCGGGTGGTCTAATATTGTATAAGAAGGCAGGCTGAACATGGGCTAGGGGAGGAAGCCAGTAAGCAGCGTTCCTCCATGGCCTGTGCTTCAGCTCCTACCTCCAGGTTCCTGCCCTGAGCTCCTACCTTGGGCTCCCTCAGTGATGAACTCTGGAGATGTAAGACGAATAAACCTTTCCTCCCCGAGTTGCTATTGGTCAGAGTGTTTTGTTACAGCAATTGAAGACAAACTAGAACACCTTCTAAGACAGAACTTATTCTGTGGAGACATCCAAATGGGTGACAAATACCAGGGTACCCGAAGTGGTGTACGTGTGTGTGTGTGTGTGTGTGTGTGTGTGTGTGTGTGTGTGTGCGCGCGCGCGCGCATGCACGTGCACACTAGTGTAAACATTGTTGTGTATGCATAGCTGAATGTTTGCAAATCTGCACAAGCACATCTTGGCTTGTCTGTATCACACAAGCACATTTACACATTGTACTTGTCCCTGCATGTGCAGACCTATGTGTGTGTATACACCAGTGGGAGCAAGCTATTGGATTATTGTTCTGGAGGGGAGGGTTGCATGGGAGATGGTAAAGGAGGTATGTGTTAGCAGTAACTCCCCTCTCCTTGTCTGGTTGGCTTTGTTGTCCCACAGTGCACAGATGCCTTGAAGCTCTTTCTACAGGTGATGGCACTCAGCTTCCTGTCCTGGACTTTTACTGTTGACTTTCTCCAGGAATTCAGTAGTATTATCTCTGTATAAACCACAGGAAAAGTAACTAAAAGACAGACAAAGGAGGAAAACAACTCCAAGGGTAGCTATGAGCTGGACTGCTTCTAAGTTTCATGTCACACAAACATTGGTGGCCTGATGCTTTTTTAAAAAAGATCTGCATAGACCTTGCTGTTTCCATAGCAAATGCTGTCTCCCTAAAGGCAGCTATGCTACTTGCAGATGGTGAAGGAACTCCCTGGAGGCAGAGGCAAAGGGACTTACAGTATTTGGAGGCAGTGGGGCAAACTTGAGAGAAGCATTCTCTGCTTGCCTGTCTTAATTCAACTCAGGGCTCGCTGTGGGAGAGTCCCCTTCAAGAATCACACAATCTTTTCAATCACATTTTCATGAGTGTCAATTTATAAATAGGTTGCCACACTCAATGTGAAGTTTTTCCAGGACAATAGAATTTCACATCTGTGTTTACACACTTCAATAACTAAGTTAATAGCAAAAATGGTTTTGCAGAAAGTTACTAAATTGATTAACTGCCTGAACAGCCTAAATGGTTCACGCTCATGTCATAAGCACAAATATGTCGGAAATACAAATCTCAGCTTCCTGTCAGTGTAACACAGTGTTAGGATGTATCCTGCAGGCCATGTGGATGGCAAAACACACTAATACCATTCTCCCACAATATCCTTCATGAAGGGTGGATGTGATCTGCTGTATACAGTGATTCACATATCAGAAAATACCCCAGAGTCAAAAGCAGAAAGAAAAGCACCTGAACTCAACAGTTAGTTGGGAAAGCAACCTTGAAGCTGAAGATTCTCTCTGTGTGCGTGCCTGTCTGCATACATATGTGTTTAGACATGCCTGTAAGAGCAAGCCAGTGAATTCTTGTTTTAGGCGAGAAAGATGTATGGGAAATGATCTTTGATTTAAGTACATTTGCTTTCATTTTAACCTTTCTGTGCTTTGCATCCTTCCTTTTCACTTTTTTTCTCTTCATTGCCCTGAGCATGCTTGGAACCAATGTAAAGTCAAATGCCTGCCACATCAAGACTGTAAAATTATGTAAAAAGCAAACAAAGAACTGAAACAACATAAAACTACTGCTAGAGTTACTGTCCAGGACTTCTTTTTAATTAAAGTTCTCTGGATATTTTGGAATCTGTACTTCTCAATCTTAGATTTCCCATTATATTATTGCGTCTCACTAACTGCAAAGGGAAGGAAGTTTGAAGAAAGTAGAAAGGTAGAAGATCATTCTCTTTCACCTAAAAAACAAGAACAATGGTCCATTTTACAACTGATATTGGTCCACGCAATGTGTGGAATGATTTCATACTGGGAAGTAGATTAAAGTGCATGCTAATGTTTGCCTTTGAGTAACTTTACAGGCAAGTTTTGGAAGTTGGATTTGTGAATCAAGGAGTTATACTACTTGATAAATAAAATCGAGCTCAAATTAAAATCCATTAGCCCTATAAATTCAACCTGAAAGTAAAGTAAAATGTCGACAAATGGGTATTCTGTTAACATGTCCCATTATCATACATGCTAAGTGCGTTCATTATGTAATGGTGCATCTGCAGTACTGAGTACATTTACACTGTTTTTTAAATTACTTGAAAAAATTCCAAAATTTCAATTGGCTAAATGTGATTTGTAGAGCAAATTATCCTTTTTAATTAATTCATCTTCCTTAAGGAATTCACATACCCTTGTGAGTTACTGTCATGTGCATTTCTTTTCCTCATCAAAGAGGGCGCTGCTGGAGCAGGAAGCAGGCTTAGCAATGTGTGTGTGAAACGTGTCAAGATCCTCAAGAGTCTTCTAAGAACCTCCCTCATCATTCCTTACACATAAAAGCGTATGAAGAGATCATATTTGAAGGCAAAACTTGACGGGGAGAGATCAGGTTGTCTGAAGCATTCAGGCTTAGACCTCAAAGCAAGGAGACAGGAACCGGAGGGAAGGAGGCTCCTACTTTGTGTGGCGAGTGCATGTGTACGTGTGTGTCTGAACTGTACATGTTCACCAAGAGAAGCAGGCGGTTAACTCATCTTAGATTCACTTTTGCCAAAGGAGTATATACAGGGGAATTTACACCCACAGTTTTCTTGACCTACTCTGACTACCCTGAAAGCCAAATGTCCATCTTTAAAATCCTTTACACATACCACTTTCCTCATGAAAACTTTTTGGGTTTTCCAGTGGAAATTAGGCCAGGGGCCCACACCTTTCCCCAGGCACTGGGAAAGTATTAAGTATTGTTAAGAACAGTGTTAAAATCTGTCAAAATTAGCTATTGTTAATGATAAGTTCCACAAGTTTATATTGTTAATATTCTCTCTGATGTTGGTTTTCCTTTAATAACCTAAACCCCTGGGGAATAGGACAATCCGACTCCCTAATTAGCAAGTTGGATCCCCTCTTGCTGTCCAGGCTCCCTGGAGCAAAAACCTGTTCGTGTAACAGTGGTCAGACTGCCCCAGCACCAGCCATCTGGAACATTCCATAGATGTCTTGAGACAACCATGGAACAGTCCACACCTACTCTTCTAGCCCTTGAATGCACAGCTCCTACCAGGACTGACTGAACCTGTGAACCTGATTTTCTGCATCCACAAGCCTTGATGAGCCATTTTCACCTGGACCAGAGGGAGAGCACTTTCCCTGTGGAAGGAAAAACCATGCCTGGCAGCAAGACTGTGACTGCTCCACATACATAAGATTTAATTTAAAGACTGTGATGGGGTCAAAATGAATATCTATTATTGACCAAACAAATAGCTTTGATAAGTCCAGCATCCATCCTCCAGCTATTAAGCCTGTTACTTAAGCTCACTCTGGGAATTGGCTGACTTTCTTCTCTTCCCTTGTGTGGCGTTGGCACATCAGCTACAATAAGGCTCCCCTCAAGAGGTAGAGAGCTGAACAAGTGCTGATTTCAGTTCAGAAGGGCACCAGCTTGATCTCACAGGCACTGTGCACACCTCGCTACAAGACGAAGATGCTGTGGGCTTCACCGGAAGGGAAGACACTTCCTGGTACCATTTGTGATTCTACTTCCTAGCCCACTGCACAGCTTCCCCTCAGCCTAGCATGCATAGCTGAATCCTGGGCTTCTCACAACTGCTTTGTGACAGCTCAGGAAGTCCCCAAGGTCTCATAGATGGTCCAAGCAGCTGGGGCCCCATTTCCAATAACTGATACCGGGCTCTGGATCAGCCCTGCTTGCCACTAGAGTCCAGTTCCTCAGCCCCAAATCCTGGCTTCCCAGTATCAAGCACTAGCGACTGTTGACAGCTGAAGAACCAGTTGCCCACACAGGCTCTGGACCCACGCCCAGCAGCACTCACATTATGGTGCTGCTGCCTCAGATAAAGTGCCGACCCACCTGAGGATCTGACCTGCGTACTAGGATCATGTCCAACAGGAGTGGAGGCCTGTCCCTGCCTGGTCCTGGCCTCAACCAATGCCCAGGTCCTGAGGAGCCCTCCAGGTGCCCCAGCTCCCACATGATTTCTGACAGAAGTGCCTCCAGTCTTCCTGGCAGCAGTTACTGACACTGAAGAATGAAGACAGAAAGGAAGGAGCAGAGAGATGAGGAAGGATTATGGAGGACTGAGAAAATGCAGCAAGGAGCCAGAGAAGAGAATCTGCAGGCCCTGCTCACCACAGGTGCTGCAGACAGGTGTCAGTCCCTCTGAGGCAGGGACCCCAGGCTGAGGGCAGAAACACTGGCTATCAAGGGCTAGGGGTCCAGACACAGAGACTCCAAAGTTGGAGGGCTCTACCTGTGGCTTCTACCTGCCTGGTGCTGCTATTTGTTGCTGCTGTCAGACACTAAGGGAAAGCAAGGTATGTCTGGCCTGCACACAAATTTACCGAGTAAAGCAAAAGAACCTTCAGCAGAAGGCTGATGTTTCCTGCTCAAAGCTCTCCACAGAACACTTATAAATGCCTGTCCTGTCCTCAAACGACCATTTCCTGAGGACAGAGCTCATGACTGCACCTTTTCTTCATCATCCAGTGTGCCTGGACGGCAGAGTGGCTCAGACACACCTCGGGAATACATCGAGGAATTAAAGACGGCAGAGAGGCCAACTTTTGAGTACAGTTTCCCACTTCTACAGTCCCCGAGGATACAGCAGGTTTCTGTGCTGAGAAGCTATTTCTCTGACTTTTCTGGGACATTCCCCCGGGAGAGCATGTGGCTGGCAGATGCTGCTTCCAGGCTATCAATCACACCATCGATGAAAAGACAGCCTACTGGAAGGGCAAGTCAGTAAGTGAAAGTGGCAGGGCATGTGCAGAACTGAAGCTGGTTCCATCCACCAAGGCACAAGCATGAAAGAGCTTTATCATGGGTACTTTCCTGGGAGTAGCTAATAAAAACATCTGGTGGGAAGAAAAGCAGGTGTTGACATAGTATGGCTTGCCCCTCATCTCCAGGATTCAGTGGGGATTTCTATGCTATGTTTGTTAACACAAGTTAATGTAATTTTTGTGATAATTGTAGAGCAAATAGAGCAAACTCTCAAATATAATTAGAGAAAAGTGTTTCTAATTAACTTGTAACTCCTGAGTTGCAGAGTAGAGACACAAATCAGTTATGCATTGTCAGGCCTAACGAGCACAAATGCACTGTACATTTCAATCTTGGCAAGCAAATGAAAACCATAAGGCACTTAACCAATAGTCTTCCATGTGAAGCTTTCTAAGATTCTGGCACATTCTGAAAGGCAAGTGTAGAGAAGAGCAAGTTCATCTTATATCTCCAGAACTAGTGATTGTGGAGATAGAGGATGGGTGAAGAGCAAAGGCAATGTCATGTGGTTCAGGAACAGCCAACACATTACATCAGCACAATGAACAGCTGTTGGTGATCACATATTATCTGATGGACACACAAAGGACTGCATGTGTGTGGTGGGTTGTTCGTGTATGTGTATGTGTATGTGTGTGAGTACCACAGGCTGATACTGGGAGAATTCCTCAATCATTTCTCTCCCTGTTTTTCTTTTGAGACAGGGTCTGTCAATTCACCCAAAGCTTGTCATCTGGCTAGACTGAAGGATCTTCCTCCATCTTTGCCTCCCTAGCACTGGGATTATAGGCATGTACCACCCTGAATGCTGAAGACTGGAACTCAAGTCCTCATGTCTGCATGGCAAGTACTTTACCAACTATGCCATCTCCCCACCTCATACAAAGGATTTTGATGAAACTCCATCAAGTTCTGTAGAGAAGTAGAGGACCATAATTGTAAGCCTCACCCCCAATAACAGCATCATCAGTGACATTTGCATCCATGCTCCATCTTGTGTTACCATTCATAAGGAAGGGAAATAAGATGTTTTCCAGTTATAAATAACAATAGTCCAATCTTACCATCATATAAATTGGCACAAACCACAACTCTTTATAACACTGTTAAAATCTCTTGCTCACTGGAACATAATATTGATAAAATTAAATTAATCAGAGAGACACACTCTCAGGAAGGGCGAGCTACAGCTGGAAATGACAGGAGCCTGAAAACTCAATGGGACTGAGTCATGTCATCACCTCAGAACAACCTTCAGAGTTCATGGTTGGGAGGGACTCCCTTTTACATTAATACACCACTTCAGCGGGGTTTATTTTTACAAGTAGAGCTTCATCCTATGTAATAAACCTCCATCCCTTTCTAATCTCAGGAAAATAGCCTGCTTGATTTTTCGTGCTAGTTCTTGCTACTTTGTAGAACTAGGTTTATTTATTTATTTATTTATTTATTTATTTATTTATTTACTTTGGTGTTTTTGAAACTAGGTCTCCCTGTAGCCCCAGCTGGCCTGAAACTCACTCTGAAGACCAGGCTGGCCTTGAACTCACAGAGATCTGCCTGCCTCTGCCTCCTGAGTGCTGGGATTAAAGGTGTGCATCACCACACCCAGCTTAGAACTAAACTTATTTGCCTTGTTTCTTCTTGTCTGTTTTGTGTAGTAAAGAAAATATCTATGATGGCAAGTCTCCAGATTTTATACTCAAAACTTCTTGTAATGGTTTGTGAATTGATTATGAAATTTTATCTATGGTCTTGATATAGTTCCTACTGTTATATGCGATTCCATGGAAATACCAAAATTCCTCTCCCTTTGGCACTTTTAGAATGCCATCTGCCACCTGGCACTCTGAAAAGCTGGTATGAAGATCCTAGGGAAGGCTGGTCTGTGGCTAGAAGAAATCTGGGTTTTCCCACCAACCACTGTGACCTGAGTTCTATGAGGTTGGAAACAACTATCTGTTTAATAAATGCAGGAGTCCTGCGACCCATGGAGCTGCTTCTTCCTCCAGGACAGAGGGTGAGGTGAGGTCCACGGGTTCATTTTCTGATCTGATTGGACTCAGCCTGGTAGGCTAGGAAGCCGAGACTCAAAATAATGCCGAGGATTATAATTTTTGCTTCTTTGAATGTGGCTCTAAACTGGGCCAACCACTATAAAGAGAAAATTCTAGAACAGTCACAAGGAGAGCAGATAAGAACAGGCAATGTATCTATAATGAACGTAAAGACAGGAGCTGGATGTGTGCCTTATTGTCCGTAACAGACCAAGAAAACACAATTATCTTCTGCCCCACTCAGTGAGTCATGGAAGAAACAGCCATGCATCACTGAGGAAGGATACCTCCTCTCTTAATGCTTCATTCCTGTGAGGGGACCACATTTGGAACAGCACAGGCTTCTCCCAACCAACTTCTCAGTAATCCCCAGAGTGACAGAAGAGCTTAGCCAAGTCGCCTGCTGGCTTGTCTGCCAGACCAGGCTCTACCCCTCTTCCCTCTATAAAGAGTATCACGTGGAACTTGGGTGAACTCGGGTTTCCCTGTTGTCTTGGCGCCTGGTAAAGGAGGAGGAAGCAACTCCTGTGCCCCACAGGAGGTTTCCCAGCTCATGCTGCATCTATTGTCCTAGTTACCCTTCCTGTGCCAAAATAACATTGAAAAGAGGAACTTAAGGGAGACAGGGCTTATTGCGGTTTATAATTCCTTTTACTTAATATTTTATTTATTATTTTTATTTTATGCATATGAGTGTTATGTCTACACCTACATCGATATTGGGGTTTATAATTCCTTTTACTTAATATTTTATTTATTATTTTTATTTTATGCATATGAGTGTTATGTCTACACCTACATCGAGCAAGGCCCACGGAGAGCAGTGGAGAGTGACAGACCCACTGGAACAGGAGTTATGGGCGGTCGTTATTACCACCGTGTGGTGCTGGAAACTGAACTCGGGTCTTCTGCAAGAACAGCCAGTGCCCTTAGACGCTGAGCCATCTTTCCAGACTCTTGGCTTACAATTTCAAAGGTCCACTAAGGCAGGGAAGGCCTGGTGGCAGGGACAGGAGGCAGGCTAGGCAGACTGCATCACATCCAGGACAGGAGGCGGCTAGGCAGACCGCATCACATCCAGGACAGGAGGCAGGCTAGGCAGACCGCATCACATCCAGGACAGGAGGCGGCTCGGCAGACCGCATCACGTCCAGGACAGACTGCGGGAATGCCTGCCGCTCTGCTCCCATTCTCCACTCCCACGGTTCAGGACCCCACCCAGGGGATGTCACCACCGAGTGGGTGTGGCTTCCCACCTCGATCAGTGCAATCAAGGCAACTCCCCACCAGCATGCCTGGAGGTCCATGTCCCAGGGGGCTCTAGATTCTATCAAGTTCACAATTAACATTAACCATCACATGTACCTGAATCTAGGACAGTTTAAGTTTAAGCAAGCCTTCCTTCCTAAGAGCTCCACAGCCTGACCTATGGCATGAACAAGTTGATCGTGTTGCTTCCTCTTTATTTTGTCAGGACCTGGTGACTGAAGAAATCCTGTGATTGAGGGTTTAATAAACTTTCATCCGAGGGCTAGCCACATATGTCCATGAATAACGCTTTACTGATATAGAGCCACGCCCATTCATCCATATACTATCTGTCTGCTCTCCCACAGTAGAGGCAGGCAGAGTGGTCTAACACAGACCTTAGGGCTTACAAGCTAACGTTTTAGGTATGCCTTTTGCAGAATTGGTCACTTTCTGTTCTGGAATCTGGAGAGACATACTAGAAATGCGTATTACTTTTTGAGTAATGCTTTCAGAGTTAGGAGTGAAGAACAAGCAAGGAGTAGACGGGACTCTACTTCATAAAATTTGGTTCTTATGTCCCTAAGAAAGCAAACGGTCCAACTTGAGGAGATTCAACGGTTAGAAACTCAGAGAGTTGCAAGGAGCCAGAAGAGGAAAAGGAAGAGTGGACAGAGGTCTCAGTCCAGGTGCAAAATGAGCTCTAAAGAGTCATAGTTCTCCTGAATGATACAGTTAAACTCTGCCCAAAACAACAAGCCTCTGCAGGGAGAAACTTTGGAAAGACTAGGAGGAAGATGCAAGGCAGGTATGGCAGAGGTATGAACAGGGGTGGGACAGTTCATCAATAAAAGTATTATAAAAAAAAAAAAAAAAAAAAAAAAAGAGTCTCAGTTCTCAAGGGCGGGAAGAGACCCTGGGAGCTGGAGGAGCAAAGCAGTGGTGCCATGACAGGTGCTGACATGTGCATCGTCACATGTGCACAAGTACATCTGGAGGCTGGGGGCTGGCACAGTGAGCAAGGACACTTAGTACCAAGCAGAAAGATGGGTTCTTTGGAATCCAGAGAAGCTGCTGGGCCAGATTTGCTCCAGATTCAATGAGAGACTCTCTCTCTCTCTCTCTCTCTCTCTCTCTCTCTCTCTCTCGAAGACCACAGAGGAGACAGAGCAGGACACACCTACTTTAGCTGTGTGTGTGTGTGTGTGTGAGAATGACACACACACACACACACACACACACACACACACACACACACCCCAAAAGCAAACGAAGAAATTCAAAGGAAGCCAGGCGTGGTGGCGCACGCCTTTAATCCTAGTACTTGGGAGGCAGAGGCAGGCGGATCTCTGTGAGTTCAAGGCTAGCCTGGTCTACAGAGTGAGTTCCAGGATAGCTGGAGCTACAGGGAGACCCTGTCTCAAAAAGACCAAAAAAAAAAAAAAAATGAAATTCAAACGCAAACCTTTTGCACATGAACACCAAAGGAAAGCCGTCACCTCCAGTAAGTCCTGGTGTGGTGGGTTTGACTGAGCCATCCGTTGAGGGCTGAGCTGAGCTGACAGGCCCTACTCTCCCCAGGACTCCCTTCCCTGCCTGGGTTCAAGCGAAGCTGTCCCCAGGGCCTTCCTTCTGCAGTTTGGCAAGAGCAAGTGAAGCAGCAGGTGGAAGTTCTGACCTGGGCGGTCAGCACTCTGGCCTGCCCTGCGTGCATTTTCTCTGGTCTGCCATTTTCGCTTCCGGGTGGGGCCACAGCTCCGCCAGTTCATGGCACCTGCAAACTTCCCTAGGTCCACACGCATGTGAATTCTGGGTCAGTGGAGCCAGCTTCGATGTATCACAAATGCATCCGGTGACAGGCAGCAGAGCACAGCAGTCTGTCCTCCTGGGCCCCAGTTGGTTATTGCTCTCGTGGTTTGTGTTCAGCATTTGCTCCTGACTGCAGCCTGCTGGTCAGTGTCACCTTCCAGACCATCGCTGGACAGAGGCAAAGCTTTCCACAGCTTTTTATAACCAGCTCCTATGGTACTGTCAGGTGTAATCCTGGTAGCGAATCCATTTTCCATGTCACTGCCCAGCTGATCTATATGGGGATGGGGCAGGGCTGCCTCCGATATTATAATGAAGCTGCAGCATCAACAGTTCCACTTTTCAAAATAACAGTGTGCATAGAAGACGATCCCTTCAGATGGTAAATGCTTAACACCAAGACATGAACTTTTCTCTTGATTTAAGTTCACAGATAATAGATTCTGGAAGCCAGATACAACCAGATTGGTATTGTCTGATTAAGTCCAAAGAATCTCCATTAGTTCAGACACTAGTGAACAGGATGGTCCCTCGAGGATGTCCTCATCTTAACCCACTGAACTTGTTGACATGCTCCCTTACCCACAATGTGCTGAGTCAGATGTGGAATGAATGTTCTCAGGTCATAGAACTATGTAGCCAACTGTGTAGTGACAGGCAACCCAACCCCCAGACACAAAATAACCCTTCCACCAGCAATGTACAGAATACAAAAGCTGGAGAGGAGTTTCTACATTTAGTTTAAAATTGTGGACTTTAAACTTGAACACACAATAGCAAGAGATATTGATTTTTTACATTAATTCCTTTGAACTTTAATGTCTTTGGACCTTAATATGAAAGGGTAAAAGTTTTAAACTTTGGTTTTTAATTCTCTTTGGGATTTTGATATTTGGTGGGTTTATATGAACATTTAGAGTATCTTGACATGGCTGCCATTTCTTTCCTGGAGTGCCTCTGTTATTTAATCTTACTGTGGAACCACTAATGTGCCATGTTAGACAACATGGGTGGATGTGATTTGGAATAAGAAATGGAGTTTTAATTTTAAGTTCTCAGAACATAATGACACTGAATTTGATTTAAAAATGTGTGCTGTTTAAATACCTATATATCTAATTGCTTGTGCTTCATTAGTAGGATCGAAAGGTTATTCCTGGACAAACTGTCAGCCCATGAAAGGAAACAGCCAGAATTGACCAGAGTCCAAGACAACAGCTCCAGAGAGAGTGGACTGTTTTGCTTCTCATCCACCTGTGCCCCTTTTCTAAGCCTAGGGAACAATCTGCGGAAGAGGGGGCGTGGTAGAATGTAAGGGCTGCGATTGGGGTGAATGGTGAAACTACAGCAATGTAGTCTGGACACTCATTTGATCAACTTGATTGAACACACAACCCCTCACTCCCCCCCGCTGGATGGTGGGGCTCTGGGGGTTTGGGCACAACAGCCTGCAAATGCGTTTTCAATAGAAGGATGCTTGTACTCATGGATTATCACTTATAGCTAAAAAAATGGAAAAAAAAAACTGAGAGAAAGATGCAGGACAGTTATGGCAAAAGCATGATGATTGGGATGGGGTGGGGGAAGGGGGGAAGGGAAAGGGAAATATGCCTGAACTGAATTGGAAATGATGTAGAAATGCACAAAGCATCAATAAAAAATAAAATAATGTTGCCCTTCTGACACATGTCTGTGACTCTTGGTGTCATATATAAACTGCCCAGAATTCCAAGTGACCCTCTCCCTCAAAAGCCCACAAAAATAGAAGAAAGATTATGGTGATAAACTGCCTAGGTCCTACTTTGTAAGCCTTCTGGTGATTGCAGAAAACTGGGTAGGAAGAAAACTGCCTTGGGACTGGGGATGCAGCTCAGTGGTAGAGTGCTAGGGTATTGTACCTAGGCCCTGGCTTTAATCTGCAGCAGCAGCAGCAGCAGCGCCAGCAGCACAACACATCACAGTTTGGGACAGCCTGGAGTATGTTTGGTTAAAAAAAATGCTTTTCTTTTTTTAAATTTTTTTTATTAATTTTATTTATTTCTGATTGGTATGAATGTACTGTCTGCATGCAGTTTGTGGCACCTGTGTCGTGCAATGCGCAGGTCAGAAGAGGGTGTCGTATTCCCCTGAACTACTGGAGTTCTCCTGAAATTGAGTTTCAGACGGCTTTTGGCTGCCATGTGGGTTCTGGGGAATCGAACCCGGGTCCTCTGCAAGAGCGTCGGTGCTCCTAACCACTAGCCATATCTCCAGCCCAAATGCCTTGTTTCTTTTTTTTAGGGACCCTTTCTGTGTAGCTTGTTTAATTAATCTTCTGCCCAGACATCTCTTGAATTAGCAAACTCCCTTGGCTGCCTACAGGAAAGCTTCCAAACTGTTTTCTACCAGAAAGAGGGATAAAATTCACTAATATTTACACTTTGCTTTATCATTCACACTGTTCAGAACTCATGCAGGGAAGAAGATGTTATTTGTTTGGAATCTAATGAAATGAGGAAGTGAAGGGAAGGTTGTAATAACTTGGATGAGAAATCTTATCTCATGTCTTCAATGCAGAGGGAGTTGTATCCAGAGCTGGAGGGGATCTAGCCTGGGCTGGGGTAGCATAGGCAGCTTCATCCAGTAAGGGGACTGGCTTTCCAGATGGACACTCAGAAAGATTCCCACAGAAGACAAGCATGTAGAATATCCAAAGGAAAGGAGAAGCTACAAAGAGTTTGGACAGAAACAGTGGCCCCTTCTTGTTCACAGTCATCCAAGTGCAATGAACACTCAGCCAGGAAAGTGCCTGCCTATCCTTCAAGGGAAGGTGAGGGAATCAGAATGGAAAACTCAGGAGTTCAGAATAGAAAACCCAAAAGCCTGACTTAATGGGAAGAGCTAAAGAACTGCCCTAGATACCTGAGCCTCGAAGAAAATCCCACCCTTAACTGACACTTAAAGCATTCTCCACCACAGAGCACCTTACCAGGCTACCTTGAGAAAAAGCTCAGTCACCACATTAACAAACTAATGTGCACAGAGCTCAACAAAGCCCAGATTCCTTCTATCATAAAAGGAAGCAAAGCCAGGCATGGTGGCGCACACCTTTAATCCCAGCACTTG
The DNA here is from genome assembly GCA_009823505.1 of Rhizomys pruinosus. Taxonomy (NCBI): domain Eukaryota; kingdom Metazoa; phylum Chordata; class Mammalia; order Rodentia; family Spalacidae; genus Rhizomys; species Rhizomys pruinosus. The sequence goes on along the minus strand of VZQC01002595.1, from coordinate 1,575,885 downwards.
GGAGGCAGAGGCAGGTGAATTTCTGTGAGTTCAAGGCCAGCCTGGTTTACATAGTGAGTTCCAGGACAGCTGGGACTACAGGCAGACCCTGTCTCAAAAGACCAGAAAAAAAAGTAAGCAAACATTGGAGCATGATCATGCATCCAAAGTATGGCTTCAAGACCAATAAGGCTCTCTATAAAAAAATAGAAAAGCAGACATCAGAGATGTTACATAATTCATGCTACACAGGAAAAATATAAACTTCAATCCTATATAATCTTCTTAGAGAAGTCAGTGAATAATATACATTAATAAAACAAAATAGAGACTATAAAATAATGAGAGTTCTTAGAATTAATAAAACATAGATGGTTTTCTGCTCTTTCCCTCCCTGCTTCCTCCTGTGAGTATTATGGAAAAATTGAGGAAAGCGAATGCTAAAATAAATGTTATATAGTGACAGAATTGTTCAGAGATTGTACAGTAGAAAAAGCAAAGGGCTCCAGATTTTATAAGCTGTGAAAAATAACCTGAGGGCCAAGATCTGATTAATTATAGAGACAAGGGAAATATGGAAGTTTTCATTTAAAAGCTATAATATTCCAGCACTGAAGAAGGCCATGACTCTTTACATAAACTGAATGTTTTCAATATCAACAAACATTTTTAAATATTTTATTTATTATTTTATGCATATGAGTGTATTGCCAGCATGTATATAAATGCCCAGGTCATGTAATGCTCATAGAGTACAGAAGAGAGTGCTGGAACTCCCCTGGAACTGGAGCTAGGAGTTGTTGTTAGCCATTGTGTGGGTGCTGGGATTGATGCCAGATTCTCTGCCAGACCAGCCAGGGCTCTTAACTGCTGAGCCATCTCTCCAGCTCCACTGACAAACATTCTTAAAAGAGGCACACATCTAAATTTATTAGCATATATCTTCAGAGAATTTTGTAATATCAAAGATCCAATTTAAATTTAGAAAATTTAAGTTAATTTAAGAAAATTAGAAAATTAAATTTAGAAAATGTTCCTGAGAAAAATAATTTTCTATCTCAAATTCCACATCTACTATACATCAATTACATGGGAGTCTTTAAAAGTGATGTTTTCTGAAATATCTCCCAAGTGCCTATTTTCAGGAACTTGTAGGATAGTAAAGTGAGAGACAAGAGAGTATGAGATCCAGAAGACAGATGTTGGGCCAGCTGCTGGCTGCTAGGTCCAGAAGGCAATACCCAGATGTGCCAGAGATGCAGAGCACTGGGGATGATGTATGGAGGGACGAGGGAATCGATAATCCTATAAATCATGGGCAAGGACTCAAAAAACTGAATACTCCATGTTCTTTCTCATATGAAGAACCAGAATTTAAATACTTGTGTATGTGTGTGTGTGCCTGTGTGTGTGTGTGTGTGTGTGTGTGTGATGAAACCAGAATGGAGACCACACAATGGGAGGAGGAGGGGGGACTAAAGAGAAGGCACTAGTATACAGGGTATGAAACAGGGAGGGATATTTGTGGGAGGAAAAAAAAAACACAACATGCGGGGGGAAGGGACGTGAAAGAGAAGGAGGAAGGAGGGAAGAAGGAAGAAGAAGATGAACTGGAACAAATCATGCCTCATGACATGTATATGGAACTGCAGTGATAAAATCCATTACTTGGTATGCCCACTTAGAAATTAATAAAGAAAAAGAAAGAAATCATAGGCAAGGAAGAGTCCATGGCTGGTCTCATTAATTGAAAGGAAGGAATATTTGAGCACACACAGAGTAAACTGAAGAATATACTGTGCTCCTGGAGAGGCTTTCAAAAACATTTGCTTTAAACTTCATTATCAAGTCTTATGCTCTGATAAACTGTTCTATTATGGTGTGAAAAGCATTTTGAAAACTTCAGCTGAGCATTTCAAATTTTAGGTTGATTATTTCCATACAGAGAGAAATAAAAATTTTATTACCCAAGGCCAAAGGACACTCAATATTTCTAATCAGTTTATTTGCTTTGAAGCATTTTGAATAATAGTTCCAGCAGAATACCTTCAACCAAGTTTAAAAATAAAATTCTGATCAGTTGACTCCGCAGTTAAGAACACTGGCTGGGTCGGCCAGGTGGGTGTCTGGTGCTCAGGCTTGCTGCTGACCACCCCGGGCATCTGCCACCCACCATTAGAACCATAGAGAGGAACTGTGTGCATGGATTTGTTGGCCAGGTGGGTGTCTAGCACGCAGGCTTGCTGCTGCCCATGCCAGGCATCTGATGCCCACTGTTAGAACCATAGAGAGGAACTGTGTGCATGGACAGAAGGACAGACAGTGGCACACACACTTGTCGGCCAGGTGGGGTCTGGCATGTGGGCCAAAGGAGTACCCCTCCCAAGCTACTGGTACTGTGGTGGAAAGTATAAGCTGCTGGTGCTGTGATTTACTGTGATTGGGGCAATCTAGCAGTGTCAGTGATCCTAGGCTGCACAGCCAAGCAAACTGAGTGACCAAGCAGTCCTCCAAATTAACATCGAGACTAGCAACAGAAGCCAAACAAACAGATAAAGGGGGGAAAATACCAAATACACATGCCAAAGACACAATGGAAAAACAACAATATGGGAAAAGCTCATAATCAATCCCCACCAAACTCAACCAGTCCTGTAGAAGATCCCAAGAATGAGGTCTCCCTGGAAGGAAGCCAAGACGCTGACCTTAGAAGAACAATTGTAGATATGTTCAAAGACTATAAAGAACAAATCAGAGAACTAAAGGGAGAGAATGAAAAAAACTCATGAAGGAATCAGAAGGAAAGAATGATAAACTCCAGAAAGACCTAGAGGAAGAGAAATTACAAACTCCAAAAAGAACTAGAGGGAGAGAATGATAAACTCTGGAAGGAAGCGGAAACATTGAAAAGATCTCAGGATGAAAGGAGAAAAGAAACTGACCAGCAAAGCAAGGAGCTATAAGAAGAGAATGAAAAGCTCCAAAAGGAAGTGGAAATTCTGCACAAATCACAGATGAAATAAAAAAGGAAGTTTAACATTCATCCAATCAGCAGGAAAGGATGGGGAAAAGCCTCAGAAGCAGAATGGATGAAGCAGAAAAAAGACTATCAGACCTACAGGATAACAGTGCAGCTAGAAACCTCAAGTAAAGATTATGAAAAATTAAAAACCACGAGTGGAACAACCACAAAACGTGGGACACTATGAAAAGACCAAATCTCCACATCATAGGGATAGAGGAAGGAGAAGAATCCCAAGAGAATGGTATTGATCAGATCTTCAACAGAATAATAGAAGAAAATTTACCCAAACTAAAAAAAGATAAACCCATACAAATACAAGAAGCACATAGAACACCAAATAGACAAGACCAGAAAAGAAATTCCCCATGCCATATCATAGTTAAAACACTAGATGGCCAAAACAAGAACAAAACACTGAAAGCCACAAGAGAAAAACAGCAAGTTACATATAAGGGGAAAACCCATTAGAATCAGACTTGACTTCTCAGTGCAAACTATGAAAGCCAGAAGAACATGGACCAAAGTATTCCCAGTGCTAAATGACTTTAGATGCCAACCCAGATTACTATACCCAGCAAAAATGTCAATGATAGTTGAAGGAGAAAGAAAAATCTTTCATGACATAAACAAAATGAAAGAACACATGTCAAAACCCCCCAAAACTTCAGAAAATACTCAAAGCAATTCAAAGAACAGAGGAAAGTAACTATCCTTAAGCAACCCAAGAGAGAAATTACCAAAAGCATAACAGAGTAAATAAATACCTAGACCAAGAATGCAAATGGAAAATAAGTTGAAAGGGAACAACACACAGCTCTCTAATATCACATCTCTCTCTCTAATAACCTTGAATATTAATGGTCTAAACTCCCCAAACAAAAGACACAGACTGGGAGAATGGATTAGGAAACAGAATCCATCCATATGCTGCCTCCAAGAAAACCCATCTCACCCTCAAGGACAGATACCACCTTAGAGTGAAAGGATGGAAAAAAAAATATTCCAAGCAAATAGTACCAAAAAGCAAGCAGGAGTGGCTATTCTAATACCAGAAAAAAACAGACCTCATAGTAAAATTAATCAGAAAAGACAAAGAGAGCCATTATATCCTTACGAATGGAACAATTAACTAGGAAGATTTCACAATCTTAAATGTTTATGCACCAAACTCTGGTGCCCCAAACTTTATAAACACAATCCTTCAGGACCTCAAGACACAGATTAATCCCAGCATGCTAATAGTGGGGGACTTCAATACCCCACTGAGTCCCTTGGATAGGTCAACCAGACAAAAAATAAACGGAGAGACATCAGAGCTGAACAATATAATACACCAAATGGACTTCACAGATAGCTACAGAATATTCCACCCAACAACCAGAGAATATACTTTCTACTCAGAGCCCCACGGAACACTCTCCAAAATCAACAACATATTGGGACACAAAAGAAATGTCAACAAATACAAAAGGATTGAAATTATTCCATGCATTCTATCAGACCACAGTGCAATAAAGCTCAATATTAACACCAGGGTAAGCCCTACTAACTATAAGAACACATGGAGACCAAACAACACAATACTGAACAATGAGTAGGTCAGAGAAGAAATAAAGAATGAAATAAAAGCATTCCTTGGAAACACAAACACAACAATGACAATTACAACACAACAAAAACCTATGCAGATAATTTAAAGGTCCAGGTCCTTAAGAGGGGAAATTTATGCCACTAAGAGGGGGCCTACATTCAACAAAAAAAAACACAAACCAAAACAAAAAAAAAAAAAAAAAAAAAAAAAAAAGAGAAAGACAAAGGATCTAACACTGCAGCTAAAAACACTTCAGAGACAACAAAAAATGAACCTTAAACCCAACAGACAGGAAGAAATAACAAAAAACAGAGCAGAAATCAATGAAATAGAAAAAAAAGAAAAAAATACAAAAAAAAATATCAATGAATCCAAAAGCTGGTTCTTTGAAAAGATAAACAAAATAGACAGAGCTCTAGCCCAGTTAACCAAAAGAAAGACAGACCAACTCCAAATCAATAGCATTTGTGATGAAAGGGGAAACATCACGACAGATAATGAAAAAGATCCAGACAATCATAAGAATACTTCAAAATTTGAAATGCTACTAAATTTGAAAACGTGGGCTGGAGAGATGGCCTAGCGGTTAAGAGAGCCGACCGCTCTTACAGAGGACCCGGGTTCGATCCCCAGCACCCACATGGCGGCCGAGAACCGTCTAAAACTCCAATTCCAGGAGAACTCCAGTTCCAGGGGAATCTGAGACCCTCTTCTGACCTCCGAGGCATTGCACGACATGGGTGCACAAACTTGCATGCAGACAGTACATTGATACACATACAGAAATAAATAAATGCCGGGCATGGTGGCACACGCCTTTAATCCTAGCATTTGGGAGGCAGAGGCACGCGGATCTCTGTGAGTTTGAGGCCAGCCTGGTCTACAGAGTGAGTTCCAGGACAGCCAGAGCTACAGGGAGACCCCGTCTCAAAAAGACCCCCCCACACAAAAAAAAGAAAACGTAAGAGCAATGGATGAATATCTGAAATCCTGGGATTCACCAAAGCTTAACCAAGAAGAGACTGACAGCTTCAACAGACCCATAATACTTGGGGAAATTGAAGATGTAATAAAAAGCCTCCCAACTAAAAAAAGCCCAGGCCCAGATGGTTTCACAGCAGAATTGTATAAAACATTTAAACGATCTGCAGCTAAAAACACTTGAGAGACAACAACAAATGAACAAAATGGATAGTTTAACTTCCTCTTTTCCAGTTAGCACTCCTTTAATTTCACTTTCTCACCTTATTGCCCTAGGAAGCATTTCAAGCACTACATTGAAGAGGAGTGGCGATAGTGGACAGCCTTGCCGTGTTCCTGCCTTTAAGGGGAATGCTTCCAACTTTTCTCCATTTAGGACGATGTTGACTGTGGGTTTCTTGTATATAGCTTTGATTACATTGGGGAATGATCTCTCCAGTCTAATTCCCTCTAGGACTTTAAGCATGAAGGGATGCCGGATTTTGTCAAAAGCTTTTTCTGCATCGATTGAGATGATAGTGTATTTTTTGTCTTTTAGTCCATTTATGTGTTTTATGATTTATTTGTTTACATATGTTGAACCATCCCTACATCTCTGGTATGAATCCAATTTGATCATGACAGATGATACTTTTGATGTGAGTCTGTATGTGATTTGCAAGTATTTTGTTGAGAATTTTTGCATCTTTGTTCATTAATGTTCTTTCTCGTTTGTGTCTTTGCCTGGTTTTGGTATTAGAGTGATGCTGGCTTCATAGAAGAAATTTGGGATAGTCCCCTCTGTTTTTATCTTTCTGAAAAGTTTGAGTAGTAATGGTTGTGAGTCCTCTTTAAGCAACGACACCAAAGACCTCTACAACAAAAGTTTTAAAACCCTGAAGAAGGAGATTGAAAATGACATCAAAGGGTGGAAAGACCTACCATGTTCATGGACTGGAAAAATTAATATGGCAAAAATGTCCATTCTACGCAAAGTAATATACAGATTCAATGCAATCCCAATCAAAATCCCCATGAGCTTTTTCACAGACTTGGAAAAAAAATCCTTAAATTCATATGGAAAAACAAAAGACCCCAAATAGCTAAAGCAACCCTGAGTGAAAAGTACGATACAGGGGGATTACTTTACCAGACTTCAAGCTATATTACAGGGCTATAGTCATAAAGACAGGCTGGTACTGGCAAAAAAACAAACAAACAAACAAAACAAAACAAACAAACAAACAAAAAAACAGAACCATTGACCAATGGAACAAAATCGAAGATCCAAACGAGCTCATATAACTTCAGCCACCTCATGTTTGACAAAGGGGCCAAAAAAGCTCAATGGAGGACAGATAACATCTTTAGCAAATGGTATTGGCAAAACTGGATCACCAGTTGTAGAAGAACAAAATTAAACCCCTACCTCTCACCCTATATAAAAATAAACTCCAAGTGGATCAAAGACCTCACTCTGAAACCTGAAACCCTGAAGGTGATAGAAGGAAAATTCGGCAACAACCTACAAGACATAGGCATAGGAAAAGACTTTCTAAATTAAACAGCAGCTGCACAGGAAATAAGGACAACAGTTGACAAGCGGGACCTCATCAAACTCAAAAGCTTTTGTACGGCTAAAGAAACAATCAAGGAAGTGACGAGAAAACCCACAGTGGGGGGAAACTTTCACCACTAATACATCTGACAGAGCATTAACATCAAGAATATATAAACTACTTAAAAAACAAAGAAGTAAGAAAACCAATGACCTACTCAAAAGTAGGAGTAAAGAGACTTCACCAGTAATGAAGTAAAGATGGCTGAGAAACACCTTAATAAGTGTTCAACATCATTAATAATTGAGGAAGTGCAAATTAAAACCACACTAAACTATCATCTCACTCCAATAAGACTAGCTAAGATCAAGAGTACAAAAGACACCAAATGCTGGAGAGGTTGTGGGGAAAGGGGAACTCTCATCCACTGCTGGTGGAAATGTAAACTCTTACAACCACTGTGGAAAGCAGTGTGGAGTACCCTTAAAAGACTCAAAGTGAGCCTACCACCTGACCCAGCCATACCACTCCTGGGGGATATACCCACAAGTTGTATCCTTCTGCAAAGATACATACACATCTATGTTTATTGCAGCTCTTCACAATAGCAAGCTGGAACCAACCCAAATGCCCCTCAACTGATGACTGGATAACAAAAATGTGGAACATCTACACAATGGAGTTCTGTGCAGTGGTAAAGAAAGATGACATCATAAAGACTTTGCAGGTAAATGGATGGGAACTTGAAGCCATTATGCTAACGTGAAGTAACACAGTTTCAGAAAAAAAAGGTGAATTGGTTTCCCTTATTTGTGGATGCTAACACCAAATCCCCGTGGCCGCGCAATCTGAGCAACTTTATTATTATATTTCATTGAATCTGAAAAGCAATTGTGCTATTAAATGTGAATCTCTTAATGGGCTCTAGAATTGACCTACCGCTTATATTCACACATTGTAATTACCATATATGTGTGGAAGATATGTATTCATATCCTAAGAAAATAAATGTAAAGTTATACTTCTTTTTACCTGCATGCAACTTTACTGTTAAAATGTGAATCTCTAAATGTGTTTTGGAATTAACCAATAGTTTATTTTCAGATTTTGTAATGTTTATGTGTGGAGTGTATATATGCATATTTTGGAATAATATAAAATTAAATGAACAAAAAGAGAGAGAAAAACTATTCAAAAAACTGACCAAAACAGTAAACTTGTGCATCAGAAAGGTTATAAAAGACTGAGAAAAAGATGCAAGACAGGACTTAAGTATGACAGAATCCATGAGCTCTGGTGGGGGGGCAGAGGGTGGGGGGGTGAGGGGAAGGCATGGATGGAGGAATGAGTCTAAATTTGATTAAGAAATGTTGTATGAAATGCACTCAATAAAAATTAACTTAAAAAAAAAGAACACTGGCTGCTCTTGCAGGAGACCTGGATTTGATTCCCAGCATCCACATGGTGGCTAACAACTGTCCTAACTCCAGTTCCAGGGGATCCAATGCCCTCTTCTGACCTCCTCAGGAACTGCATAACAAGGTGCACTTACATGCCTGCAGGAAATACATTCATACATATAAAATAACATTAATAAATAAAATATTAAAGATTCTGATCATCAGCACATGGCTCTTTATCCAAGGCCTACTCAGCAGTGATAAGTTACACACTGCTGTGAGTAGCATTTGCAATGCAAACAGACAAGTGTTTTCCATCATCATGGTTGGGTGCAGTATATAAAGCCTCTGTTTTAACATGTTATTATTGTTCAGTTTGCCAAGAACTAGTCAATAAATAATTTATAGAATTATAATAATATTTTTACTCTTATATTATTTATTTCTTGGCATTTTCAATATCTTTTTAATTGGTATAGCTGTATTGCGCATAACAATGATTTTCATAGATCTACACACAAGTATGTAGTGTACTGTGTCACCGCACACTCACGTCCCCTTCCTTATCTCTCCCTCTCCTGCCACTCTATTTCATTCCTCTACAGAGTTTTGCTTCCATTTTCATGTAACATATGCATGAAGTTATATATATTATTTTTTATGTGTATGAGTGTATTGCCTGCATGCATGTGAGTGCACCTGCATCATGCAATGCCTGTGGACATCAGAAGAGAGTGCTGGATTCCCCTGGAACTGGAATTAGGACAGTTTTAGTCAACATGTAGGTGCTGGGAGTCAAACCTAAGTCCTCTTTAAGAGCAACCAGTGCTCTCAACTGCTGGGCTCTCTCTCATCCTTGAAATATTATATACACCCATAATTTCTTGCATCCATAAGTAAGAGGAATCATGTTAGTTTTCTGGGCCCAACTTAATTTCCTTAATATGGTCGTCTCTGGTTGCATCCATTTTTCTGTAAAGAACATAATTTTGTTCTTTATAGATGAATAAAATTCCATTGTGTTTATATAATATATTTTCTATTTTTCTCCACTGATGGATTCAAAGACTAATTCTAAAACATACTAGCTAGATTTCACCTAAATTCCTATTTATAAAATATGCCAAATTCACTACATTCATACCCTTAAATTTTTCACATCTTAGTATATAAATATAGAGAGGACAACTCAAAAGAGGCCCCTACTCTCCCTGTTTCTGTAGTTTGTACCCCAGTGGATACATATTCCCAAGCATGGGCTAAGAGTCAGAAAAGAGAATGAGCCACCACTGATTCCACCAACCTAGTGAGGCTCCTAAGATGCACTGTGTCCCAATTCCTGCCGAACTCCTGGAGAACTGCAGAGCAGTTACTGGAGCTGTTGTTCAATTTGAGTCACAGTTTTATTAAATTCATGCCTGGATACCTGACTTCATTTGCAAAAGGAATGGTGGTAACTCCTTCTGGCCATGTAAGAGAATCAAGCCTTTCTTCGTTTATATTCTCCTCTACCGTCCAGAGCTTCACTGCTTGTCCAGAGAGTTTATAATGCGAGCGCATTTGTCAGGGAAGTATAGCAAACACTTGGCAGCTGGGTAGTACATGGGCACTGACCATTCAGAGCAGACCTCCCCATGGCAGTGAGCTCTGAACTAAGCAGTATTGTGGCTTAACACAACAGCTGACAGCTGAACATTCAAACGAGTCTAGGAGATGAATGGAATGAAGGAAGTGTCTGGATTCACACAGACAGGCTTACTGCACTGTACTAAAGAGTCCACTGGACTTGGGCAGGGACAAGTGTCTCAGAGAAGAACGGAAAGAGAATAGAAAAGGAGAGGCACGGATGAATTGATGACCTCGAGGTTAAACTGGGTTAGCTGAACTAAAATACTGAATTCCCCCAGCTCTGCAGGAGCCAACAGAATCAAAGCTTCAAAGCCCACTTTGGCAGATGACCATGGCCCAGTGCTGAAGATGGAAATTCCCTCGAAGATGTATTCACGTCTCATTTTCCTTTTCCTAAAGCAGAGGGATCTGCTTGGGCTGGATTTGATTACTGGTGTGAAGTGTGAACAGAAGTCTATCCTCAATTTCCTGCTGCTAAGGAAATTTAGAAGGCTTTGTTACTACAGACTGGCCCCAGCATCTAGCCTTCTGCACAAACATGTCCTTTTTCCTTCTCTAGGGTAGTAAGGCAGCCAAGGTACTTGCAGTTTAACAACAGCCACAATGGTTACTCCAGATGCAGTGAGAATATACTGACACTTGGCCTCTGGAAAGGTGAAGACCCATGATTTTTCTCAAATGATTCACTCTTACTCCATTCCTTTCAGGAAGGAAGGTGGAGACAGCCTTCGGCCCCAACTTACACTGATGAAAAACCCTGTTTAGATAGCCCTTGATTGGCTCATCTCAAAAGAGGTGTAAGTGGTGAAGGTGCCCATCTGTACGCCATTACTAGCATGTTTCCCATAGCCCAAGCTTCGCTAGAGTGGAATCTTCACCTTCTGAAGGCGGTGTTTGCCCTTGATGTTTCCAAATGGGGCTCACATAGAAATGTTTACAATTGTGCAGGGGTAAAATGGCTGCTGGTCTCCGGGGTCTTCCAAAAGCAGCTCTGGGTGGTGCTGCCAGCTCCTTCACAGCCACGTCACATGCCCACAGCAGCTTCTTCACAACCACGTCACGTGCCCACAGCAGCTCCTTCACAGCCACGTCACGTGCCCACAGCAGCTCCTTCACAGCCACGTCACGTGCCCACAGCAGCTCCTTCACAGCCACGTCACGTGCCCACAGCAGCTCCTTCACAGCCACGTCACGTGCCCACAGCAGCTCCTTCACAGCCACGTCACGTGCCCACAGCAGCTCCTTCACAGCCACGTCACGTGCCCACAGCAGCTCCTTCACAGCCACGTCACGTGCCCACAGCAGCTCCTTCACAGCCACGTCACGTGCCCACAGCAGCTCCTTCACAGCCACGTCACGTGCCCACAGCAGCTCCTTCACAGCCACGTCACGTGCCCACAGCAGCTCCTTCACAGCCACGACATGTGCCCACAGCAGCTCCTTCACAGCCATGTCACGTGCCCACAGCAGCTCCTTCACAGCCACATCACGTGCCCACAGCAGCTCCTTCGCAGCCAAGTCACATGCCCACCGCTGCTTGTTCGTCATGCAGAAGGACCACTGCATTTTCTTCCTGCCTTAAGCTGTCAATCATCTCAGGCTTTCACACATAGTTGTGTGTCTGTTAATGAGATGAACCACCACAGGGGAGCTTCCAGACAAGGGTCTTTTTGACTAAAGGTCACTGCTTTTCTAATCACGAAGTGATGTGGACAGCATCTGCCGAAAGTGCTCTCCAGGACCTTGGCTTCGTGCATCACAGCGACACACACATGCACTGCGTCCCGGTTCCTGCTGAACTCCTGGAGAACTGCAGAGCAGTTACCGGAACTGTTGTTCCATTTGAGTCAGTTTTATTACATTCATGCATGGATACCTGACTTCATTTGCAAAAGGAATGGTGGTAGCTCCTTCTGGCCGTGTAAGTGAATAAAGCCTTCCTTCCTTCGCTTGCATCTCCTCTGCCCTCCACAGCCACTGGATTCTTCACTGCTTATCTAGAGATTATAACATGAGCATCCGGTGGCAAGGACTTTATTCAGAGAAACTTCTTATTTCCATCACATACATGAAATCCCTCTTTACCCACAAGTACTTCTAGCTCACATACAGCCCATGAAAAAATAAAGATTGGTTTTCATAACAATAGGCAGGAAGCATTTTTTTTAATTGTATTTATTTCTGTATGTGTATGAATGTGCTGTTTGCATGCAAGTTTGTGCACCTGTGTCGTGCAATGCCACAGAGGTCAGAAGAGGGTGTCGGATTCCCCTGGAACTGGAGTTCTCCTGGAATTGGAGTTTCAGATGGTTCTCGGCCGCCATGTGGGTGCTGGGGATCGAACCCGGGTCCTCTGTAAGAGCCGTCTGCGCTCTTAACCGCTAGGCCATCTCTCCAGCCCACAGGAAGCATTTTAAGTCCTATCCCTGGCCTCAGGACATTGCAGTGCAGATAATGATCATCTCACCTTGCTTAAGCAATGTGACTTTAGAGCAAACTGCTATTTTAATAACACTGTAACACTTAACAGTTTTGTTTCACAAAGACAAGTCTCTTTTTAGAGAAAAAGATGATGAAAGGAAGAAAGAGAGCAAAGGAAGAGGTAGGTAAAAGGGAGTGTGAGGCAACTCAGGTCTAGTTTTGACTCAGCTAAATGCAAGAAAGATGCAACAATAACCTTAAAGGAAGAAAACTCAAGAAAATGTACTGAAGCTGGGAGTGTTGATCCTGCCTTGAATGCATATTGATGATTCTCTGGCTCTAGTTAGATATTTCTTTAGAGAAATAAAATTTCACATGCTTAATTAGCATAGATACAAGGACATTTTAGGCCCTAGATGGAAGGTCAATGCAATGAGAGAGTGGGTAATTAAGGGATATTTTGGGAGACTTACACTTGCAAACTATTTGTCAAGCACTTGCTTGTTGGAGCCAAACATCACTAGAAGCTTATGAGCATAATGAAGAAGAGGAAGTCACACAGCAAATTAGAATTTCATACCAGGGACACATACTGGAAGAACTCCAACAAGTTAAGACTGTACTCTTCAAAAGTGAGGAATGACAGCTAACGGCTGACATTTAATCTGTCCAATTATTCCAAGAGAAGTTGGTGCTGAATGCTTTCAGTCTTCTCATTCCTTAAACCTTCATTATTCTATAAGCTACTATTATTATCACCAAACCCAAAAGTCCTAAGAATGTGGAAAGGTTTTCAAATTAGCTTTAAAAATATTTTCTTAATATTTAGTAATAAAACCTTGGGACTTGAGCATGCATAAAATTTTACTCAATAAATTAACTAAGTTCAATATGCCCTGTGTACATAAAAAAGAACATATGCCCTATTGCCAATAACTAGAATGCCTTGTCCTTTTATCAATTACTTTAATGTTTGCTAATGATGGCCTATGGGTATTATAAGATGTTCAAGTTCTAATCAAATGATCAAAGAATTTTAGTTGGGGCTGTATTTACTGGATTCTAAGAATTGAATATGATCAATCTATGTACATTACCCTTGGTAATATTTTTCTCATTTATTAACAACTCATTTGGAAATACAAATCTAGTCAGTTTTCTTGAAGGGTGTGGCACCTAGTAGTTTGAACATGCTCAGTGAATTGCTGCATATCCAGGAGTATATAAATAGCACAAATTAGAGTTGGTTTTTTAAAAATACAAAAAGGTGTGATTTGGCAGGTGGTTAGGAGAAGAGGTGGATCTTGGAGGAGTCGGGGGAGGGGGTGATGTGGAATATGATCAAAACATATTGTATGGACTCCTCAGAGAATGAATAAATATGTTTAAAAAAAAAGAAAATACAAATTGAGAATGCCTGTCTTATCAGAACTCTGAGAGGCCCTGGATCATAATGTTTGGTCCACACATTTGCTGCTGGGTGAGAAAATAGGACAGGTATCTTGAGATAGTAACAAGTCCAACCTGTGACCAGCTCCCGTATCTCCAGGTCCGTGGTCTTGCGAAGCAGTCTCACCAGGGCTGGGATGCCGCCACAGTTTTTCAGGGCAATTTTGTTATCGTCGTTGGCCTTTCCATACACCAAGTTCCTCAAGGCTCCACAGGCACTGCGGTGGACCTCAGTCATCCGGTGATCCAGCAGGTCCACCAGGAGCTGGATGCCACCTTGTCTCCTTATCTGAAAGGAAAAAGGACTCAGCTTTGGTCTTGGATATCAAGGTTTCACCGTCTGAGCCTAAGCACAGTTTGCCTATGAAAAATCTGCTGCAAATAATTGTACTGAACTGAATTAAGGCTTACAAAAGGGAAAGAAAGCAATTAAGTGCTCTCCTCAGATTCCATTGCCTGAACTCAATTTAATATCCTACCAATAAAAAATTGAATGTATTTCTTTCAAGCTATAGGATTTGGGGAAGGTGATTTTACTTCATTAATGGGTGTCTCAAGACATTTATCTTTAAAAAAAAATCTGCCACATTATCATGACATGAAACAGATGGAGGCACAAAACACATTAGAAACACCCCCATTCCTGAGACTCACTAAATTTAACCATTAGCTTAAAGGGCAGCAGGATTGATATGGAAAACGTTAAAATTATTCTACTTAATAGGGAAATACTGCAAACACTTCAAAGGAACCAGAAGCTAATGAGAAACTATAGGTACTGACATAAGGAGTTTTATCTCAGAAGATTTGGGAATGTCAGAGTGAGAGGCATGACTTAACTTGTGTTCTGACTAACAACAGAAGCAACAAACAACACATTGCATTTTAGGATTCTTTTTGCCCAAAGAAAATAGTATCTTCTATTAATGAATGCAGACCACTTTTTTTTTTTTTTTTTTTTTTTTTTTTTTTGGTGTTTTCGAAAGGACGGTTCCCTGTAGTCCCAGTTCCTGGAACCTCACTCTGTAGACCAGCTGGCCTGGAACTCACAAAGATCCGCCTGCCTCTGCCTCCAAAGTGCTAGGATTAAGGCATGTGCCACCACACCGGCCACAGAACACCTTTTTAAGCAATCTATTTACAGACATATGTTGTCTTTGCTGCCCTTTGACACTGGGAGCAATTCTAAATGTAAAATTAAAAGAAACAAAGTGGTGAATTAGCACACAGTCTATGTCTGAAGACTTTAGCATTTATGTAAAAAATAACATGATTCACTCAGCAATGTCCTCTTCCTCTCTTTTAAATTTCAATGTTCAGGAATTGAAGGACTGACCCCTTCACTATTTAATTTTCATATTTCTGAAAACTTATACAGGTATGTCAGGACCCATGTCTCTTAGTGATGCTCAGGAACAAATCTGCTCTAAACACACTGCTTCAAGTCCCACTCTGGCCACACAGCTCCCTCTATTATTCACTTTTCTGTTGATGTAATAACAACAGCATGATCCAGACAACTTATAGAAGGAAAAATTACTTGTGTTTATGGTTCCCGAGGGCTAAGAGTCCATCATGGTGGGGAGACATTGTGGTAGAGGCAACTACACTGAAAGCAGAAGTTCACATCTTCAACTACTAACAAGAAGCAGAAGGCAAACTGGAAATGGGATGAGGATATGAACCCCCAAAGCCTACCCCAGTGACCTGCTTCCTCTTGCAAGACCACACCTCCTAAAGGTTTCATGACCCTTCCCAAACAGCGCCACCAACTGAGGACCAAGCATCCGAACACTTGAGCCTACCAGAGGACATTTCTTATTCAAATCACCGCACTCCCCTACCCAGCACTCCACCTTCTGGGCAGGGTGGACTGTCTTCTGTGATTGGTCCACCAACACAGTATGCCTATCCCAAGTGCAATGACTGGCTCACCACATAAACCCTGAATGAAGGAGGAGGGTTAATTAATTTATCATTTGCTATATTAGGAGTCTGGAAATTCACTAAAGCAAAGTTTTTCTTACCTTCTTTTCTTCCTTCCCTCCCCCTACTCCCTTTTCTCTCTCTCTCTCTCTCTCTCTCTCTCTCTCTCTCTCTCTCTCTCTCTCTCTCTCTCTCCCCCTTTTTGAGACAAGGTCTCCCTACACACCCAGGCTGGCCTCAGTCTCAGAGTTCCTCCTGCTTCTTCCTCTCTAGTGCTGGGATTAAAAGCATACACCATCACACTTGGCTAAAATACTGCGTAAGTAATACACTTCTGTAAAGGGAAGGAGAACCTTTTATGAACAGCCAAGGATGTACCCAGGGGTCTCCATTGCCAACTCCTATACCAACTTACAAACATAATAAGGGTGTGTCCCATGCATTCAGGGAGGATCACTGATGAATCACAGCATGCCTACAGAAGTATTTTCATTCTTTTTTTTTTTTTTTTTTTTTTTTTTTGGGGCTTTTTGAGATAGGGTCTCCCTGTAACCCCAGCTGGCCTAGAACTCAGTCTGTAGACCGGGCTGGCCTTGAACTCACAAAGATCCGCCTGCCTCTGCCTCCTGAGTGCTGGGATCAAAAGTGTGCGCCACATGAAAGCAGAAAAAGAAGGAAGCCTTACAGTAATTACCAAACCTGAATTCTTTATTTCAGAAATGATGGATACAGTGTTTTTGCCTTGTTCTTCCCATGGGTAATGCACCAGAGAAGATGGAGGGCAGGACTCAGGGCACAGAGTTGCTGTGTGGATAGAGAATCACCACCTTGGTATACCTACATAGCCTGCAGATACCTGGGGAAGGCAGCCCAAAGGATCACTGAACTGATTTTTAAAAAGAGAAAAACGAGCCAGAAACAACAAGTTCAATTTAATATTACCCAGGTCTTACCTGGCACCTATTCAGGAGAGCAAGAGTTGACACTGCTATGTGCCTGACACAAGACTCCCTGCATGGGTCTGGCTTACAGCCCTGGCCATGTTATACTGCCCTTCAGAGGGGTATCCATGTGTGTGGAGATGTTCACCTATTCATGTTATTTTTTTCTGTGTGTATATTTGGATATGAGTGTTATACTTTAAGTTTCTCTGGATTTAAGTTTTGAATAATGATGAAACTATTGAGAAGGAAACATTCAATCCATCCTTACAGTGAAACTACCAGTTATAGCCATTACATGAGAGTAAACCAATCACTTAACTTGTTTAGCCCATGCTCCTGTGTTCCAGCTACACTGACTACTATAATAGTCTCAGTTTTTGATAATATAGTTCAATGTATGTGACTTAATAGATTAATATAGTAAACTATTACTTCCACTCATTATAAGAGAAAGCAATTCAAAATGAATGCAATAAGAATTCCCAACAGTGTAATGGGAACACAATGTTTTCTATTTCACCCTATTAATGCCATGTACCCAAACTTATAATGAGATTTTACGTTCTATTTTCATCTATTTAGAGAAACACAAATCAGACAATACTTCTTTTCTTTTGTTGTTATTTGGAATCATCAGATCACCTAAATGGAAATATTTTATCTTTTGCCTTGAATTTGGATTTTCCCTAAGTATATGAGACTCACCTTCAGTTTTCTGAAACCTAACATTAGAGTTCATATTTACACTTACGAAGCTCGAAGGTCAGGTCCTTGTCATCGTCTTCCTTCCCGTCTCTCTTCTCTCAAGAACATACCCCCTCTTCTGAGGTCTAGATTTTGTCGCTCTTTGGCCTACTATACTATATCCTTCTAGGTTCTTCTTGTACCTAACATGAAACCTTTTAAGCTTTCAAACACACCCATGTTAAACACTAAGAAAGTTCAATGCAGAAAAATTAATTTTTCTTTATTCAACTCTCTCACTGCTTCCTAATCACCTCCACTGAGAACTGGACACCCATCAGTCTAGGCTTTAAGAATAGGATAAGAGCATGGCAGTCAGTGGGAGGAATGTGGCTCCTCGTGGCCCTAACCTCACATGTTGGCTCTAACGTGTACTCTAGTTACCTTTTCTGTTGCTGTGATAAATCACTCTGACTAAAAGCAACTTGGGGAGGAAAGGAGTTATTTCATCTTACAACTCCCAGGTCACAGTCCATCGTTGAGGGAAGTCGAAGTAGGAACTCAAGCAGGAACTGGAGAAGGAACCATGGAGGAGTGGTACTTACTGGCTTGCTCTCCTGGGCTTGCTCATCTCTCTCATACAGCCCAGGCCCACCTGCCCAGAAATGGCATTGCACACAGTGTGCTGGGTCAACCTCCACCAATCAGCAATCAAGAAAATGCCCTACAGACACGGCCACAGGCCAATGAGATGGGAGCAACTCCTCAGCTGAGATTTCCTCTTCCCAGGTGTCAAGTTGACAGAAACATTCAGTGACAATGTGCACACCATACATTATCTGATACATTCTGAATGTCATCTGCTTTGTGGCTAATGAGATTAGTAGGGGCTGTATTATTCTAGGATAGATGGTGTTGACTGTATTGATCATTTAAGAAACAACTTTAGGGGCTGGAGAGATGGCCTAGTGGTTAAAAGTGCTGATTGCTCTTGCAGAGGACCTGGGTTTGATCCCCAGCACCCACATGGCATCTGAGAACCGTCTGTAACTCCAATTCCAGGAGAAATCCAGTTCCAGGGGAAACTGACACCCTCTTCTGACCTCCGAGGCATTGCACGACAAGGGTGCACAAACCTACATGCAGACAGTATATTTAAATAAATAAATAAATAAATAAATAAATAAATAAAAATTTAAAAAAGAAACAACTTAAATACACCTGTATCAAGACTGTCCTAATGGTATATTTTGCTAGATATATTTCCAACATAAAGAAAATGAACTGATTTATGTTTTAAAAAGGAAGTGGAATTTGTGCTTTTCTTAACATGACAAGAGATTTTTTAAGATACTTTAAACTTTGAATGATTTATTTTTTATTTTTATGTGTTTGAGTATATCTCCTGCACCTATGCATGTGTACCCACACTGTGCAATGCTTGCAGAGGCAGAGGTCAGAAGAGGGTGTCAGATACCCTGGAACTGGAGTTAAAATGAAGTTAGCCACCATGTGGGTGCTGTGAACCAAACCTGGGTCATCTGCAAGAGCAGTCTCCACCAATAGATTTTTTTGTGGGGATGCTCTTTGATCTAGGGTCTCCCTGTAGCCCTGGCTGGCCTGAAACTTGCTATGTAGACCAATTTGTCCTTGAACTCTCAAAGATCTACTTGCATCTTCCTGAGTGCTGAATACATATGTTTTAAATTAATATAATAATTTTGGGGTAATTCTAGTCCTTATATAAGGAGGAGGCAATTTTCTGAAATATATAGAATTGTAAAATGCACACGAGAAAATAAAACTACAGCAACCAATAAAAACTTAAATGACCCAGAAGGTTCTGTCCTGTTCAGACTTCCTGGACAGCTCGTGTGCCTCAGTGGAGGCTGCATGGGGACTGGAGTTCCATCTCTATTGGCTTCTGGCACAAAGTTATGTGTGCAGTGTGCAGCTCTGTTCTGCCTACCTCAGGGAACTGTTAGGAAGGGCAAACAAGATGGTAGAGTGGATGTGTGCAGAAGAGAGACAAGTCCATAGCTGCATTAGTACTGCTATTTATTTTCTTCTCCTCATAAATATCCACTCTAAAAGACCCCACAGTCCCTAGAACCTCTGTCACTCAGCACAGGATTCTAAGCCATATAGCATGTCCTCCCTCAGCTGGTACCAGGGGCAGAGAATTACCATCACAGAGGCTCCTGCAGGGCTATGTGACTAGAAGAATGCCCTGGGAGGATCTGACACGCTTCATCTTTTAAAGCCACCTTCCATTTAAGAGAAGTAGCTGGTATCACAGTAAATATTAGTAAAAGTTTCTGTCTATAACTAGTTAAAGAAAACCATTTCTCACAGCAACCTCTGAAATGATCTATTTTATGGCAGTGTTAATGTCTGAGTTCCTATCACTCCAGGGTCCCATCATTTATGGAGATAAAAGAAGAGGGAAAGCTCTTCATTCTAGCTTGAACACAGGTCATTATTTTCCACATGGTGATTCATTTTATAAGATATTTAAAAGGCATAAAGATACCTGTAATGTTGCAAACAAATCCTCCGGGCTCCAAGCCCACTGCAGGGCTCAACACTTCCATTCTCCTCTTGCTAAGAGTTACCACAACCCATGAAGCTTCCCAGTCAGACACACCATGTGAGAATAAAGTGAGTGCATGTGTGAGTGCCTGAGAAGCCAGCCACTGAGGCTGGCCCAGTGGTCAAGTGTGACTCCAGATCTCCTCCAGGGTGCCAGCATCTGCCATGCTCCCCAAATAGTCCCCAGTGCTCAGAATTATGTTTCAACTTTCTGCTTTGAGTGCACAGAGAAAAGGGCTCCTTTTTAACAGGAAAGAATTTCATGTGATTCCTCAAGTTCCTTTCCTAAATGTTACTTGAGAAGGTCTCATAGAGTGTCCCATGATATGGGATGTCCAGGTTTGAGTGTCAAACATGGAATGGGACAAGACATGTAGTAGCAAAAGTATCTATCTATCTATCTATCTATCTATCTATCTATCTATCTATCTATCTATCATCTATCTATATCTATCTATAGATAGTCCATCTATCTAGATAGATATAGCTAGATAGATATAGATATATGGCAGACAAATCTATATATTTCTCTAAATAGACATCTGTGTGTTATATATGTGTGGTATATGCACACATGTGTACAGGTAGGTACATCCATGTGCACCATGGAGGCCACAGAAGGACACAGGAGTGTTGCTCCATGATTCTCCACTCACTCCTTTGAGACAGGGTCACTCCCTGAACCTGGGATGGCAGCCAGCAAACCACAGAGATCCTGTTGTCTCACCAGCACAACTCTGAAGTTACAGGTGAGTGAGCACAGCCAGATTTTTCATGGGTGCTGGGGATCTGAACTCAGGTCCTCATGCTTGAGGAGCAAGAACTCTTACACAGTGAGCCATCCACCCAGCCACCTAAGTCTAGATTAATCAACAGCAAGAACAAAAGCATACCCCACACTCTTCAGAATGGGATTAGCCCAGCCAGCATGTGATGCCTGAGACCTGAGGTCTTTTCTGGGTTTGTTTAATAATAGGAGGGAAGAGAGATCCCTGGAGATGAGAATAGCATGGCTCCTTACCTGCTTGACGGATGGACTATGACAACTGTGGATGATCCACCATCCCACAGTTTTAGGCATGTGGACTTGCTACTCTGTCTTGCACACACAGAGAGTCAGTAGGAGTTTTCCTTTCAAAGATCACTTCAAGGGCAGATTGAGAATCACGTCCTCTGTGTTCTAAACCCGTTTAAGTTGGTCTTGTTTCTCTTTCCTTCTTCCCAGAAGTTCCTGATCCCAAATTGCCCACTGGAAGGGAGACGCTGGGTGCTGCCTCATTGGGAAGGAGCACCCGTATTTTCCTGTCTGGGCTGTGCCTCAGGCACATCTGCCATTTTGTCTCTCATTACCCTTTGGGAACATTTGCTTTATGGCTCTCTGAGCCCTTTAAACTTTAACTTGACTGATAGCACGCATGCCACTCAACACAAGCATGCTTTAACACAGCTCAACACAAGCTGAGTCACACATTATGTGTGAAATAAAGTAGAGACACGGACCACCAACCATATCACTTAACTTCCAATGATGTCATGGTCCACACGCTAAAAACTGACATAGGGAGTGACACCTGCTGGAAAACAGTCACAATGATCAAAAGCAACTGAGGAAGCTTTGGTAACTAATTATGGAGTTCACCAAAATATAAGGTCAATTAGGTAAAAAATGAAATTTCTTTATTTTTATTTGTCTCCATAATTTTCTTATATGTATATATTGCAAAAATCAGAATTTTAATGGAAAATGTACCACAGTATATAAAGTACCTTGGAAATAAACATAAGAACCGATGACTTTGTATGAAGAAATTGGCATATCTTTCTAAAGTGCAGTAGAGCAAGTGTAAACAACTGTGGCCGGAGGACCGCATTCCTGAATTCTTTCACTACTGTAAAGATTTGCTTTTGCTCAGATTAAGATAAAAATTGAAGCTGTATGAGTTGGAGAGATGGCAAAGTGGTTCTTTAAGAGCACTGGCTGTTCTTGCAGAGGACCCAGGGTCAGTGCCTAGCACCCATATGGCAGCTCACAACAGGTATGAATCCTTTTCCAGAAGATTCATGCCTTCTTTCCACCTCTGCAAGCACCCCATGACACAGGAACACTTAAATGCATAAAAGCAATATACTAATACACATAAAATAACAATATTTTTTAAAAATAAAAAATGGAAGCCATTGTAATATAAAATCAAGTTATAAAGTTGTTTTGGTCATAAGGACATTAAATGTCATTTAGAAGAATTGGTATATATATATATATATAGAGGAAAACTACAGAACTATAGAAAGATGAGCACATTCTGAACCATCATGACTAGAACAGCATGGCAGTGGGCCAAGAATCAATGGGCAGCAATGAAGGTGATGAGAAAAGAGAAAACCAAATATTATCCATATGTCCAAAAGATTTTAGGATATGATCTTAAAGCAGCAAGAGTCCACTGAATATAATCAGTGCAAACAGGCACACATGGTGAAGGAAAAAATGGCCTTTGATTTCTTCAAATATGTACAAAGTAAATTCCAGATGGGCTAGGAATTAAATTGTCTGCATAGTGAGAGGCCAGCCTGTGATACACAGGAAACATGAGATCCTGCCCCCACATAAGCAAACGGACAAATAAATACACAGGCAAAGTAGACGAGCACCAGGAAATATGTGAGTGGATACTCATGTATCACCAGAGGGTCTAAATTTTACATGAGAGGCAGAAGCAGAGTGGAAAAGACTGATACATATTTACCATATAAACAAATTTAAGTAGTGAAGGACTGGGGAATTACTTATAACCTTACTTTAGAGATGGGTAAGTGGGGACAGCATAAATCCAGCCTTCCCTTCGAAGGCCCTCATGCTGCAAAGCCTTCCTTTGGGGCTCATCTGATGAGGGTCCTTTAGATGGTTTTTCATTTGTAATAAGCTATGTTAATGATATTGTGCTGTACATATTCTCAGTTTTCATTAAAAATAATGTTGGCTATATTTATCCATGTCAACATACGAATGTTATTTATCTCAAAACCAAGTAAACTCATTCATTCACATTTAATACCAGGACTTATTCCTCCTTATGGGTGTTCTAGTTTCTTTATTGTCATGTTAATAGACATTTGTTTGCTGCCTGTGATTTTAGAATGCAAACCATATGCTCACACTGAAAATGTTTCTGCAAACACTTAGGGTTAGTGCATTGTAGATTTTGTATGTGTTCCATCACAAGCCTTAAGGGTTACCCTGGCAATAAGCAAGAGGCACTATACAATCCCCATTGTTAAATTATTCTTTTAACTTTCCCAGTCAACTAGAGACAAGTTGGTGTCTTTTAAGTCTTAATTTGCAATTTTCTTTTTAGTGACAAGGTTGAGTCTTTGAAAAAAACTCTTCACCAGAGAGATACATAATCCACAGGGAAGAAATCAGAGCCCTTCACTGAGCAACATGAACAAGCACATTAATAGACAGAAGAAATAACTTACTCATGAATGAAAAGACTAAAAATTTATTTATAGTTTTAATCAGAATTCAAAGAAAAATGGAACATGACATAACTTTTATCTGAAACCTTAAGTGCAGGGTAAAAAAAAGACTATTTCAATAAAGAATAAAAGGGGATTATTTTACTCATGAATAAATATTGCATAAGGCTTCAATAATTAAAACACTTTGGTAGTGATGACAGAGTCAAGATGGCTGAGAAAAAGAGCCAGCTGCACTTAGCAACTGCTGTGTTATAAAGAGAAGCATTAAGAGCCAATGTGGAAAGACTGAACTACATGACACAAAGCTCAGGAGGAAGTTGATATGTACCATGTATACCCCAAAGAGCAAAACACACCAAATAAAGGCAAAATTAATAAGTGAATATTAAAATGATTTCATGAATTAACAAGGCATCTTGAACACACCACAAACAATAGTGGGAAACATTTCCTTCTTCAAAAGAATAACTGTATACAGATAAAAGAAATTGTTCCCTGAAATAGAAGACACAAAAGTTACAGCCACCTGATATTTGACAAAGACATAAAAAATGGACAGTGGAGGACAGTGTCTTTAACAAATGGTGCTTGGAAAATTGGATGTCCACATGTACAAGAATGAAACTGGACCTATCTCTATTACCTGCACAAAAATAAACCTCAAATGGATCAAAGTCTTCATTGTCAGTGTGATGGTGCCTGCCTTTAACCCCAGCACTCTGGAGGAAGAGGCAGGCTTGATTTGTAAGATCAAGGTCAACCTGATCTACATAGCAAGTTCTAGGCCAGCTGGGGCTACAGGGAGATCCTGACTCAATAAACAATGAACAAACAAACAAAAACACTCTCCAAACTGAAACCATGAAAACGTTGGAAGAAAACATAGCCAGTGCCCTACGACATATAGGTGTAAGAAAGGACTTTTTAGATCAGAATTCATTAGCTCAGAAATTAAGGCTAACAACTGAAAAACGTCTGCAAAGCAAAGGAAACAATCAAGGGAGTACACATCTAACAGAGGATTAACATCCACACTATGTAAAGGACTCACGAAACAAAGAATCAAGAAAAAAATGACCCAATAAAAACTGAGCAGCAGATCTGAACAGAGTTCTCAAACTAAGGAAAAAAAAAGAAATATCTTTTAAAATGTTCAACATCTTTAGAAATTAGGGAAATATAAATTAAAACTACTTTAAGATTTCATCTTACCCTGGTCAAAATGGCTAAGACCAAGAAAACTTAGCACAAATCCTGCTGATGTGGGAAAAGGGAGGCAGCCTTTCTGCAGCGCTGGTTGGAATGAAAACTAATACAGCACTATGCAAACCCGTGTGGAGAAATCTCAAAAACCAAAAGCTCTGCCTTACGACCCAGCTCTGCCACTCCTTCACATATCCCAAATGAATCCCCTACTACAGAAATATTTGTTCAGTATGTTCACTGCCACTGTTTTCATAAGAACTAGGAAATGGAAACAATCTAAATACCCCTCAATGGAGGAAGGATAATGAAAATGTGGTACATTTACACAAGGGAGTCCTATTCAGCTGTAAAGAAAAGTGAAATCAGGAAATTTGCAGGTAAATGGATGGAACTGGTAAACATTATACTGGAGGAGGCAAACCCAGCCTCAGAACAACAGGGGATACATGTTCTCTCTGCTTCGTGGATCTTAACTCTGAATCTTTAGATACTAGTATATATTCCCAACATATCCCAAAGTAACCACAGGAGAGGAGGAAAGTAGAAACGGAACATGAAGAAAAAAGGCAGAAGGAGCTCAAGAGAAGGGGACAAGATGCAGGCCTGATCAAGGGGGAAATGGGAAAAGGGGGCTGTCTTAACTGGGCAGGAGGGAGGACTGACATACAAGGCAAGAGGAAGCAAAGAGAAGTAATGCTAAGGTTAAGATTATAAAAATGTAGGGAAACAAATTATTTCATAAGCCTACTTAAATATACATTTAATATATTATGTATAATATAGCTGAGGGGTATGTAAAAAAATCTCACTGCCAGTCAAGGGAAACTTCTTTGTGAATATTGAGTCAGGGAAGTCCAAGGCACTTCCAAAATAATATAGAATGTTGCCACAGCCCTTGACTGTTCCAGAACTTGATGATAAGCCCCTATTGCTGAAGGCACCACAAACTGGATACAGATCTTGGAGTAACTAAGCTGCAACTGACCTGGAAGCCTCCTCCCTGAAGACTAGTCCTCATGGTATCAGAAGACACTACACAACCTACTAAGGGAGAAAACCAAACAATCAGTGGCTCTATGAAGCTGGAAAGCCTATGAACCACAATAATGATTAATCCAGGACAACATCTCTACTGGGGTAGTGGTGGCATTTTCATCTCGGACGTAATCAACAGCTGTCTAATTGTACTTAAGACCCATCCAGTAGGAGGGAATCCAAGCATGGTACATAAACATAGCCAAGTACACATGGCTGGAGAAGTCACAGACCCTAGAGAAGAAAGAACTGATGACTATTGCCACCTTCCTAAACCCTTGTAATTTCTTACTATGTATTAAATATTTGTCTTTATATTCACAGGTAAGTGTAGTTCTCACCATTCATCAAAGAAGTTTCTCTTTGCAGCAGACAGAAACTATTACAAAATTCAACAGCTGATCAAAATATAGACAATATGCAAACGTGTTTTGCCTAGCCCCAATCGACAGATCTACAATGCAACCACTAGACCTAAGACTCAGAGATCAGCTCAGAAGAAGGGGTGGAAAGATTGTAGGAGCAAAAGTACAGGACACACGTTGTCAGATAATACAATTCAGAAGTGATAGGGAAGCTGTACCCATTAGATATCCATAGTATGTTAGCCTAAGAAGACCTGCATAATGACAGAGCATGCCTACAGGACAATATGGATGGGGGAAATTTCACAGGGTCCCACCTCTAGATAAAGAATAGCTATAGGCAATCAGTAGATGGTGACAGGGAAGAATCAGATTTTTATTTTTTCCCAGGAATGAACTTCCTAGTAGATTATCTAATCCCAATTAGTCAGCCCTAAACACACATGTACATAGGATACCACTAAGTGGACTCAATGCTTTATTTACATATATATGTACCAATAATAAGCAAAAGAGGACAAGAAATTGAGAGGGAGGAGGGGCATCAGAGGACCAGGAGGAGGAGCGGTGGGAGGGGCGGGAATGATGAGAATACGTTACTCATGCATGAAATTCTCCAAAAATTGAAGATATTCTAGCGTTTCGAATACTAACTGCACTGATTTTAAGAGTTAAAGTATGACTCTAACATATCCTCCTAGGGTGCCACACTGATATGCGAAGGTGAGGCAGCATGTGGTTCAGATACCTCCTTTTCTGCCTTCTTTACTTCCTGTTCCTCACCCCACGTGATTCCAGGGGGCAGCACTGAGCAGTTTTGTACATAGAATTTAAACGAAGATATAAATATTTACTGGAAACAAGTAGTCTTCAAATTTGGATCTTTTTAAAAATTAATCTATTAGACATCTCCTTTGAGTGCAAACGTTTATCCATTTAGATGGACAATTACTAACATTATTTTACTTCTTTGTTTGGTAAAGATAAAATCTCCCATGCTTATATATAGCAAACAAATTCACATGTGGTTCAACATCTAACAGAAATTTTTAGATTGCACTCCTATAAATTTTGAAATCACTAACTCTACAAAGTAGAGATGTGTTATTAAACCATTTTAGAATATAAATACAAAAAGCCCATAAATATTATCTCCAAATCTTTCATTTTTTAAAAGATCAGACAGATTATATATCTTTCTTTCTTGCCTTGGGACAGGTTAGGTGGCCAAGACTCCTTTAAGGAGCCAACATAGGTAGGCAGGACTCAAAGATTAAGGAGAAAAGTCACCAAAGAAGCAAATGTGACCAATGAATATTAAAAACCAGAGGCAGCTTTATCTGAAAGAGGGCCGCAATTTTCTAGTCATTTTTTTTTTTTTTTTGCCTTACAGATGATCTGGCAAATTGTATGTACAGTTCTGATTCCTAGGCGTGTCAGCGGAATGACAAGGGAGTGTGACAGAGGGCCACTGGAGGGAGAGGGGAGGCAGAAGGCTGGCGGGAAGATGGATGGTACCCAGCTCCAGGGCTGGACGTTGGCCAGTACTGGAGTCCTGGTTTTACTCTGAGGAAGCAAGAGTCAGTGCCATGTTAAACCACAAGCTTAAAGTCTGACGGATGTGCTAAAGGACAGACTGGGCACCAGGCAGAGCCACCAAGACCATCCTGGAGAGAGAGAGAGACCCAGCAGCTTTCCATCTGATTGACAGGAAGGCGGTGCTAAAATGTCAAATTCCAGATTGGCTTGGCAGGTACAGCCATAAGTATGAGGTCTGCCTCAAAGAAAGGAAGCACGGCTTTGATTCTTGGCCTTTCAGTTTTAATAAACAAGCCTGTTGTTGATAAATCATCACAGCAATAGTTTCTGGTTGATTGACAGATGGCAAAGCATTTATGAAAGACTTAGCTCCCTCATTTACATTCCATTGTACTGACACAAAAGCATACATTTAAAAATTATTATTCCCTTGTTCATGCAAAATGGAAAAATAGCATCTTTCAAAAATATGATAGAGAAGTTGTTTTGTGTCTCAGATAGCCCACAGTTATAACAGATAATAAATATTAAAGTAAAAGCAACATGCCACATTGAAGGAGCAATCATAGAAGTAGAGTGAAAATTCCTTTCATATTTATTTTATTTTATTTTATTTATTTTTATTTATTTTTATTTTTTGGTCTTTTTGAGACAGGGTCTCCCTGTAGCCCCAGGTGTCCTGGAACTCACTCTGTAGACCAGGCTGGACTTGAACTCATGAAGACCCGCCTGCCTCTACCTCCCAAATACTAGGATTAAAGGCGTGCGCCACCATGCCTGGCCATATTTATTTTAAAATCACATATCTTTTCAAGAATGTAACTTGAAGTAACATTTTCATTAAACCTACTGAAATTGTATAGAACCTGAAATAGGCTTTATTACACGAATTAGATGATTCAAAGTGTTTTCTTGTTATACATTTGTATCTTTTTTCTTTTGCTGTTTAGTTATAGTACTTCCTAAATATTCTAAAAATCACTTGTTTGTTATAGTAATAACTGATACCTAGGGGACTAAATTATGGCTGAGAAAAGAATATGTATTAAGTATTGGTCCAGGTCTTAAGGATCCCATGGTTTAGAGAAGGTAGAAATGGCCCTTAAAACCCACTGGAAGATTATCAGGTACAAGCAGTTTGTAACTAAACTCTAAAATGCTTTGGACACAGCAGGATCGATACTTTATAAAAAAGATTTTTTTTTTCAGCCTGGTCTACAGAGTGAGTTCCAGGACAGCTGGGGCTATAGGGAGACCCTGTCTCGAAAAGACCAAAAAAAAAAAAAAGATTTTTTTACATTTTTTTTTTGGGGGGGGTTGGTGCACGTGTGACACTGTACGTGTGGAGATCAGAGGACAATTTGCTTGAGTCAGTTCCCTCCTTTGACCACGTGATTTCCAAAGATTGAAATCAGGCATGGTAGCAAGCACCTTCTGAGATAAGAAATCTTGCTGTCCCAGAGAGCCCTAGCTTTTAAAGTGGGGTACAATGTGGGAGGTTTGGAAAAAAACTCACAGGCATCAGTATTAGACAGAGGTACATCTTGACCCTTAAATTTCTTCAAAGCCTGACATGTGTTAGGATATACTTTGGATTCCATGTGGAATGAATTACAAGACTCTTGTAAAATTTAAAGGAAAAGCAGAGAACCTAAGAGAATCACATGATCATGGCAAGCTCCTTTGTCCAAGAGACCTAGGCTCCTGCCCTCTACACGCACAGTGGTTGGCAGTGTGGCAGAGAGCAGTGAGAGCCTGAAGGGGCAGCCAGTGCCATGAGAGGCACCAGCTTGTACAGAACACTTGCTAGAGGTGGATTCTGGGAGCACTGGGAGGACTAGGAAGACCCTGGAAACCACATCGGTGTGAAAGAGTTAGTGGTTCTAGCCAAGCAGGACCTGCATGGGGCTTATGAGCAGGGGGTGGGACCAACGGCAGCTGTGGCATCAGAGGTAGAGAGTCAATATGACATCCTGGACTGCGCAAAAGTGGGCTGGAGAGATAGCCTAGCGGTTAAGAGCACTGACGCTCTTGCAGAGGACCCGGGTTCGATCCCCAGCACCCACATGGAGGCTGAGAACCGTCTGTAACTCCAATTCCAGGAGAACTCCAGTTCCAGGGGAATCCGAGACCCTCTTCTGACCTCCGCGGCATTGCACGACACGGGTGCACAGACCTGCATGCAGACAGTACATTCATACACATACAAAAATAAATAATAATAAAAAAAAATTTTAAAAAAATGGACTTTCTCTTTTCCTTGACATCTAGGATTTTATAAAGATTATAACATGAATGTGGGGTCTTTACACATCTCGGTTGTTTGCACAAATGATCACTGTTACATTTAATTAGATAGTCCTGTTTCCTAGAGCCTGTGTCTGTGAATCTCCCTTGAGCTCTGCCCCTGGACTCAGAGGGACAGCCTGGAGGGAGTCCCAAAGGCTGAGCAAGAGGGTAAAGCAGAGTGCCACCACTCAGAGCTCCCTGAGGTCCCTTGAAACCCACCAGACTCGACATGCTGGGAACAGCTATATTGAGGATCCCTGCACTGGAAGATGTTGTCCTTCTTTCAAACTAGGATTCTCTTGAACAAAAAGGAAGTTGTGATTACAGAAACCCACCGGGAGCATGGTGTGTTGAAGTAGAAGCCTTTGGTGCTGCTGTTCAGCTTATTAAATATGACTACAGCTTCATTGTGTCCATCACATTTACACGACTCTAGGATTTTGGAACAACAAGAAAATACATTTTTTGTACATATACGACCTTTGAAATTTTAAAAATTATGAGCTAGGAAATCCTACCAGGTACTCTGCAGTGCATCCTGGCCCTGTTATTCACCCCTTAATGAGGAGATTTCATTCTAGGCAAAACATGGAAAGTTCCTTCAGGAGTTGCAAAGGCCTAGGAGATCTCTCAATCATTTTAAAGTCAATGGCACTAAATTATGCATTTTTTATAATTCCATATATATATTCCACAATGCTGTATATAGTAATACAAAACACATCCCCACATATAGATGTGTGTGTGTATGTATGACAGAATAAGAAAAGTCTCTCCATCCTTCTTTCACAAAAATGGGATTCATTCAGTTAATTACTTTGTTTTGACTTAAAATTTGAAGCACTAGTATTCTTTGCTCTGTAACCTATCACTTATGGCATCAAAGGTCTTATCTCAAGCTATGTTATTTTCCAATAAATACAGTTAAACATTATTTCTCTACATTGATAACTTCAGGTCAAAGACTTGTAGTTCTGGAGTCTACCAGGTTAAATGTCTGCAACCTACATTATATATAATAATGAATAATAAAATGTTCTGGTTAGAAGAAAAAGTTAGCAGCAACCTACAAGACATAGGCATAGGAAATGACTTTCTAAATCAAACAGCACCTGCACAGGAAATAAAGTCAACAGGTGACAAGTGGGACTTCATCAAACTCAAAAGCTTATGAACAATGAAAGAAACAATCAAGGAAGTGAAGAGAAAACCCACAGAGTAGGAGGAAACCTTCACCACTGATACATCTGACAGAGCATTAACATCCAGAATATATAAACCACTCAAAGAACAAAGAAGTAAGAAAACAAATGACCTACTCAAAAGATGGAGTAAAGAGCTGAACAGAGACTTCACCATTGAAGAAATAAAGATGGCTGAGAAATATCTTAAAAATTGTTCAATGTTGTTAATAATTGAGGAAATGCAAATTAAAACCACTCTAAGATATCATCTCACACCAATAAGACTGGCTAAGATCAAGAAAAAAAAAAAAACCAAATAATGGAGAGGTGGTGGGGAAAGGGAAACACTCATCCACTGAAGGTGAGAAAGTAAAAAAATACAACCACTATGGAAAGCAGTGTGGAGAACCCTTAAAAGACTCAAAATGAGCCTACCACCTGACCCAGCCATACCACTCCTGGTATATACCCACAAGATTCATCCTACTGCAAAGATACATGCACAGCCATGTTTATTGCAGCTGTCTTCATAATAGCAAGGAGCTGGATCCAACCCAAATGCCCCTCAACTGATGAATGGATAACAAAAATGTGGTACATCTACACAATGGAGTTCTATGCAGTGATAAAGAAAGATGATATCATGTACTTTGCAGGTAAATGGATGGGACTTGAAGCCATTATGCCAAATGAAGTAACACAGTCCCAGAAAAACAAACAGGGAATGGTTTCCCTCATTTGTGGATGCTAACACCAAATCCCCAGTTGAAAGGCAAGCTGAGCAATGTTATTGTTATATTTCTTTTTATCTGAAAGTGACTGTGCTGTTATAATGTGAATGTCTAAATGGACTCTAGAACTAACTTTCCACTTATTTTCAGACTTTGTAATTATTGTATATGTGTGGAAGGTATATATAAATATTTTAGAGTAATATAAAATTAAAGGGAAAATGTGAATTCCTAAACATATTTTGGAATGAACATACAATTTATTCAGAGGTCATAATGTGTTGTTTATATAGGCATATTTTGGAGCAATACAAAGGATAGGGAACAACAACATAAGGACTGGGTCAAAGAACTGATACAGTTAAATTCTGCCCCAAACAATAAAACTCTGCAGAGAAAAACTTTTAAAAAACTGAGAAAAAGATTCAAGACATGTATGGCAGAATGCATGAACTGTGGTGAGGTGGGGTGGGGAAAGGGGAATATGTCTAAATTGGAGTGAAAAATGATGTATGAAATACACAAAACATCAATAAATTATTTTATTAAAAATGTTCTGATTTTAATGTTTTCAGACCCTTAATGTAGCTTATCAATAATTCTCAAAATTTTAAGTGTTTAAAATCATAGATTTAAAAATTTTCAAGTAAGATTTTCTAATTCTTCTTTTTAAAGGAACACTGTATGTATCAATAACTTGGTTTACATTTTCAACTCTTCAAGAACCTTCCAGTGAGTTCTGTGTGGTAGTATATGAAATTTCTCTCCAAATTGGAAAATGGGTAGTTGGCACTCACAGGGCTTTAACCAGCTGACTGACACTGAGAACAAGTGACAAAGCAGAGGAGGGAGTGGCAATAAATGTTTTGTTTTGAATTTTTAAATGACCAGCACACAGTATTTAGACTTGTTCTTCCTACACACACATAATCAGATCATGTCAGTCCCAGACAAGGAACTAATGGTTGCCACCACATCCAGAAGATCACCAATCCAGGCCTTTGTTTCTGTGCGCCTCTTCTCTGCCTTGATCTCCCATTTTTCTCTAAAACTCTGGGCATCTGGAAACTTGAGCAGCCAGGCACTCTGTACTAAATCTAAAGGATGGCTTTCTTTCCATCAACACAGATGTCTGCTCATCCTGATTATCCAATGAGAAGCACAAACTTGCCTCATACTCCTCCCCTCTTCCCTATCACACCCCCAGTTATCGCCCCCATCAAACCACCCAGTTATTTTCTGATATATTTTATGAACTGCACTGACTTTCTGTTTCCAACCTACCATTAGGGATATAATCACTGTGAGATTAGAGATCCTGCTTAAGCACTGGACTCTCAATTCTCTAGGGTCCACAGTACTGCCTGGCACCCAATGTATATTCCATGCTATCTTTAGATGAGGTAGCTCGACTCTAGACCATAAAACTTTATGATAAGCCAGTTTGAGCCAGGCATGGTGGCACACGCCTTTAATCCCAGCACTCTGGAGGCAGAGGCAGGTGGATGTCTGTGAGTTCGAGGCCAGCCTGGTCTACAGAGAGAGTTCCAGGACAGCTGGGAATACAGGGAGACCCTGTCTCAAAAAGACCTTTTTCTTCTTTCTCAATATTGTCTTCTGTGTTCAATCTAAAAAAAACCAAAAAAAAAAAAAAAAGCCAGTTTGATCAGTTCACCCTTTAGGAGAAATACCACACAAAACAAATCAGATCAGATTTTAACAACAACAACAAAAAAAACTTCCAGTACATAAAAAGATAGATTAGAACTCCATTGTGTACAAATACCACATTTTCTCTATGGATGGAGGTAGAAGATATTATATTAAGTGAAGTAACACAGTCCCAGAAAAACAAACGATGAATGGTATCCCTCATCTGTGGATGCTAACATCAATAACCCAGTTGTAAATATTTCTTGTGGAGAGGGATGCATATTAAAAGAACAACAACAGAAAGACTGCATCAGAAAACTGACTGAAATGGTGAATTGGGAGGGTCGGGAGAGGGACACAGGTCTATATTCTATTAATGTATATTTAATTACATGAGTCCAACAAGTATCCAACCTTGCCCAAACTCTATCTACAAATTACATGGTATTTTAGGACTTAGTAAAAGTAAAAATGTCTATATTAAAAAACATTGGTTTAAAGGTATTAATAAAAACAGTAATACATCTAAGTTAATTGGAAATATAAATTGTTATCCACATCTGTTTTACTTAAAATCTGTATGACAATAACTTTGGGATTAACATATACAAATGTTCTCTATAATTCTTGTGTTATACACTATCATCTTGTAACATTCTCTTTTACCTGTAGGATAATTTAACTTAAGGAATTAAGTTTGCTTCCCAAATTAACACCATACAATCACCCAAAACAGCTTGGATAAATTTAATGAAATGTACACCTTGATTCCTGCCTATAGGTATGTGTACTACAACTGCCTTTTTGAAACTCATGGGTCAAAAAATAAAAACCTAAAATAAAAAAGTGGGGATATGGTTATATATTAAACCTTTTCGTCAAAAATTTTTCAATTTAATCTTAAAACTAACTATGGGAAAAGATTTGTATGTTCCTACAGGTCAAAACGTCACCAACTTAACAGCTGAGAAAGAAAAGATACAGCCTTGCATTGTGTAGGATGTACCAAGAAATACCAGCAGAGAAGTTGGCCCATCTAAACACAAAAAGGAAGAAAAGCCTCAGACTGCTACAGGCATCAAACATCTCTGTGGATCCTATTTGTAACAACTGTTTATAATGAGTCCTAATGAACCTTACCTTCTAGGTGCCACACAGTTTTGATATGAGAGACTTTCTTACCTCTTTTTCATAGAACAAAGAAAAACATGATGGTAATGAAGTCATTCTCTAACTGTAAATTAGAGCTGACTGTTATAGAGGTAATCTCTTATAAAACTGGTAAAACTGCTTTCTTTAATTGACTAATAGACATAGGAACTGTGAAAAGGATTATTCTCTATTCAGACCAAATATAATACTAAAGTCTCTTTAAGCTGTGCATATAAGCAAAATATATTAATACAGGAGAGTTCTGATATCAGCAATGGATTATTCTGCCAAGGAGATGTTGGCCAGGGGATCCAAGCACCCCCCTCCCAAAAAAAGGGTAAAGGCTTCTTGCCTGTAAACTGTGATACTTGCAAGAAGAGAGGCGATGAGGCCTTGCTGTCGAAGACCTGATGTAAGCATGGGAAAGATATACTGAGACCATACTTGCAAGTGTACAGATGGTCTCTGGAATACCAGAGAGTGTTACCAAAGGCCACTAAACCAATAAAGCAAATATAGGTCTCCTTGAGTCAAGCAAGACTCCTCCGTCAGCACCAGCTACACCTCACCTGCCTGGAAATACTGTGCAGCAGTGGCAGCCATATGCCTGTATATCCCAAATCTAATTGGCTAGTAGCTCTCTCCTTGGAGGAATAACCCAAGGCTGATGCCACAAGCTTACATCCTCTAGTGGTTAGGAGATGTTATAAGCCACAGTAAGACCTTGTCATCTTTTACAGAAAAAATATAATTCATGGATTAGCATACCATCCAAACATCTGTGTCTATACCAAAGTAACCTACCATAATAATTAGTACTATTTAAATACTTATATATCTAATTGCTTGTGCTTCATTAGCAGGATTGAAAGGTTATTCCTGGACAAACTGTCAGCCCATGAAAGGAAACAGCCAGAACTGATCAGAGTCCAAAACGACATCCCCAGAGAAAGTAGACTGTTTTGCTTCTCATCCACCTGTACCCTTTTCTAAGCCTAGGGAACAATCTGTGGAAGAGGGGGTGTGGTAGAATGTAAGGGCTGCGATTGGGGTGAATGGTAAAACTACTGCAATATAGACTGTATGCTTATATGATCAATTTGATTGTACATACAATCCCCTCCAGCTGGATGGTGGGAGCCTTGAGCTGTGTGGGTTTGGGCACAACTGCTTGCAAATAGGTTTTACATGAAGGATGCTTGTACTCATAACTTATTACTTATTGTTAAAAAATGAAATAAAAGAAAGTATATATAAAAAAGATAGTTAAGATCTTTAGAATATTATAGAACCCTGAATATGACACGGCAAACATTATGCACATTTAGAAAATGTTTTTCTTAGAACTCTTCCTTTTTATGAAGGCACTGTAATTTTTCCCACAAGTAAATGCCACTATCATGTATAAGACATTTCTGTACAATGTGCACCTGCATCTTGTTTACAGAGGCTGATCCTGAATATATTAGCTAATTATAGATATGCAGATGTCTTGTTTGCCTTAACATGAAAATATATGAAATCATGGGAAATAGCCTGTTACTCAGGTCTGCAGTGAAAGATCCAATTTCCATTAGGTGTGCCTGTGTTAAAAGGTAAAGACAGAGACAAAAGTCACAACAATAGGGAAGATTATTCATAATGCAAAATCTTCACATTCTGCTGTCACTATTCTGAGTAGAAGACATTAAAATAGAGAAATTTGAATTGCAAAACAAATTATCATCTATTGATTCATTTCTTAGGGCGTTCACTGCAGAAAATTTCAGTGTAGAGCCAGAGAGACTGGCAAGAAGAAGAAAAACCAGTTCTGAGTTTTCTGAAGGATCATATGAAAACTGGTGAGGACTTTGTTAATGCAGGCATGCTTACAGGAGCAGGAAATGGCAAGTCTGGAAGATTAAATTAAGGAAGTTGTGAAGCACTTGAAAGGGGATTTTCATAATAGGAGTCACAGCTAGCTCAAGATATAATCAATGCATTTGCTTTGAAGATCCTATAGTCATCAAGGAAGAATGGAAAGATACAAAGAACTAGCCAGGTTCTGCTACAATACACAGTATTCTGTTAGAGGAAAAGAATCCAGAGCTTTATCCAAGGGAAGAGCTCTACAGAGCAGGGGATGCTTAACCACTTTCTATTAGAGGTCTAGCTTCTGAGAGTGCCCATGTGGTGGTTCGAATGAGAATGGCTCCCATAGGGCTTCAAGTATTCGGACATTTTGTTCCCAGTTGGTGGCGCTATTTTTGGGAGATCTAAGAAGGTGTGGCCATGCTGGAGGAAGTATGTCACTGGGGGTGGGGGGCTTAGTGAGCTCCGCAAGCCTTGCTAGTCTCCAGTCTCTCTCTCTTCACTTCCTGTACTCATACCTAGATGTGAACCTTGGCTTTCTGCTCCAGCCCAGGCCACCATGCCTCCTGCCACAATGGACTCTAATTCCTTGGAACCGTCAATCTCAAATAAACTCTTCCTTTTATAAGTTCCCTTGGTAATGGTGGTTTGTCACAGCAAAAGAAAAGTGACTGATATAGCCCACTTCCTGAGAGAAAACTGTCCTCAGATGAACAAGCTGTGGTTGAGAGAATAATGCCCCCCACCCATTATTCTATAAGATATTCACGGTTTAATTTCCATAACTGTGAATATGTATATAACACACAAATGGGGAATTCAGGTAACAGATGGAATGAAAGTGCTGATCAACTAACCCTAAATAAAGGTTTATAGAGATTACTTAAATGGATCCAGTGGGATGTCAGAGTTCCTCTAGATAAGACAGTAGGAGGTAAAAGAGTGAGAATCAGGGAGCTGACAGTGTGAGGAAGAGTCAAGTGGAGATTGCAGGTTTGGAAGACTGAAAGGGCCACAGACCAATGAAAACCACTAGAAGCTGGAAAAGTAAGCAATAGGTTCTACTGTAGCTCCTCCAAAAGGGAACACGAACCTGCTTGCTAAGGGTTGCATTTAGCAAGGTCACAGATGCAAATTTGGATGTCTGAGCTCCAGAGAAATAAGATAACAGTATTTAGTTCTAAGCTGTAGCAGGAAACTACTACTGGGGACTGTGATCATTCCCAGGGTACGTGCTCATGAGCTGCATGTACTTAGCCTCTCTTGATTAACAAGGCAGCGACTTTGATCAGCACACCTGTGGACAGCAGGCTGCTGGGCCCTTTTGTCCTGATATCCAAGTCCATGTCTCCATGGTAATGATGTATACATCATCTCCCACTGCTCTAACTTCGGAGGCCTTTGTGGTGGCTGGATGAAGAACATCTGCAAAAGACATGGCTGAACTGAGGCCTGGGAGAATGAATACATACACATGTCTGTGCTGTGTGAAGAAGCACTGAGGACAGGGAGTTCACTGCTTGACTGATGGCCAAGCCCTGGGCCATTGCACAGAGTCAATGGCTCTCTTTCCAGATCATTTCAAATGAAGAGAGACAGAAAGCCTCCCAAAGAAGGCAGGTTACACACTGGATAGCTGACCTTAGATATTTTATCTTTTCAGATAATGTATATGTATAAAAACCTGGTCTCTGGGAAAGATACACTTTGTGTTTGCACTTTATCTTTTGTCTTGTTGATATTAACTTCTCCATTACAAAAGGGAAAAGGAAGTAGCCTTCAAAGCAGGGCTTTGATTTTTTTGTCCAGTTTACAAGTCTAACTGTTGTTTTGAAAAAGAATCAATTGCTAGGGCAATAAGACAAGAGAAGGAAATTAAAGGAGTACTAATCAGAAAAGAGGAATTTAAGCTATCCTTTTTGCAGATGATATGATAGTTTACCTAAGGGATGCTAAAAACTCCACCAGAAAACTTCTAGAAACGATTAAGAGTTTTAATAATGTGGTGATACAAAATTAACCTAGAAAAATCAGTAGCTTTTCTTTACACCAACAATAAACAAGTGGAGAAGGAATATAAGAAGAACTTCCCACTCACAGTAGCCTCAAAAATAATAAAATACCTGGGAGCAAACCTACATGCAGACAGTACACATACAAAAATAAATAAAAAATTAAAAAAATAAAGATACCAAAGACCTCTACAACAAAAATTTTAAACTCCTTAGGAAGTAGATTGAAAATGACATCAAAAGACGGAAAGACCTCCCATGCTCATGGATTGGAAAATTAATATAGTAAAAAAATGTCCATTTTACCCAAATTGATATACAGATTCAATGCAATCCCAATCAAAATCCCCATGAGCTTTCAGACTTGAAAAAAAAAAAATCCTTAAATTCATATGGAAAAACAAAAGACCCTGAATAGCTAAACTAACTCTAAGTGAAAAATGCAATACAGGGGGGATTGCTCTACCAGCCTTCAAACTATATTACAGGGCCATAGTCATAAAGACAGCCTGGTACTGGCACAAAAACAGACCCATTGAACAATGGAACAAAATTGAAAATCCAAACTTGAGCCCATACAATTTCAGCCACCGCATATTTGACAGAGGGGTAAAAGAAAACAATTCAATGGAGGAAGGACAGCATCTTCAGCAAATGGTGCTGGGAAAATTGGATCACCACTTGTAGAAGAACAAAATTAAAACCCTATCTCTCACCCTGTACAAAATCAACTCCAAGTGGATCAAAGATATCAATGTGAAACCTGAAACCCTGAAGGTGATAGAAGAAAAAGTTGGCAGCAACCTACAAGACATAGGCATAGGAAAAGACTTTCTAAATCAGACAGGAGCTGCACATGAAATAAGGTCAACAGTTGATAAATGGGACTTCATCAAACTCAAAAGCTTCTGTATAGTGAAAGAAATAATCAATGAAGTGAAGAGAAAACCCACAGAGTGGGAGGAAATCTTCATCACTGATACATCTGACAGAGCGTTAACGTCAAGCATACATAAACTACTCAAAAAACAAGTAAGAAAACAAATGACCTCCTCAAAAGATGGAGTAAAGAGCTGAATAGAGACCTCACCAGTGAGGAATTAAAGATGGCTGAGAAACATCCCACTCTCAGATATCATCTCACTCTGATACGACTGGTGAAGACCAAGAAAACAAATGATACCAAATGGTTGTGGGGAAAGGGGAACACTCATCCACTGCTGGTGGAAATGTAAACTTGTACAACCATTATGGAAAGCAGTGTGGAGAACCTTTAAAAGACTCAAAATGAGCCTATCACATGACCCAGCCATACCACTCCTGGATATATACCCACAAGGCTCATCCTACCACAAAGATACATGCACATCAATGTTTATTGCAGCTCTCTTCACAATAGCAAAGAGCTGGAACCAACCCACATGCCCCTCAATGGACAAGTGGATAACAAAAATGTAGTACATCTATACAATGGAGTGCTACTTAGCAGTAAAGAAAGATGACATCATGAACTTTGCAGGTAAATGGATGGAACTCAAAGCCATTATGGTAAGTGAAGTAACACAGTCCCAGAAAAACAAGCAGCGAATGGTCTCCCTCATTTGTGGATGCTAACACCAAATCCCAAGTTGAAAGGCAAGCTGAACAACATTATTGTTATGTTTCTGTTTACCCGAGAGCAACTATGTTGTTATAATGTAAATCTCTCAATGGGCTCTAGAATTGACCGACCACTTATTTTCAGACTCCGTAATTGCTGTATATGGGTGGAAGGTGTGTATCCACATTTTGGAGTAATGTAGAACTGGGGGAGAAAAATGTGAATTCCTAAACATGAAAAAAAAGACTGAGAGAAAGATGCAGGACAGTTATGGC
This sequence comes from Rhizomys pruinosus, assembly GCA_009823505.1. Classification (NCBI taxonomy): domain Eukaryota; kingdom Metazoa; phylum Chordata; class Mammalia; order Rodentia; family Spalacidae; genus Rhizomys; species Rhizomys pruinosus. The sequence goes on along the minus strand of VZQC01002595.1, from coordinate 1,535,351 downwards.
AGAATGCATGATCTGGCTGGGGTGGGGGGAAGGAAAAGGGGAATATGCCTAAAATGAACTGAAAAATTATGTTTGACATACATAAAACATCAATAAAAGCATAAAAAAAGAAGAAAAAAGAATCAAGTTTGGGATTATGCCTTTGCAGGAGAAGAGGATAAACCATCAGAAAAGACAGGAGACAACCTGAGCCCTGGGGCTTCCTGTTCATGGATAGCCCTGGGCAGATATGAATTTCAGGTCTTAAAAGTTCCTTCATGCTAGAAATCTCTATGAGTGCACAACAGCAAGTCACTCATCACTTTCAGGTCACTAATTACTCTTCAAAACGAATAGCTAATGAGAAGTAGGTCCGGAGTCACAGGTGAAACTCTTAGGCTCTCATTCTGCCGATTGTGCTGGCTTTTGCCACGAACTGCCATCTCTTTGGACATTTGTTGCTGTTTAGCAAGTGAGCTTGTGGATATCAGGCATCTAACAATGTGTTGGTAAGCTGATACTCTGAAATTCTTGAAACTTTCCTGATTCAGTACCATGGTCAAAAATGGCTTCCCTCCCCACCTCTGCCCTTCCTTTACTCCCTCTCTCCCTCCCTGCCTTGCTCCCTCCTTTCTTTTTTTTAATTCTTTTTGTCTATGTGTATGAACGTACTGTCTGCATGCAGGTCTGTACACCCACCCGTGTCATGCAATGCCGTGGAGGTCAGAAGCGGGTGTCGGATTCCCCTGGAACTGGAGTTCTCCTGGAAATGGAGTTTCAGAGGGCTCTCGGCCGCCATGTGGCTGCTGGGGATCGAACCTGGGTCCTCTGTAAGAGCGGTCAGTGCTCTTAACCGCTAGGCCATCTCTTCAGCCCCGCTCCCTCCTTTCTTCTTGCCTTCTTATCTTTCCTCCCTTGGTCCTCTTCTCTCCCTCCATCCTCTCCCTTTTGCTCTTTCTCTTTCCTGTTTCCTTTACTTATTCTACTAATTGGTTTTAATATCCTCAATATACATTAGGTTTCTCTACAATCCAAAGAACTATATCAATTGTTATGTTTATTATTCATAGCAGTGTAGCATCACAGAAATACTTTTTGAGCAGGTGAGAAATAATTCTAATTTTCCCAGTTGGGTCAACCCTTATATTGGCTCTGCAGAACTGTCCAGCCAGCTACAGCATATCACCTAAGTCACTGATTCCATTCCATCAGCCTTCTCTTTTATAAGCCTACCAGTAATGATGTCATCAAAGCCACATACTGTTATTGCTAGTAAGCTGGGTCCCTTCACAGAAGCTTAGGCCATGTGAAAGCCACTTACTATATCATTGTGAGAAAACCACTAAAATGGATCGTATGTGTCTGAGGTAAGAGGCAAATTGAGATTGACTTTTCTCAGAAATAGACTGAAAAAAAGTTTCCAGATTGATGACCTGCAAACCTTTGGTGTCTATTGAGCTTCTTTATTGGCTTGAACTTACTGGGAACTGTCAGAGCCCTAGAGGACTCCACTCTATTGAGATGCTAATAATCTATAAAGCTGAGCCAGAGTAGCTGAGTTAGCTGAACAGGTCATTTGCATAGAAGAGAGTTGGGAAGCAGGGGACTAGGTCTCTGGCCTCCCTAGCCAGCACCTTCCTGGAGAAGTGTGCATTGTTTTTATTTCAGGATTGTTAGGTTTGGGCCGCTGCTCAGTGTGAACAGCTGGCTTACATCACTGTCTTTACCATATTTTCTTCTCACTTATAAACTCACTGAGCTATAAAAAGCCCTTTCATTTTTTTCAAGAATTCCCTTTCTAGTCTGGCTCTGAGAAACCTCTAAGTCTTTAGTAGAATAGACAATTAAAATTACAGGATTAAGCTCAGAGGTAAGCAGAAGGCCTCATTCTCACCTTGCCCAGCTCTGGCCAACAGTCCCCAGGGGTCTCCAAGTCAAAGGAGAGTGGAATTACATGAGATGTTCTAGGACAGAGTCACAGCTTCTTAAACTTTGGGCCATAAAAGACTCCAGCAACTCCCCATAAACCCAGTGAGATTTGACTCATGAATGCAGCAGTCATGGAAATTGGGCAGCAATATTTTCATTGCATGTTGCTACTCACCCGAACTTGGTGGTAGGACCCCATTGCAGGAGACACTGCCTACTTGAGTCTCAGACTACATAAGGATTTGACATCAAGCTGGTACTGACCAAAGCTTCATCTCTGCTGGCTAGCTTTCATAGTACAAGAAGGTGCTATGTATGTTGCTGGTACAGAAAGGTAATCAACTTTAATTAGCTATAAGTCCTTTGAAGCACAACTAGCTTGACAAAATACACCTACTTAGTTCAATGGTGACATGAATGTTATAAAAGTAACCAACCATCTTTTAGTTGGATCAGCTTCACAAGATGGAGTCCATACCTGACACTTTCATGAGGGTCAAGAAACTGTGACTAGACAGGCCACAGGGGAGAACCTGATAATTAGAAATGGTATGAAACTGATTCCTGGTGGTTTACTTGTATACCCATAGATTACCAAACCCCTCAACCCTCACCAGAGAATGTTCTTTTTGCACCAGATGGCAATTGACAAAAAGCACAAAAATGGTCAACATGCAGAGAATAAGAGAGAACAAAGTGTTCAGCCCTAAACGGCATACCTGTATTGCATCCTCTCCTCCTAAGACTCAGGGATCACTGAGAAAGACAGGACAAAACAGTGTAAGAGGGAGAGGTAGCAGGTGAGTACAAGGAAACCGCTTTGTCAGGACACCACAGGATAATTGTCTGTAACACTATGACAGCATTCAAAAGACCTGTGTAAACCCTATGGACAGAGGAGATGGGCGGGAAGTCTCAGGCCTGACTAAGGAAATGTTAGACGCTGGGAGAAGGAGAGTCAGCCTTCCCTGCTGGTATGCAACTGAAGAGAATTTTAAAGCACAGATTAGACTTGTTAGGCATTAAGAAACAAAAAGACAAATAATAACAGAGGACATGAATTGGAAGGTGGTAAGGTGGGTTGGAGAGGGGGGCTGAATGGGATCAAAATACTTAGTATGAAATTCTCAAATCAATAAAGATTTTTTAAATCTTATTTTAAAAAGTACAACAGACAAAAGCTAAAAGTTAATTCAAATTCCAATGTGTAATGAAACCAATTTGTTCCTGGCCCAGCTTTTCCAGGTTGTATTGAGTTGTTCACCCTACCGTCTTGGTTCTGAACACACAATGCGTGAACTCTGCAGCATGCATGTTATCAAGCCACACAAAACCAACACACGCTGCCCTGAATTCCTTGCTTCAGATCAGAGAATTACACATTCCATGAGCTGCAGTGCTTCTACAGACATAAGAGTAGTCTGCTTTTACAGAAACATAATATTCAGATACTTAATATTTTCCTGTACCATTTTTCAGCATGAAAGTACTAAATTAGTCTATCTTTGAATTGCACTGTGTTAGAAAGTTTGATTTTAAATTGCTGCTTGTGCTCTTCATTTGAGTTCCACCAAATATTATTAAATTAATTTTGTCTTGGGATTAGGATAGTTTCCAGTAATTTCTGAAATGGTTCTGAAGGTATTTGTGCCACCATTATACAGATTTATGCAAAGTTGTGTTTTCAGCCCTGAAAACTATAAAATTAAAAAAATTAATCATCTCTGAAAAATTCTCTTGTCCCCTAGCACCAAATATTCTCTAAACTTTAATTGTTTATGTAAAAATAAACTCATCTGTCTTAATATGCAAACTTGCTTTGCTTCTGCCTTTAATATATGGCAACATTGCATGTCTAGCAAATACTTGTTTTAAAATAAATTTTTTTTTGTAAAGGTTTTATGTGCATATTTATTTTAAATACTACATAATGGGGATCATGTAAAAAAGAAGTCTCTCAGGAGAAAAAGCCCCAATCTTCAGGAAGCCCTATTCCTTATTAGGCAAGACAGTGTTTTATTTCTTATCTGTGGTGTTGTCTTCATCATATAAGAAAAGTGGTATTTATGAAGGGAACATTTTCTGGTATGTTTCTCCATTACCTATGAAGATGATTAGAATCTTTAGAAAACATTAAAATCAAGAGTATGTTTGTGTTACATATAAAACAGTGACATTTTCTACACTAGAGGACAGGAGTGAGAGAATTGGCTTATGAGCTCAGGATGACAGTGGCAGAAAAGACATTAGCTAACCTAAATAGATTTAAATAAACAGTCACTGGAATTTAAAGGTCAATTAGCAGGGCTGACACTCCTTCCCTCCCCCTCTCCTCCATTCAGTTCTCTTGTGGAGTCTGGGAGCTAACCACCTCCTCTTAACAGTGGGGTTACCATCGCGGCTTGCTCCCCTCCATCTGCCCACGACCCCGCTCTAGACTACGGAGTACATCACTTGTTGGCAGCCCATTTCCATTCCCATGCAGAAGCCCATCAGAGCTATCATGGGGGATGGGGCTTTCCACGAGGTGGAGTGCTAGAGATAAGAAGTTTCCAGAATTACCACCAGAACAATCACTGCCTACCTCCACAAAGACGTTAGATATTATAGAATACTGTAATTCATCCACAGCTGGAATTCAGGGGGCCTTTAGGCTTGAAAAGGCTTTAGTGAAGTTGGTTGGGAATTTTGTCTCCTTATATATCACTGTTAACAAGGCAAATGCAATTCAGTCATAAGATTATTTATATCAAACAGTTGTGGAAATTAAAAATAGCCATGTAGAGATCCTTAGGAAATACAGAAAGTACTCCATATGTACACTTAAAGCAAGTAACAAAAAAGTCAATGCCTGCTCATTGTTTTACTTGTCATAAAAGGGCAAAATTAATCAAGAAGGACTGGGAAGTGCAGAAGAACAATTTAAATTTTGAAGAGCTCTTAGCAAAGTAGATTATTTTTCTTCCACTTACAGTCAGTGTTTGGTTAAGAAGTGCATGGGGGGCTACAAATCAGAAGAGCCATCCTATAATGATCACCTGCAGATTTTCTTGAAACACTTAAAAATGTAAACAATGATGAAGCATTCCTAGGAGGAAAGAGATAAATTGAAACATCTGTGTAATAGTTTAGCTGCAAAGATATTTCTTTCAACTAGACTCTGATATCAAACTACTGAAGTATGGCTAATCCAGATATTTGCCAGCACTTTAAAGAAGTCAATTGAGGCACGTGTTGGACTCAGGGTAGTCCTTCCAATTCACAGCGTGTGGTTTGAGAGACAGCAAATATTTCCAGGAAGACTCACGCAGAGCCCTGGGAGCAAGGTCCTTCTGCATCTGCAGGGCCCCCAGGATTAGAAGATCTGAGCCTCATGATTCAGAATGAAATTAAGCAGTAACGCTAGTGAGTTTGCAAGAGTGGTCAGGGGCTCATGAGTGAGATCAAGTTCATTTTCTGAAGATGGATTCATGAAAACATGCTGCAGAAATAACAGGTTAGCACAGACATGGGATGGCACCAGAGGCAGATGAGTGCGCCATGGATATAGCGTGGTAATGAGCCTTCCTGTGGTGTTTCAATCAGCATTTTGACAAAATGTTTCCTTTAGCTCTGTGCCAGGAGAACCTGGAGAAGCCACAGAAAGGAAAATCAAAAAGTCGGCAGATAAACAAAATGCTTTCTCCTTGGTTCAATGATTTAGAGATTTTTCCTTTTACTTGGAAACAAGGCCCAAGGGTGGGGCAGTGGTGAGAGCCAAACCACTACCTGCAGGAGAGAGACCTCTTGCCAGCTCTCCAGAAGATGAAGTGCTAGGGGAAGAAGCCCAGGTCGTATGGAAAGTTGGACTTTATGAAGAACCGAGGCGCAGTTCCTTAGTGTTCGCTCTTCCTAAACCATGAATTGAATTACTTATCTCCTTCTGATATTTAGCTCAGAAAATAGCATGGTGGCACATGCCTGCAATCTCACCACATGGGATGTGAAGATAGGAGAGTAAGTAGTTCAAGGTCAGCCTACCTGACATGAGCCCATGTCTGAAGAAGAAATGTAGCAAGGAAACAAAGCTGGATGAGAAATCGCCAAGAGAAAGTGAACTGACTGGCATTTAGACAGGTCATTTGTGGGTTTTTTCCTCATAAATGGAAAGACTATAAACTATTCTGGGGAAAGGAAAATGACCCCCCCAAAGTAATGTAATTAACCCAAAGTGAACCTGAACAAACCAATCCAGAAACTTGAGAGCTGCTTACAGGGAGCCTGCTGCAGTGCTGTTCTGTGGAGACCCCGTTTCTGAGGTGCCTCTCTGACTCATCTCTGTTCTGCACAGAGAACCTTTGTTCACCTGGTCGTTTAAACAAGTGTGATCTTCTCACTGACTCCTTGATGTCTGTCCATTATGGAAAGGGTGTCATCCAAATTATTCAGAATCAAGCCTAGCCACGTTACTACGTGGATCCGCACCCCTTCCTGGCTCTGACATCTTTCCAGCCCATGGAGTCACTGAACGCACTTCCAGGTCACTCTTCTGCCTCCCTCTTCCTCCCCGCTTTTTTGCTGTTGGGGTGGGAAAAACATGATGTTCCTTTCCTCAAAGGCAGGCCAGGCCACGAGGACACAATCTCTTATGTCGTTCATCTCTGCGGTCAAGGCTTGCGGGCTATAGAACGACTGGGGTGCTGCTGCACGGTGCTGACAACTGGCTTCTCCCGGCTGCTGTGGACCTGAAGGAACACACCTGAACTCCCCTTCTTCTAGTTTCTTCTCTCCTCCATAACCTTGTTAGGGTCCACCTTGATGGATCCTTATGCCTGAGGGCAGTCCTAGATCCCCAGGTCAGACTATATCTCCACATCACTCCTCTCCATGGTCTGGAAGCACAAGGCATCTCAGCAGCTCAGATGGTAAGCCAAGGCAGTTGGGGAAGGTGATGGCGGTCTCCCTCTCACTGCCCCTTACACACACACTGTGGCACTTCCATTCTTTCCCCAGTGGGGTTTCTGTCCCTCTCCTGATCCTCCCCTGCCCCCAAACTTCCTAATGGAAATGGCACACAATTACTGAAGTCTATTGTCTTTAGACAGACTCTCAGGAGATAGCTCTACCAAGAATGGGGAGTCGGTCCTGTAATCATGAGCTCATTTTCTAGTGTGTATGAGAAGGGTAGCTGTGCACGGCTTGATCTCTGGGCCAGGAGAAACACCCACGTGGCACCTCACACAGAAATGGCATGCCGAGAGGGAGAGGCCCAGTGCCTCCAGAGCCCAGGCCACCTTCCTTTAAGCAGAGAAAAACGTTAGCCACCAGCTCTTGTGTCAGCTGCTTTCTGCAATTCCAAAAGATCACAGTTCTGACTTCCCCTTACATTGATATGGCTCAGTGGAACGGTATTTGTCTTCTTATGTGCAATTCCACCTCAGCCTGTTAGCAACATTGCCAACCTATTATCCGCCCCACTGGGGTTGACTCATGGCCCTTTCTGCTCAAGGCCCTGGGCCTATAACTTTTGTTCTACAATGTCCATCATCTTTCATGTGTGAAGGACCGAGCCTTCAGGAGGATAAAAAAATGTATCAGAAAGCTGGAGAGATGGTTCGATGGTTAAGAACACTGACGGCTCTTGCAAAGGACCCAGGTTTGATTCCCAGTACCCACATGGTGGCTAACAACCACTCACAACTCCAGTTTCAGGGGATCTGACACCCTCTTCTGACCTACTTACACATGTGCAGGCAACACACTCATACACAATAAAATAAAAATAATAAATAAAATATATATTTTAAATGTATTGGGCATCTTCGCTCACTGACATTAGCTCTGGATGCGTGGTGCTCACTGGGGACAATACATCTTTTCCTCTGGATTCCAGCATTGGGAGCTTTCAGAGTCTCCACAGACCTACCATAGTTTAGTCCTGGGTCTCTGCCCTAAGCATATTCCCCGACTCTTTGTCCTGCCCTGACTGTATCTGAGCATGATGAGATCATATATCTCCTTGGAAACAGGTCCTACAGTGCTGCTTGTTAACATCGCTGCTTTCTTTTCAGCCTTCTCCAGCTGACAACAGCAGATCTCAGAAGGAAATAGGATCAGAAAAGCAGAAGATACATAAACATTCTGTCTATAAAGCCAGAAGACAGGCCTTACATGTAGCCTCTGGAAAGAGGGTTCTCTAGTTAACATTTGCTCTGTAGTGGCAGTCTACATGTTTACTCCACAAGGATACAGTCTCTGCACCACTCTTTAGTCTGGAGACTAAGACTCAGACAGGTAAAGCAACTTCCTCAAGATCTGAGACCCAGGCAGCAGTACAGCAGCCAGGGTTATAGAGCAGGCAGCCGGGGCCCTAGCCACTGCTCAGTGGCTTTTTGCCTACTGAAACCACTACGTACAGGCTCCTTTTCAAGAAATTATGGAACAATTCACAGTGAAGGAAGAGAGGAATCATTCAAAGGCAATCAAGTGAGAAGATAGATGGCACCTTTCCTTGAACTATATGAGGTAGAAAGAATCAGGAGTAAAACAGGAATTATGAAACACTTCAGGTGTAGCAGACAAGAACAGTCTTAATTTTTTTTTAACATGTGACATGTTCTAAATCAGTCTGGATAAAATCTAAAATACAGGGGAAAGGAAAGGCATGGATATTTTTATAGTTTCTATATTCCAGTTAAATACAATTCCAATTTGGAAAAAATACTACAAATGATACAAATATATTGACATTATGTGAGTGAACATACACACATCTACATATATGCATGCACTCACTTAAACATACACATAGACACATATACATGCATGCATATGCATATTATACACTCACATGTGCATACACATACTGACACACATACCTACACATATGCACACACACAAATACATACGTATGCATACACACATGAAAACACATGTACATATACAGTTGCATATATATACACATGTATGAAGTCATAATCATAGCTGAGAGTGATGATACACTCTTATGATCAAAGGACTCAGAATGCGGGAGGAGATGAAGACTAACCTGGGCTGCAGAGTGAGACACTGTTTAAAGAAGAGGAAGAAAAGGAGGAGGAGAACAGGAAGAAAAGAGGGAGGAAGAGAAGGGGAGAAGAAGGGAGAAAGGGGAGAGGGGGGAGGGAAGTGGGGGAGAGAGAGGGGAGGAGAAGGAGACACCACCACAACAGACAAATAGAAAACAAGCACAGAGCTCTAAACCTTTCACCAGCTCTAAGTGGGTATGTTAGAGATTATATTTGTCTGGCAATATCTGTCTGATTTTTAAAATACCCAGAGTTCTTCCTTACAGGAGGCAGGGAGTCTCCAGGACTGGACTGTAAGCATTTCCAAATACTTGTATGCTCTGGTTCACCCTTCCATCTACTTAATGCCCCAAATTACAAGCTTGTTTATATAAGCTTGTGTAGTGGGTGTGGATTCCTCAACAGTAGGATCTACATATTAGTATGAATTTAATCACATTTTGTGATGCAAACCAGGCTGTGAATAATCGGCTTTCTCTGTTTCTCCAGGCACTGAAAATTACCTTTCTTTAAAAATAAAAGCAATTTTTAGGAATTAGAATGAAAGAGCTAGCTTTTTCTAAGATGTTTGTTGGAGGCAGGAAAACAACCAAGATAGTTTTCCTAGAACAATATTCCTTATCTTGGAATAGCACATAAAATCTTTAAAGACTTCAGTTACATGTTTGATAATAAAGCTAATTTTTCATAAAAATGGATCAAGTCAAAACCCTATATTAAATTTTCATCAATGGTGGTCTTGTTTCATTTGTTAATCCACATATATGTCACCAAAGTCTGAGATTTTTTTAAAGCATATTCATGAATGGCCTTATACATAAGGGAAAATATTTCTTTATATATTTAACATTTAATTTATAGTTGTCATTAAATTTTACTCATCTACTAGTGTTTAACAGAGTAAAATATTTAAATTTTCTTTTCTTTCATTTTTTGAGACTTGGCCTAGAACTCACTATGTAGACCACCAAGCTGGCTTCAGTCTCACAGAGATCCACCTGCCTCTGTATCCCAAGTGCTGGGATTAGAGGCATGTGCTATCATACGAAGCTAAGGTATGTAAAACTTAAAAACAATCTCTTGCCATTTATAAATGTGGAACCACCTTTTAATCTCTAGGACATGTATTTCCTTAAAAGCTACTGCAGTTCACTTGTGCACATACATGTTCCTATTACGTAAAACTCTCCATATGTGAACATGAATACTCATCTATCTGCCCACTCAAAGGTGTGCAGAACAAGACTTGGGGATAAGACAGGAAGGTAAGTAAGTACTGAAGTTCTTACCATCCACAGAAGGCTCTTGGTATGATCCCCGGATCAACAGAATTCTCTCAGTACACTTAACTGAAGAGAAGTTTCCAGAAAGACCACAGCATGCTGATGAAAAATACTTGTTATCACTACTGGTGCTCCTTCTAGGACAGGCCTGCAGTCTAAGTCCAACATCCCTCCGACTAAAAGTCAACATTCTGTGGCATCCCCAGCAGTTCAGCACAAATGGCAAGTGTCATTCACATATGATGGACATCCAGCCATGCAACTCACACCTCTTGTCCATTAAATATGACATGTGCAGTAGGTCCTGGAGGTATCATACACAACTGCAGTTTCTGGGTCAACTAGGAACCTTTCTTCAAGTCTTCTGCCTGCTCCACCCTCTTTTAATGCTTCTTCAGGTGCTTTTCTTCTGATCTTGTCTTAGTCTGTCTCTGAAGGTGCTTCACTGCCCATGGAAGCCTCTAATCCCTCCCAATCATCAGAAGCTTGGTGATTTTCAAAACAGTCCTACCTGACGGTCCTACCCTGGACAGCGACATGCAGTATGATGGAGACTATCAAGCTGACTCTCTCCTAGCTGGCTCCTCAGTTCTGCCTCCCTGTGGGAGGCTGCACAGCTAGGCTCAGCAGGAAAAGCTAGAGGTGGGTTTTTCTTTGTCAAGGAAATGAGTTCTAGACTTCACACATATAAAGTTCAGCATCATTTGAACAAAACTGAATTTCTTGGCTTCATTATATAAAAGCTGTACAAAGCACTGTGATAAGGAATGGGTGAGATCTGATTTATGGCCCTCTGAGTAAAGGAGATTTAATTCTGCCTTCTGCTCAATGGCCTATCCATTGTGTGAGCAAAGTCAATACCAATAATGAAATGTAGACTGAAGGGCTAAATCAATTCAATAAAATGCAATAGAAGGACCAGAGGACTGAGTAAATTTGGAAAGGCTGGTGTCTGCCAGATTAGTATTTGGACAACAAATAATTACAAAAATCAATACCTGTCTATGAAAACATGACAGGCAGCCATCCATCACAAAGGGAGGACCAATTATTAACAGTTCGGATTCCAAATAAGGATGAGAAGACAAAACAGGTGTGTGCAGAATCCTCATCAGAGTTCACACATCTGTGTGTGCATGCATTCACATACACATGCACATCTCCCCTTGTGACTACAGGAAGGGGTCCTTGACTAACCTCCGTCTTTTGCTCTCAGCTGAGTCTTAGGCATGTCCTCAGTTAGTCCTATACCACTCTACTCCTCCTTCTCATCTAGCTCTTGGGGACCAGAAACCAGGAGTCTAGACATTAGGGAGTGGGTGCCATTGGTCATCTGAACTTCTGCTTGGAATTCTTGGAAAACTCCCTAAATACTGAGCACTGAAACAGGCAACTCAAGGACATCTATGGCAAAAGAAAAGCACACATACACACAAGTGCATGCATATATATATATATATATATATATATATATATATATATATAATGTCTGACATATACACAGGTATACACAAACATTCATACTGACACATCCACATATGCTCTCACACACTGACATTAATATACATACATGCACATACTGATACACATGAATGTGCTCTTACATACATGACACAAACCTTCATAAGACAAAACATTAACTTTATGACTTAACCATATTCCGATCCACAAAGACTGAAGACGAGGGATACTCCATCAAATGTCTGCTTCATAAATTACTTAATACAACAAAAACTCTATGAATAAGGTTTCTACATCACTATTTAAAGATAAGAAAAGAGGTTCAAGTAGACAATGGCTTCTGGTACAGATGACAGGCCAGGGCAGCTGGTACAGGAATGTACCTCTGACTGATTTGATGGATTCGATGGTCACCCCTTCACTGTACAGCCTCTGTCCACCACAGAGCATGGAGGATAATTTTTACATAGCTACAAATAAATCCAAAACTTGTGGTCAGGCAGTATGGCAGCTGAGTGCCATCTATGGCAGCCCATGGAGCAACCATGCAGAGCTGGCTAGACAAACAAGTTCAGACTTCCTAAGCCACAGTGCCACTGCAGCCTGATTGAGTGACTTCCTTTGCTGATGTTTGACTTCTGACAGCTGTCACTTCTCTCTTTCCCTTCTGTCCCTTATCTGAGCAGCCTGATAAAAGCTCTGACATTTCCATTGGCACCAGCAGGGGACTCACTCAACTCACAGGAAGCCCAGCCTGTAGGTGAGAACCCACCCCTAGCCATTCAGAATGCTATGTCAGTTTCCTTTAAAAAATTTTTTTTTATTCTTGTATGTGTATGAATGTACTGTCTGCATGTAGGTTTGTGCACCCAAGTCGTGCAATGCCTCGGAGGTCAGAAGAGGGTGTGAATGCCCCTGGAACTGGAGCCAAAGTCAGTTCTCAGCCACCATGTGGGTGCCGGGGATCGAACCCAAGTCCTCTGCAAGAGCAGTTGGCGCTCTTAACTGCTAGGCCATCTCTCCAGCCCTGTCAGTTTCCTTTTAAAACTTCTCTCAGAGGCGCATGGTGGTGCCCGTCTTTAATCCTAGCACTTGGGAGGCAGAGGCAGGTGGATCTTTGTGAGTTCAAGGCCAGCCTGGTCTACAGAGTAAGTTCTATGACAGCTGGGGCTACAGGGAGCCCTGTCTTGAAAAAACGAAAAAAAAAAACAAAAAAAAAAAACTTCTCTCAAGCCATTTTTGGACTCTGTAGGAGTTGCTCTGCCCAGTCCTGTGTGTGATGTCAGCAATCACAACATCAGCCCCAAAATTTGTGTAAGAATCCATCCTGCTTTTGACTGAGACACAATAAAGCTCACGAATCAAGTTTCTACTACAAGAGAATGAAATACTTTCACAAGCTTGGGAGAAACTCTCAGAGTTCTCATCTTAGACTCTTATCTGTCAGTATGTGATCACTTAGCCAGGAAACCAGGAATCTGTTGTTCCGTGTACAGCTTGTATCCCCCAAATGGGGAATTCCTTAGATGGTTTCTATCTGGGACAGCTGACATATAAATTTAGTGGAGTTTTAGGACATTTTAGCAGGAGGCAGAAGAGGCGTATGGGGAGGGAAAGAAACCACAAGGAAACCATCACTATGGAAGTGATATAAAGTGATATCACAAAGAGATTAAAAGAAATTATCCTATAACATTGCCCCTACCACACAAAATAGGCTAATGAAAAAAATATCTCAGTGTCAGGAATGGACTCCCTCCCCACAAGCTGTTGACCAGGGGTTCCATAGATCCTCTTAGTTATCCACCATAACTGGATGGTAAGACCCTGTTGCTGATGATACTATATACAGGAGCTAGAGCAAACAGGGTGAAATCAAGCTAGTGTTGACTTCAGAGCCTCATCTCTATAGTGTCCATAGTGCTATGTATGCTACCAGAAGGAAAAAAAACATAATCATCAACCTTATCTAACTCTGAATCTTGTCAACTACAATAACAAGTAGCTTGGCAAGCTATGCCCACCGGTGCAATAGAGGCACAAATATGGGAGTAACAAACTACTCTTTAATTGGATTTAAGAATCACTTTCCAGGATGGATCCCATTCCTGACATTGAATCGAAGGAATCTAAGGCTAGATAGGTCCCAGAACAAAGGGGAGAACCTAATACTGGTTTTCTACTAAACTGTAGTATTAAGGTGACTCTTAATGGCTTATTGTTACACCAATAGATTAATGCATCTCTCAATGCTCACCCTAGAAGTTTCCTTGTTCAGCAGATGGTTATTAACACAGAAATCCACAGCTGACCAACATGCAGAACAAGTAGCTACAGAGTGCTTCTCCGCGTGAATAGGACAACTATATCAAGCCTCTGCCTCCCAAGACTCGGGGATCGTTATAGAAGAGGGGGCAGAAAGATTGTAAGAGCCAGAAGTGGTGGATGAGCTCACAGCAAAGGTGGCAGCATGCACAAGTCCCATGCAGGCTCAAAAAAAAAAAAAAAAACAGTATAGACATGAGCAAGTGAGTAAGTAGCTCCAACCCCACCTAAGGAACTTCTGGCAATCAATGGCTCCTGGGAGGGAGAGAGACAGTCTCTTTCAAGCATGGGACTCTTGGTAAGTTAACCAGACTCCGATGGATGGACCTATGCTGAAGGACATTTGGGGACACAATCAGGTTCTATAGGTGGTGTGTGTGTGTGTGTGTGTGTGTGTGTGTGTGTGTGTGTGATAGGGTACATTAAATTTGGGGGGAAGGTAATAAGCAGAGTTGTGGCTTGGGGAGGGGAATCTAAATACCATCAAATTATAATTTATGAAAATCACAAAATTCAATAAAAAGTACAAAAATAAATTTGCTTTTACTGGAAAATATTTTACTGTATCCAAACGTTGTCCATCTGAGCATTTGAGGCCAGACAGTACTTTTTCCTGCCTGTCCTGCATCACAGAGCACTGTGCAGCATCCCTGATCTCAGCCACGAGTCCCTGCTGCCATTATCACAGCCCCTTCAAGTTGTGAAGGCTCAGAATGTCTCCAGTCATCAACTGTGACTCAAGGACAAACAGCACACCTGGCTGAGAGCCACAAAGAAGTACGCTTTTCTGACAAGGATGAGTGTAATCCAAGTTCTTTGTAATTCCAGTGTAAGAAAAACATTTTAAGAAAGACGAGAAACTGCTCAGCGATAAACATCCCAATGCAAGCAAGCAAAATCTATAATAAACTGCAACAACATCTTCAAATCTTTTTTCTGTACTGTTAAACAAATTTAGACTCGTTCTCAAGTTGCTTACATGCTACGGAGATGACTTGTTAAAGTTTATAAAATCTTTAAAAATTTTTGATTACTCGGCTGCTTTCATGCAAATGATTTTCTCCTATCTGAAAAAAAAAAAGATTCTCGTTAGCTGCAGTGACCATGGTGACTTTCCAAAAATAACACACACCGCAGTGTAGAGTATTCTAAAAGCTCAGAGCATGTTAGCAATCATTTATGTGATGGACAAGGACAACTGTCTCTTTAATGGGTCACATATATCCATGTTATACACACTGCTACCTTTCTAAATGGCTCAAAACTTTGTGCTATAAGACAAAGCCAGCTTGTCACCTGCAGTCTCCATCAGACCAAAAGTTTTTAATGAAAGACAGGCCATTATACCTACTGACTATCATTTGATGAGGTAACAATTGATGTCCTACTTTTTTCCTTAGTATTAAGACACAGAGATTATTCCCACAGATGGAATTGGGAATAGGAGACAAATCACACCAGCGCATGGCACTGGCAACTCAGCTCTAGGCAGGCACTTGTGTTCCTCTGGTTCTCAGCACTCACACATAAATGGATGACGCATGCACAGGCGTGGCAATTCAGTCTATGGAAAATGATGTGTCTCAGCCCTAAAGATGAATCTACAGGTCGACATTGGAGCCTTCGTTTTCCTATATTTTTGCCCTTCAACATGACTCTGAAAATACCCAAGTGCTTATTACTCTGACACCATTTATTTGATAATCCTAGTAGCACTTACCTCAGCTTTAATTTTATTGTCTCCAAAACAGAGGTGTTGTAAGTACGCTGCAGCATTAGACTGGACAGAGGGGAACTGATGTTGCAACATCTGTATCACTTCAGGCAGCTCTGGGTCTCTCCATCCAAATTCTCTGAACAGAAAGAAGGCAAAAGAATAAAAGACAGACATCATCACACTGTGAACGTTATGAACACATTCGATAAATGTGCTTAGTAGCTGAGAGATCACTTCACAGTGACTGCGCTGGCTTTCTCGGATGCAAACCCAATTAAAAGAGGGTTTGTGAAAAGATTTTCTGGAGTGTATATCTGTTTATACATACATGTATATACAAGTACGTATACATATCTATACCATAAAGATTACATGTATGTAATCTTAATGTAGCAACTAATATTACTGAAAGATTAGGAAAAGATAATATGGTACACAATTTCATTAATATACTCATTTTTTTCTTCTTTTTTTATTCAGAACAAATAACTTTAGTTAACTTAATGATGGGACTTACATAATGATAAAGTCATCAATATTCCAAATAGTCATAACATTTTGATGTGTTTGTGGCCAAGAACAGTGTCCAAATACATATGCCAATGATTAGTAGCATTATATTGGGAAATAAATAATGCACATTATACTTAAAAGTGACATATCTTGTCATAAATAGACACATGCAGAAAGCAGAAAATCAGGAAACACATAATTGATAGTCCTACTATTCAATATAATAATATAATCCAATAGCAGTGGATTATATAGTCTTCTCAAGTTACAGCTTCCAAGACAGGCCACATGCTATAAAACACACTTATGTTTTATATACTCATATAACACCCAAAGGGAAGTTAATATACTTCATGCACTTCTGATGTTTGTGGTGTGACAGTGTTGCTTCACACATTTAAAGTTTTACAATTTGCTGTTTACAAATAGTTACCTTTTAACTTTCTAAATCAAACAGCAGCTGCACAGGAAATAAGGACAACAGCTGACAAGTGGGACCTCATCAAACTCAAAACCTTTTGTATAGCTAAAGAAACAATCAAGGAAGTGAAGAGAAAACCCACAGAGTGGGAGGAAACCTTTACCACTCATACATCTGACAGAGCATTAACATCCAGAATATATAAACTGCTTAAAAAACAAAGAAGAAAACCAATGACCTACTCAAAAGATGGAGTAAAGAGCTGTACAGAGACTTCAGCAGTAAGGAAGTAAAGATTGCTGAGAAACATCTTAAAAAAGTGTTCAACATCATTAATAATTAAGGAAATGCAAATTAAAATCACACTAAGGTATCATCTCACTCCAATAAGACTGGCTAACATCAAGAAAACAAAAGACACCAAATACTGGTGAGGTTGTGGGGAAGGGGAAACACTCAACCACTGCTTGTGGGAATGTAAACTCATACAACCACTGTGGAAAGCAGTGTGGAGACCCCTTAAAAGACACGAAATGAGCCTACCACCAGACCCAGCCATACTACTCCTGGGTATATACCCACAAGACTCATCCTACTGCAAAGATACCTGCACAGCTATGTTTACTGCAGCTCTCTTCACAATAGCAAAGAGCTGGAACCAGCCCAAATGCCCCTCAACTGATGACTGGATAACAAAACTGTGGTACATCTACACAATGGAGTTCTATGCAGTGGTAAAGAAAGATGACATCATGAACTATGCAGGTAAATGGATGGAACTCAAAGCCATTATGCTAAGTGAAGTAGCACAGTCCCAGAAGGAAAAAATAAAAAAGGTGAATGGTTTCCCTCATTTGTGGATGCTAACACCAAATCCCCAGTTTGCAAGCTACCTGAGCAACTTTATTATTATATTTATTTTATTGTATCTGAAAGCAACTGTGGTATTATAATGTAAATCTCTTAACAGGCACTAGAATTGACCTACCACTTATATTCACACATTGTAATTACCATATATGGGTTAAAGATATGTATTCATATTCTAATAAAAAAGAATGTGAAGTTATACTTCTTTTTACCTGCATGCAACTTCACTGTTAAAATGTGAATCCCTAAACATATTTTGGAATTAACCTATAGCTTATTTTCAGACTTTATAATTTTGATTTATGTGTGGAGTGTATATATGTATATTTTGGAATAATATAAAATTAAAGGGAACAAAAAAAGAGAAAGAAAAAAAGACTAAATAATGCCAGAAGTATTTGTTTATTTACTCTAAATGTGTATGTATACACAGGTTTGTATATATATATATATATATATATATACACACATATATATATATGTGTATATATATATATACATGTTGGTACATGTGTGGGGTGGAGTACATGTGTGTATGTGAGTACACATATGTGTGGTGCACATGTACATAAGTGAACATGCATACAGAGGCCAGAAATTGAAAAAAAAACAACAAATAGCTAACTTTTAGTGGTATATAAATTAACTTTGCAATAAACTCTTTTCTGATATTTCCGTGTATAGAAAGTTTAGCTAATTTTCAAGTATAAGATAAACTTATCTTATCAATTCTTTTTAAAACATTTTATTGAAGTTATGTGCATTTCATACATCATTTCTCAGTCCAATCTAGACTCATCTTCTCTTCCATGCCCCCCACCCCACCCGAGTTCATGCACCCTGCCATTCCTGCCCTGTATCTTTTTCTGATTCTTTTCAAAGTTTTTCAAAGCAGAGGATTATTGTTCTTGGGGGAACTTTACTGTTTCAGTCTGTTCCCTGTCCCAGTTTCTCTGCTGTTGTTGTTCCCTCCAATCTGTATTGCTTCAACATATGCATATATATATATATGTATATATATATAAATATGTCACACCTATACTAAAATTATATCATTTCTTTTCATTTGAGCTTAAATGGATAATATTTAGAGGACATATTTTTATTTTTATTGGTTTTTTAATGTATTTTATACAGAACATCTCAATCAGTCTGAATAACCCTCATACCCCTGTCCCGACTGGCACCCTCCCACAGCCCCCCATTTGAATTCATATACTCTCTCATTTGTGTTAAGGCCTACTGAGTCAAGTTAGTGTCTCCAGATGTTCCTCAGTGCAAGTTCATCCACTGAGTTCTAGTCAGCCTATCCAGAGTCCCTCGTTTTAAGAAAGTCATCTCTTTCTCACTCAGTAGTAATCAGCTGTCAATATTTCTTCAGCTAAGATTAGGGTCTGCTGCCCATTTCCTTAGTTCCATGCTAGGTTTTTGTCTGCTTGAGTTTGATGGGTCTTGTGCATGCTGACACTACCACTGTAGGTTCATATGAGCAGGGTCCCAAAAAGCTTGTAGGACTTTATTTCCATATAATGGAAATTATCATGCACCTCCTCCCTGGCTCTTACAATCTTTTTTCCCTGTCTTCTGCAATGATTCCTAAGCCTTGGCTGAGTGAAGTTTACCATACAGGTCCTGTCCAAGAACCCATACTCTGCAGACACCTAATCTTTATACTTCAGACATTTTTGCCCTTCTGACATTTTCCTAACGTCTGATGTCAAAAAACAGATCCATCTACAGTACAGCATTTACCTAAATTACCAGACAAGAAAAGTATAACTGGATAGCATAATCCAAAGTGTCCCATTAGCACATAATGCTGATGGTACTGTTATTTTATTATTACTTTCATAATCTCTTCTTCAAAAAGAGACCAATCCCAAATACAACCGAATAATAAATAAAACCTAAAACCTTTTAAAAGACAAAAGGAAACAAAGAGAGAGCAAAGACACCTTAAATGATTCTTTGGTGTTAGAAGTATAGCAAGAAGATGACTCTATAAAGGGAAATTATTTGAAGAGCTAAGTTTATTTAATTAATTTTAACAAATTGTATGTATCTGTGTTCCTTTCTGCATCTTCTTTTTTATATCTGAGGTAGTCCAAGAATCCAGTTGATTATTTAACTTTAAGACATGTGCTCTAAAATATTTACAGCTATTATGAAACTCAAGATTGGGTGTTCTGCTATTCACAAGAATATCTTTCTATGAAGACTTTCAGCTCACCCACCTAGACCATGTGACCAACAGGACAAACTCTGTGTGTTCTATTCTTGTAGCAGAGAGCCAATTTTTAACAGAGAAATAAAAAGCAACCTCAGAGACCACAGATAAAAACCTGACCTCACAAGCCACGATGGGAACGATTTATCTGAAAGATGGGCTGGAGGAGAAATGGGCTGAGTGCAACCACCCGGCTCCGCTCCTGGAGGAGTGTTATTCCCCCTGCTGCTGCAGGTCAAAGCTGTCATCTGGACAGAGGAGTCATGAAAAATGGGACACAGAAGTGAGGGGCAGAGGTTAAAAGTTTCCTGGCAGATTCTAACCTGTTCTCTTCATCTTTCCTTTATCATAACGGGTAGAGTTGTCAAGCAAAACCCGAGAAATGCTGCTGTTTTGATTCCTTTTATAGCAACTGAAGAGAAAGGAATTAGGGAGGCTTCTGAGCAGGGCTCGTTTTTACTGGGGAGATAAAGCATTTGATTCCATGTGTAGTAAGTCTTTAATAGACTCGCACGCCATCTTAGGCAGCACATTTCCCAAGACATACAGCACATATTTGCTGAGAATACTTAATTGATTGCTGACATGGAATCCTTCTTGCCTATCTGATCATAGTAGAAAATAATTATAGACTGAAATACAATACAAATACATTTTTTCCTAATTTCCTTTTGTTGCATAATTCCAAAACACCCCTAACTGAAGAGAGAGAGAGAGTGAATACTGTCCTTTTTTTTTTTTTTTTTTTTTTTTTTTTTTTTTTTTTTTTTTTTTTGTTTTTTGTTTTTTTTTTTTTTTTTTTGTTTTGGGTTCCTTTTTTAGAGAAAGGGTCTCCCTTTTAGTCTAGCTGTCCTGGAGCTCGCTCTGTACACCAGGCTGGCAGCTCACAGAGATCCACCTGCCTGCCTCCCGATTGCTGGGATTAAAGGCATGTGCCACCACACCCAGCTCCATACTGTCCTTTTTATAACTGTAGCCCCTTGGAATTATATTTGTCATGCAAATGAAACCTGAATCTACAGAGTACCTGCAAATTAAACCTGAAACTTCCATGTAGACACTGGATAGCCAAGATGAATTTATGTGAGCTTGTACTTTCAGAAAGCAATTAGTAAAGAGCTAATTTCAGTCTATTTATTAGCCATATGATAATTGCTCTATTAGGCAATGGCTTATAGGGCATATATCAATAGAATCTTTGCAGCAAGTGCTCCAAGGAAGAAATCACAAAGACCCTTGAACATGTGTGTACATGCACATATGTGAATCTATACACACACACACACACACACACACACACACACACACACACACATGCCAAGCTCAGATGGGGTAAGTAAATATTCTAAAGCATCATGATTCCATAAGACCTCCAAACTCCTCTCAGACAGGTCAAAAGCCCCCTCATCCCTCATCCATAGCCTCTGTAATCCCAAGGGTCCTGTTATCTGCCCCACCAGATGAACCTAGTTCCTCACCTTTCACTCTCTCTGCTGACTGCCAGGCAGTCACCTCACCTCAACACTCTTCTCGCTTAAGTCTTCTAAATGTCCTAAAGTGATTTTGACTGCACCTCACTGCTCCAAACCCACCATACACTCCACTGTTTTTGGAGAGAGGCCAAGATTGCCCCATGACCTTCTTCTATGCCCTACTGGACCTACCCACCAACTTAGTGGCCATCCGCAGAGTGAGATAGCAATTCCTACTTTCCAGTACTTGCAGAATGATTAGTAATAATAGTTACTTACTGCAGGCACACAGTGTTGGCCCTCTAGAAATGTCAGGTATTCCATATAACTAGATGAAAAAGAGAAGAATAAGAACTATCTAGAATTTCCTAGAAGGTGAACTCATAATTCTCATTTGTTACTGGGCCTCACTTTGGAAATGTTAATGGAGCTGGAGAATATGCAAATGTAACCTTTTCTCCATTAAAACTTGTCACACAGACCAACAATATTGTGACTACACCCTCACTCATGTATGGACTGTCTGAGTTGTTAAAATCACAAGGCTTAGCACAGAGCTAAATAGCTAACAGTCTCAGATTCCTTACCACGCCATGCTGGGACCACAATCAAAGAGCTGGTAAGCTGTCACAATATTTCAGTGTTTCCCCAAGGAAAAGAGCCTGAGAAACACCCGGGGTCCTCATGAATTCAAATTTGATTTTAAACAAAACTTCATGTTAGAGCAGACACTATTTCCTTTGACTGCAGCTTGAACCACTGTACAAGGTGCTTGTTTGGACATAATGTAAGTATATGGAAATCTCAATCATTATAAACTTCTGTGTGTGTGTATACGTGGTATGTGTGTGCCTATGTGTACACATATATAGCCCAGAAACTGACATTAGGTGACTGCTTAAATTGCCATTCACTTTATTTTTTGAGACAGAATCTCTCAGGGAACCTGGGGTTCATTGATTTGGCTGGGCCATGGCCAATGAGCTCTGAGCTCTATCTGTATCAACTCCCTTCATATCCTCAGCTCTGGGATAATAAGAGTTTGCTATGACACCCAGCTTTTAAATTTTTTTGTTGTTTCAATGTTAGTGCTTGGGATCCAGTCAGGTCTTTATACTCTCACGGCAGGTAATTTCCAACTGAGCCATCTTCGCCAGGCCCTTAATTATTTTAAACCTTTGAACTCTAAATGTTTTATTTTTTTTATCACGTTAACTTTTTTTATTTATTTTTTTATTGATGTTTTGTGTATTTCATACATCATTTTCCAATTCAGTTCAGGCATATATCCCCTTCCCTTCCCCCCACCCCACCCCTACCCATCCCAGATCATGCATTCTGCCGTAACTTTTCTGCATCTTTCTCTGTTTTTTTGTTTTGTTTGAACTCTAAATGTTTTAAAGACCGCACTGATTTTGACTGTTAGATCCAGAGCCATGAGGCAGGTGGTTGTATTGTTTACTTCATTTTATCCTGCTGATGAGGTTGGTAGGACTTGAGAGGTGATGGAATAAGAAAGTAGGTAGAAGATTTTCATTAATAATGAAAAGGAGAGATTTTGTTTTCTGTAGCAAATAGCACTTAACTGATGATAAACACATGAAAAAACTGATATCTTTCACTTTTTTCTCCATAGTCTATAACCCCAAACAAAAATATTCCCTAAGCTTTTATATTGTTAAAATCTTTACTTTGTATAAATAGTACTAGAATTACAGCCATCTAGAAAGAAAGCTCAACTGCCATACGGTTGTTTAGAAAGAAATGGCCTTCCTCGAGCCTTCCATATCTAGTAAAATAGAATTCCCTCAGCCACATCACAAGCATGCCTTCATACCAGCACTCCTGGGGGCAAACCACGCACCCCCGTGGATTGTGCCCCACTGCTCAGGAGGGGCACACCAGTAGGAAAGAACTCGAGAAATGAGCAAAGAGGGAGAAACTAAAGGATTATTCCTGTTAGATTAAAGGACTGACTTCTCCCGTGAAATCAAGGAAGAATGATCTGGAACAGCCTATATACCCCAATATTTGTGGTAAGTTGCTGATCAGGATATATATATGTATATATATATATACCTAATTATTCCCATATAGTATATATATTCCAATATAATATATATTCCATTGATATATATATTTCATATATATATTCCCATATATATATATTCCAATATATAAATATATATGAAAAGTCAAGTAACCCGAACATCACACAAATCTAATTCCTAGAATCTGTGAATACTACCTTACCCAGAAAAAATGACACCTGCAAGGACCTTGAGAGGAAGGCGAGCCAATTCAAAATTACTTCATCGTAACTCCACAGGCCTCGGGATGACAATCGCAAACTATTCTCATTTTATTTTATTATTTTTACTTGAGAACAAGAGTCTCACTGTAGTCCACAGCTTGGCCTAGAAACCTCGCTAATGTAGAACTAGGCTGACACTAAGCTCTCAAGAGGAATCTGCCTCCCTCTGTCTCTGTGTTGCTGGGATTCAAGGTGTGTGGCAATATTGCCACAGGCGCAATACAGAAGGGGTATTTTCTTAAAAAATCAGACACTTGCCACAAAATTGGACGCTGGCACCCTGAGCTGTGGCGACAGACGGCTGTCTCTGACAACTGCGGACAGAGGTATGAGGCTGGAATCCAGAAGTGCAGCTGTGGGAGCTTGCGAGGCAAAGGGGCAGATTTTCCTCTGGGCCCCTGGAGAGCCGGTGGTGCTGCTGCCTTCCTCACTGGGGCACGATGCATCCAAATTCAGATTTCTGGCTTGCACACTGGTAAAGGGACCAAGATGGCCTTTGTAAGGCATGTGTTGTGCTGGCTTGTGGCACAGCAGGGGAAAAGAAGGAAGAAATGGTTTGACTGCTGAGACACAGCTCTGAGGAGCCTGGGAGAAACCATACCACTGACTGAGGCTAGGAGAGAGGGGATGGCCTCAGATACCAGAGGAGGAGAGAGGGGGGATGGCCTCAGATACCAGAAGAGGAGAGAGAAGGGACAGCCTCAGATACCAGAGGAGAGAGAGCGATGTGGATGGCTCTCAGATACCAGTCACGGAGTGAGAGAGGCAAGGTAATCATGCCCTCAGATACTTAGCAAGTGAGTGACAGAGAAGAGGGGATGGCCTCAGATACCGCAGGAGCCCTGCCCTTCACTTCCAAGTCTGATAGTCTTCCGTATCACCTCCAATTAAAAGGCACACATGGTTGGTTTCCTGCAACTTCCTGACCACCTCTTATGCAGCCACATGTTCAAAGCTCCAATTTTCTTGACCTTCGTTCTACTTCTCTAGTAGCCTGACTTCTCAGTATCCGTGCCAGGCTATCTCCCTACTTTGTGTTCGGATTCAGCTGCAAACCTAATCATTCCTGTTGCCAATGTTGATTCCAGAGCCAAAGAGTATCTAGCCTTTGAGGTCACACTGTTAAAAAGAGCCAAAGTTCCTGCCCTTGAGGAATGTATATTCAGAGAACATCTGATAATTAATTGTGAAAAGAGAAAAATAAATTTCTTTCCAGATGATGATAGTTTAGTCTACTGAGTAGTATTCTTGTCTGCATGAAACCTTAGAATGCAATCTAATTCAGAAATGGCATCATTTTATTTTATTTTTATGTGTATGAGTGTATTAAGCCTGCATGTGTGTAAGTGCACTCACTGTGCTCGCAGCAAGGAACAAGAAAGAGAGCATCAGATCCTCTGGAATGGAGTTATGGATGGTTTACTGCCATGTGGGTGCTGCAATTTGAACCCAGGTCCTCTCCAGAGAAACAGCC